>OU015493.1:187852606-188170106 GCA_907164885.2 Dolomedes plantarius
AGGACCGCGAGCAGCAAAGATATTAAATGCTGGGATCAAACCCAGGATGGGAAAGAGCAATCAAGCAACCCGTGCTTGAAAACAGTCCGAAAAAGGAAGCAATATGATGAATTTGTATTACAAAGGTTAAAAAAGATCAAGCTTAACTACTGGTCGAGAGCAAAATGTGTCCCGCAACCTGATTGGTTGATGAAACAGGATCCAGGAGCTGAGAAAAAGATATTATCAGGGAGGACGGCTCACAATTTGACCATGAGGATTCGTAGAGGCATATTACACCAACGAGACGACACACTACCTTTTTCAAAAAAATGTAAGAGGATGTGACTGCATATAAATAGGAAAAATGAGGAGGGGGAAAAAGCGGTCTAGAAAGAATTTAAGGAAAACGGAATGACAAAAATAAAGAAAAAAGAAACTTTAAATTAGGGGAAAGAAGAGTTGGGAGTAATCCCAGTGTCAAGCACTAGAGTCGCTCTAGGTCTACGATTAAATTCTCTATTGTCATAATCCGGAAGATTCGCAATTTCTTCATTAGGGGTGGAGTAAAGACTATTATAAAATTTAGTGGCGAGATTAATTATAGTCAGGTGAATGGGTTCAATACTTAGATCTTTGTGGAGGGAGTAGTTAGTTTTATATCTATTGGCTTTAGTGATTAGACGTAAGGTTTTATTTTGTGTGCATTGCAATTTCTGTACATGACTGTTAGCCGCTGATCCCCATACAGGTACTGCATAAAGAAGTATAGGTCGAAGTACTGTTTTGTAAAGCAAAAGTTTATTTTCTATACTAATCTACTTCTGGAACAGGAGGTGGGCGATATCTTTTCTAGATTTAAAAAATTTGCAGATATTATTATTAATATTTTTCTTCCAAGTAAGCTTACTATCCATGAAGATACCCAAATATTTCACTTCCCTTTCAAAGTGGATGAGCTGACCATAAACGTTAACTGGGGGAATCCTATTGTATGAAAAAAAGATAGCTTCTGTTTTACTGGGATTTAATTTAATACGCCATTTATCAAACCAGCACTCAAGAATGTTAATGTGACGTTGGAGGTAAGTATGCATATATCTGAGATTATGGTTTTTAGCCAGAATGGCTGTGTCATCAGCATAGAGTGCAAGCGAAGTGTTCGGGGTGGTGGGGATATCATTTATAAATAAGTTAAATAAGAGCGGTCCGAGTTTAGAACCTTTAGGAACTCCCGCATTAACAGGGCGTAGGTCTGAAGCCTCATGACCATTCAAACAAAATCAAGCAATCTTTTCGAACAGTTGCAACTACAGAAAGGGGAAGATTATTACCAAACTTTTATTGTAGGCCATGGATGGTTTCAAAGATTGAAGAAAAGAATGAATTTCCAAAATGTCAAAATAAGTGGAGAGGCAGCAAGTGCTGATTATAAAGCTACAGAAGATTTTATAACCAAATTTGATGAGCTGCTTGAAGATGAAAAGTATCTAAAGGAACATATTTTAAATGTAGACAAAACCGGGCTATATTGGAAGATGTCTGAACGTATCTATATTCATAAAGAAGGGCAAAGTATATCAGGTTTCAAGGCTACACATTTCATTGGACGGAAATATCGCTGGATTTAAATTGAAATATTTCATGAACACAGATCACAAAATCCGCGAGTATTTAAAGAAATAGATTTAAATAAGTTACCTGTTGATTACCGCTGCAAAAAATAGACGCAATTAATGTTTGAAGACTGGTTTACGAATGCTTTTGTTGGTGAAGTCAAAAAATAAGTAAAGAGCAAGAAATTCAATTTAAAATACTTTTATTACTGGACAATGCACTGGGACATCCACCTCATATATGCGATTTACATCCGAACAATTAAGTTTTGTATCTACCTCCGAACACAAGTATTTTACAGCCAATGGATCAGGGAGCAGTTGCCACTTTTAAAGCAAATTTCTTAAAAACTATGTTTTCACAAGCAATTGCGGCACTTGAATAGGGAACGAACTTAAAAGCATTTTGGAAAAATTATAATCTTCATAGAATTAAGATCATTGATAGAGGACGGAAAGAAGTTATTCCAGCATACATGTACGGAATATGGAAAAAACTAACAATGTTTTGAAACGAATGTAATTCATTCAGTATTCGAACAACCAGATACTTTGGCCGAAGTTACAGATCTGATCTTAAAATTTGGTGTGAAACTTAATCGGGAAATCGACAACGAATCGTTGACCAGTCTTCACTCCTACACAATGTTTGATATTTTGGCAACACACAAGGCGATGATTTTTTAAACTAGCAATTAATTTGACAGGCAGACTGTGTTTCTGACATTTTTTTATTGGTTCTCAAAAATGAGTGTAGAGATTCATTGACGGAAATTAATTTTTGAGTGCTTTTCTAATTCCTTAATTCTCAGTAATGCTCCCCCTTTTAATCGGATATCTTTATCGTGGTCGATAAACGTATCAGCCTAGAATTGAAAAATTAAATAAAATACAATTCAACTACATTTAAGATATGTATGAAATTGTAAATAAAAGCAACAACATTTTAAATCAGTTTGAATTCCTACATGAAATCAATTTTACGTTTTATTCTGAAATAAAATTATCTGGTTAGACACCCCTTTTATATGTTTCTCCTTTATGGTTAACCGATTTATATATGTTATACGTTGGAAACTTCTTTGTTTATTCTGTAGTCAGAAAATCTATATTCTTCTATGATACATTATACCTCTGAAAGATTCCTATTACTTATACCACATTAATATCTGTCTAAAATATGAAACTGTCTAGTGTGAGGGAAAATTTAAACCACATCTGAGATTTTCTATTATAAAAGGCTTCTGCACTCTTTACTAAAGAAAGTAATGTTTCCTAAATCGTCGCAGTAAATTGCCTTTTTCTCCTCGGAATACCCTTTTCAGAAAATCTATTCAACAAACATTAAACTAGCTTTCCTGAAATGGATCTTTTGAGCTACAGGGAATTTCAGTTTTGGATTTGAAAAAAAACCTCTTCAAAGTTTCAAAACAGGAACGAAGTGAAATCCTTACTAGACTTTTTTACATACTCCGTAAGTATTTAACGGTACCAGTATCTGTATGTATAAATAACTTTAAAAAAATGAGACTCTACGTCTCTTTGTGCGTGTGAGGAACGTGTGTTTCACTAGCTGGGCGCTAGGGGTTTTATTACAAGATTCCAAATTATATTGATTCTCAAAAGATATGTAACACTTTTCCTGAAATATCTGGAATAATACTGTTATATGACAGTTGAGAAGGTTTCCGGTTATTGCGAAAATTTTTGTGTTCGAACTACCTCGTATGCAAGGCCTGGGGCTATTTTTGAGACCCCATAAAAATGTCAAACACAACCTGACTGTCAAATTAATTGTTAGTTTAAAATTCATTTCAAAGGCTGTCATCACTTTATCCGTTGCCAAAATATCAAACATTGTGCAGGAGTGAAGACTGGCCAAAGATGATTCGTCAATATAGACATCAACGCGATGTAATAGGAACTATGTGTGTAAATTAAAAAAATGGATCTACTGCACTTCTTAAGAAACTCAAAGTACAACATCCACTCCCTCTTTTGAGTTGCTGCATAGCTACTCAAAATTCAGCAGTCCTTTCCATATTTTCCAGTAATCAGTTAATAGTTATCACGTCGGTATTCCGTACTGAGGATGCTCGGATCGAAACCCGACAAGTGCCCCTGAATGGCCTCGTTTATACGCCAGGTATGGGTACATTAATTCTGGAGTCCCAAAATTTCACCCGTGGGGTTTGTAGGGGTACGAGGTGGGTAGAATCCCTCAGATGTCGCTCCCAGTGTTACTCGGTATAAAACGAGAGGCACCAGACTGTCATTTTCTTAAATGTTTTGTCCTTCGTCCTTATTATAAAAAATAAAAAATAATACTTGGCTTGCCAAGGTAAAAAACAACAAAAAATTTTATAAAAACAAATAAAAATGTATTTCTATCCTTAAACTTTCTCTTTTAAATTTTATTCATGTTTGCATCGTTTGTAGACCCTCTTTTCTAATGTCCTGCAAGATGCTTACTCACTTTTTCTTATACTATGAACTCACGGATTAGCAGCGGCCCAATCATTTCACTCCTTTCCTATACTCTGTTTCATTGGTTCCCCTCTGCTTATTACCTGAAAGTCTGCAATTTTGGGCGTGGCCCAGGAATTTCAGTTGCGACCCATTTCCTATGGTCCTATGGGACTATATTGGTGCGCCTATTAGAAGAAAACAATTATTTTCGGGGTCCATTTGGCGAATGTAGAAAGACAAATTGCCTCTCGCTTTCGAAAAAGAGATTCTCATATTCATATCTATTTTAACTACGAATCTGGGAAATTATGTGAGGAAACGCGGAACAGCTTACGAGACAGTTTTTAAATTAATTAGGTTGATCCAGGATCAAATTTGCTTTAAAAAAACTAGTGAAATGTAAGTAAGGTTAATTCGAAAATATTCCTTATTTCATCTTTAAGCTTTTAAGAGACCAAGAAAATCATATTCAGGAAAAAAACAATACAAGATGGAAGATATTATGTCACACCATCACAGTTATTACCACTGAGATGCTACTGTTCTTATCTTGTCATATCTACGTATTTGCACTTTTCGGGTTTGCCAAAGTTTCTCGTAAAGCAAGTAATAGGGCAACTTATAATTACTACTTTATAATTAAGATTGCTATAATGACTTAACCATAATGACTTTTAAGTAAATGATTCATTTACGGTTTTATAGCTCAGGGCAATTTTTTGAACTTTCCATATTAAACTGTTCTACATACTTCCCGATTGCCACTCAATAAAATACAAAGTATGATGCATTATGATGATAAACTCATTAATAGAATTGCTTAGCTTGTTTTATTTGTGGTGACTAACCATATATCTAGCGCCGCCAGCAACTTATGCATTCAAAATTCCATGAAAAACTACAATGAATGTATTTAAAGGTTAAATGGAAATACGATACAGTAAACTTAAGATACAGTATAATGGAAATACGACACGTTAAAATGAACATAGAGGTTCTTGAATTAACGACTTCATGACATAACAAGTAATAAAATTTTTTTAAGTCAATTCCTACTTAGGTCAACAAAGAAAAATTTGAGTGTGAACTAATAGTAGGAATTGAAAAAAAGGGATTTCCTGCTAGAACCTTGCCTACTGTGCGAGATTAGGAGGGGGGGGGAAGAGAGAGAAAAAGGTTGTCAGGTTGAGGATTCGATCCCGCAACCTACAGGACGGGAGGAGCCAGCGCTACCGCAGTGCTACCGTTTACAGAGTAACAACAGGGGAATTACTATTCAAGAGCAAGAGACGCTCTAGGTCTAACACTGAAATTGATTAATTAAATTTAATTAATGAATTAATATTTGAAAAAACTGTATTAACATCAAGTGTCATCCACTACATGTTTTAAAAAATGTATTTGAACTTGAGTGGACGAATAAAAAGTATTTTATTAATGACTGAAAATTTGAACAAGATATATATAGGGAGAGTGTGAACTAATAGTAGAAATTGAAAACATATCCGAGAGCCAAAAATATAGACGATACCAATCTGCATTTACTTAAGAATGGCTTGTCTGCATTTTTTTTTCGAGGGGAGGGGGAAGTAATAACTAGAAAACTACTAATTCTACTAATAAATGAAGCCCACAAAATAATTTAAAAATTCAAACAATTTTTCTCCTGCTTATTACCTTTAGTTCAATCAGAACAAGTGTGTCCCTTGTAATTCTATCATACTTTGATAATGAAAAACTTTACAAATCATGAATTCTCATCTAAAATGAATCCATAATAATGAACTTTGAAATTCGTTTTATATTTCAATTAGTGTAAATAATTTTACATGAATTTTATCCGATACTTTTTTTATGTTGTGTCTTGCTTTCAGTGAATACTAACGGACAAAGAAATCTCTTTTAACCCGAGAGCACTCGCACCCAATTTCGAACTTGAGAACTCGCGCCGGGTATCTCATACCCTAGTTCATTTCTGCTATTTAAATATCAATTAATATTGTTCATATGCAAACCTTACGTAACTAAAGAACATAAAATAATAAATTAAAGAATTTTAGTGAATTTTAATAATACTTACATTTTTTATAGACAATTTTTACAAACTACATACTGATCTTCAACACAGAGACATTTTTCCCATTTTTGGCACATAAACTTTGTTTTTCTGCCCTTATTACTTGGGCAAATTTAACATCGTTTATATTTTGTCTTGAGATTTTTTGCAGGCGGTGCACTATTAGTGATTTCCAATTCCATTGATGTGCTTGAATAAGTTGTTTTTGTTTGAGGCACCATCATATTTAGCATGTTGCTATCGAAGAGAACATTCGATGTATCTACGGGAGAAGCGACATCTCTTGAATAATGTGTATTACCTGGAAGCTTGATAATTACGTTCCTTGTTTACGCTTCCTTACATTTTGCTGGCATTTTTTCTTCAGCCATTTTGTAATTTTATCTTTGCCAATATAAAATTCGGCTGTTGACCGTGAACTTTTATCTTCGGTTTCTGTCTCAATTTCAGTAGAAGAATCGTGATTGCTACAGTATTCTTAATCCTCAGAGGCATCATTATCTTCGGATAAAGGTTCATCATCACTAGAAACAGTCTCTAAAAGGTGTCGCAATTCTTTCATTTCCTCGTCGTAATTCAAAAAGTGCGCCATGATGCACTCAACTGACAGAAAAAGGGAAAGATCTGACTGACGCGAGGACTCGCACGGGTATGACATACCCCCAAAAATATTTTTCTCAAAATCTATTTTTAGAGCAGAGCTAGTTTTTACCCCACTGAAAGAATGTGACCTTGAATACAGCTACACGAAATTTCGGCCTAATCCGATTAGAAGAAGAAGATAACAAAAACATTGAATGAAAATGGATTGGGTATGTCATACCCGGTGCGAGTTCTCGCCGGTTAAGTACTTCAGACAAATACATAATAGTGTACAGTGAACATAATTAAATAATATAGGGTAAATTTCAAAGTTCAGAACTTGGTACATGATAACTATTTTTTAGCTATTTATTTATTATTTATTATTGAAATAAAAATTATTTTAACGCTCATGCATAGTAATGGTTACAGGCTTCGAATAAAAGGTCGAATAAGAGTCCAAAAGTTTTAAAGAATAAATTTATTTATTTGTCAGGGCTTTACTTAAAAGTATTCATGTTTTTGAAACGTAATACGATTTGAAGCATGGCATTTGAATCCAATAACTGAAATACAAACTGCCTTAAGGCAGCTGTGTACTGACCCTATTGGATCCGATCGAAAATGCCCTATGGTGGCCATTTACATTCAGGATGGAAACATTCAGGTTGGAACTTACGGATGCTGTGTACTAACCCTATTGGATTCCCTCACCTCAATGTTAACCTATGAAGAAAATGTGTCCAAGGATTTTCCACTTGGATTGAAAGATATATTTTAATTTGTACTCAGTAATAGAGAAAGAAATTTTTCACCTTGGGGCATTTTTCTTAAAAAAAAGGAAATATTTTTTTTATTTAAATTATTCGGGGGAAAAACATACATCAATTCCTTTAGTGGACGAAATTTATAAAATGAATCCTCTCTCAAGGAACAGAAACATTCAGGCTATCAGCAAATGCCATTTTTATTGGATTATCAGCATTTATGTAGCTCTAAATACTAGTAGACAAATTATCTCCATAGGTTAACATTGAGGAGAGCGAATCCGTAGACAGTAACAATGAATTAGTAGCCTTAAGTCCCATAAAATATTTTGAACGCGTTTTTATATTTACATATTAGAAGCTAAAAATTCAGAAAATCCTACTTTACACCATAACATATATAAATAAATAGAAAATAAAACTTCTGAAATAAATATGTCACTAAAACTCACTATTATTGTGCTTAACGAGGTCTCTTTTATATTATATACGCTGTTTATGAAAGAAAACTATCTATTCCCTGTTATGCAATTAATTTCTTTAA
The DNA here is from genome assembly GCA_907164885.2 of Dolomedes plantarius. Classification (NCBI taxonomy): domain Eukaryota; kingdom Metazoa; phylum Arthropoda; class Arachnida; order Araneae; family Dolomedidae; genus Dolomedes; species Dolomedes plantarius. The sequence continues at coordinate 187,860,641 of OU015493.1, forward strand.
AACAATCTTGCATTTCTTACTTTATACATATACTCAATCTTCATCATGAGATGTAACCCGAAGTTTGTTCATGCACGTCGTCAGCAAAACTTATTTATTACTTTAAGTATTGAAGCTATAAAGAACCTCCGCCTAGTACATAATTTTGAGGAGTAAACTCTGTTAAGAGGAGCAAACTTTTAACTTGCAAATTAAGATATGAATAAAATGGCAATATATAAAATTACTAAAAGATTTCTTAAGATATTTTACTTCTGGATATATATGCGGATTTATCGACACAACATTCATAATTGTTCAACATGCATACTTTTTCAGATAAAGCAGCTGTGTACTAACCCTATTGGATATGCTCACCTCAATGTTAACATGTGAAGGAAATTTCTCCACTATTTACAGCTACGTGAATGCTGATAATCCAATAAAAATTGTATTTTCAGATAGCCTGAACTTTTCTGCACCTTGCAACAGTATTCGTTTTATAAAGTTCGTCCACCAAAGGAATTTAGGAGCGTTAAAAACACACTATACCAGAATTTGTACCCGAACAAATTAAATTTTAAAATATTATTTTCATTTAAAAAAATAAATGTCAAGTGTAAAATTTCTTTCTCTATTACGGAGTACAATTAAAAAAGAAAATCTTTATATCCAATCGCCAATCCTTGGACAAATTAGTAAATTTATTGAATAGTTCTCATCATAATACTTACCTAGTTATATATATATATATATATATATATATATATATATATATATATATATATATAAAGCTGCCACGCCACAGATCCAGGGTTCGACCCCTGCGACTGGGCAAGGAACTAAACTCTGGAGGTCCCAAGTCAGGTTGACCACCTGACTGAGTATGGCTCCCCAGTCCACGGTCAAGAAAGCGGAGATGGGCACCGCCGGCCTTAGTCCACAGCGGACTGTGGCACCATAAGTTTAGTTTTATAAATTAATAAATAAATAAATATATATATATATATATGTGTGTGTGTGTGTGTGTGTGTCTGTATAGTGTCACCATAGTCTAATGCAATTCGCGTGTGAGTGAATCGCAAAGTTGCGAACGACAATATTATCATCAGCTCATTAGCATAGGAACGTTGATCGAAGATGCAAGGTTTTCATTTCCGAGCACGTATGCCTCAATGTCTCAACGAGCTATATAAGAACAGCGGTATTTTAGTTCGTTGGCATCCCAAGGCCCTACGACCTTTGTATCTAATTGCAGTAGATCGATATCTTAATTTCCTTCCCAATATGCATAGTTTATTTGTACATAATTGTTAAGTTTGAAGTTATTAAATTATGACATTTTACTACACTGCTGGCCACCCAAATTGCAACACCAAGAAAGACAAGAGATACCACAACAAAATTTATTTTGTAGATAACATGTTGACCAAGTATCAAATGATTAAATTTATAGACTTCTGTGAAGTGTGGTTCCTGCCAAAATCAGCAGCCAGAGTAGCCGCCATTGTTGGAGATCACCGCTGCCACACGCCTCGGCATTCATTCAAAGAGACTTTGGATGAGTTCTTGGGATACAGCAGACCAAGCAGCTTCCACACTTTGCCAAAGTTGATCTGCTGTGGCAGCTGGGGATGGAATCTGGGTCAATCGTAGAGCAACCATGGACCACATGTTTTCTATCGGCGAAAGATCCGGAGAGCGAGGCGGCCAGGGAAGCAATTCAATCTGGCGATTGACGAAGAACCGTTGGACAATGCGTGCCACGTGTGGTCGCGCATTATCCTGTTGAAATATGGCTGTGGGCAAGCCCTGAAGGTAAGGAAGGACAACTGGCTCCAACACCTCGGAGATGTAGCGCTGGCTGTTTAAAGTACCGCCAATGCGTACTAGAGGTGTGCGAGAGTGATATCCAATACCGCCCCATACCATAATACCCGGTGCAGGACCAGTGTGGCGGTGCATAACACAGCAGTTCAGCATCCTCTCTTCACGGTGTCTCCAGACTCGAATGCGACCATCGTGGTGTTGCAGACAGAAGCGTGACTCGTCAGTAAAGACAATTTCATTCCATTCTGCAGTCCACATCTTTCTGTCATCGCACCATTGGCGGCGGAGAGGTCTGTGGTTCTGCGTCAAGGGCAGACAAAGCAATGGACGTCTTGCGGACAGACCACTCTGCTGTAAACGGCGTGGAATGGTACGCGCAGGCACTGGATGATGCGTTACAGACTGCATGTGCTGTGCTATGGTTCGTGATGTGACTGAGCGATCCGTCACTGCCATGCGCACAATTTGCCTGTCATCACGTTAAGTGATGCGCTGAGGTGGATGCGTTCGAACATGTCGGTCCGTCGTACCCTCCTGCATCCAACGATCACATATCCTCATTACAGTTGTTTGGATTCGTCTAACACGACTACCGATTTCCCTGAAAGATAATCCACAATTTCGGTAGGCCACTATCCTTCCTCTGTCGAACTCGGATACTTGATCAAAAGATGATCGCTGTTTTCGACGAGGCAAAATTGATCGTTTTTTTGAAAAAACCACAAGAAAAACACAATTGCCGAACTTGAAATCGTCGAAATCTCCAAGCCTTAAATAGCGCTTTGAAGTGGCGCCACAGGCGCGCGTGATGTGCGTCTGCGCTGAAATTCTAATCATTTGCATAGCTCACCTCCGCAAATGCATGTTGTAAATTTCATGTTATTTGCATGTTTCCTTCAGGGTGTTGCATTTATAGTGGCCAGCAGTGTAATTTGGAGTCAGATTCCTTGAATACTCAACCGAGTGAGTAGCGGTGACAAGTTTTACTAACATTGTTACTACACCCGTGACCCAAAATTAGTCAGCGCTATATGTGTATGTGCATCATTTGAAGAATTGAAGAGATAAAGCCTTTAAGTATTTAGTTTAAATATTAACCGTTTATATTTATTTCTTATTTATATTCCTTTATTAACATAATTCAGAGTATATTATAAGGGATGCTTCGTATACAATATTTCAGTCATATAACCATTTAACTTTACTATGTATGTCATTAAAATTACTATAAAGGGCTCGTTTGGAGAGAAATGTGCAATTTAGAATTTAATTAAAACCAATTATTATATCTGAACAAACGTTTTATATTCTCTCGCAATACTCGCAAAATGTACGCGAGAAGATTAGTCATCAGTTACCATCTCTTGGTTACCATCTCTGTAACGTTTCGCTCTCTTGGTGACAAATCGCAGGTCGTTGTCATTAAAATAGAATATCCGACCCGGCTAGACTCTTTCCCTGCGATTCTATCCTGCATTCACCGCCTCAGAATTTCATAAAAAAATTGTCAGCCTTGATTGTGCCTCCTTTTGTATCGTACTCACCGAGAAATAAACATTTACATCCCCAGTAGGCAGATTCCTAGATTTTGAGTAGACAGAATCAGTGTGCTGTTCCTTAATTTGGATGATCGATGAGAGTGATGTCATCAAACGAGGCAATATTATGTAATTACTTGTTTATTGTAAGCACCCTTGAATATTAGCGGATCAAGCTCTTATAAGGCTGCAAGTGCAACTTAGTTTTGGGGCCCCCAAGAATATCTCCGTCTGAAGCTGCTAACTTTCAGAGGCTCTGACAATCTGAGGTCCCAAGCGCGTGCTTTTTGTGCCTGTGCGATAGTCCGTCACTGCTCTTGAACCTACACTCGAAGATATTCGCTTAAAATTAAATCATAATTCACAGACACTTTCACAAGTGATTTAAACTAGCTGTTTAATCCTTAATTCGCAGTGAAATGAAATATTCTATCCTTTATATGAATTCGAAAACACAAACATGGCAAAAAAGAATTCGTAGTCTCCGGTACGACGGACCTCCTCCAAAAGTGGAGCGCTTTTTTCCCTTGGTGGACTGTATGAATTGAATCAACAAAGTAAACGAACTCCATTTTGAAAGAATATTGACTTTGAATATTGAATCACATTCTAAAGAACCACATCAGATGCACATTACACATGCACAGCATAGGAGAGAATTCCCGTTACTTTTAAACCTTTTTAAAGGATTGAATATGTCACTTCACTTCGAATTCAGGATTAAACAGTCATATATAGGATAGCTGCAAACTATGATAAACTATGTAAAGGATGACTGCAAACTATACTAAATCCTTCCGCATTGTTGATCCTACGAACAATTCCGAAAAGGGTACAACTTTCTGAAGGACCTTCTCAAATGGAGAGCTTTTAAATACATCTTTACAAACTTAGACCAGGGCTTATGATCCAGGCCCTACAACAGATATTTTAAAATTATTTTCCATATCCTGTCAGTTTTAGATTTGAATTCATATTTCTTATTAGACATTCTAAACTAACAATTCAATAAATTACATTGTATTTTTGCACATAAAATAAATTATATATGCTTGTATTTCATAGATTGCATGATAACCACTGAACATAAAGTATAAATTCATTTCTCTCTGGAAATCTAAAAACTCATTATTTCTCCTATCTCACTTAATAGTATAAATTATGATATGTATTCAGCAAATAAATGTGCATCATTTTTAACTAATAGCTTAATTCACGAGCCAACTAATCTTAAAATGCTCTTTTTTATATGATCTTAATACTGGTAATCTTTAGAAACATTAAACTTTAGAACTATTTTAATCTCATTCAATTACCGCAGGGGAGTTTTGCGATTTTAAAACATAACGTTTGTTTTCAGTTGTTATGAATTAAGAAAGAAATGAATTCATTAAAATCTGTGTTGAGAGAGAAACTGTCATACTCATTGCTTTTAATTAAGGATCTCATTAAAATATTCATGAGGTCTAGATTTCTAAAACGTTGTTTAAAGTGTTTTCAATTAAAATGACTATAACCATAGTTACAGATGCGATTTAAGACTTAAACGGGCAACTTATTCCAAACAGAAGCTTAGGTGTCTAACAAACACAATATAAATATCCAGTTTGTAAAAGACTTCAGGTAAGGATCATCAGATAGTAAATATGCAACAGATAAGGAAATTTTAAAAAAACAAGCAATACAAATTAGGTCAAACGAATTTTGCTGATTAATTTGAATATTTTGCTGATTCCTTAGCGAAAAAAATTAGCGACTATAAATTTTTGGAAGCAAGAATACTTTTCCAGAGCGGAAAAAATACTATACCTTATATAAATACTCTCGTAATTGGTAGGAAAAATTAATTTGATAGCACATTTATAAAAAAGTAAAATTTTGAAAAGTAATTGCAAAATGACAAAAAAATATCCGATGTTAAAATGATTGCCCCTACTACTTAAAATTTTATTTTTCTTTCATTTGCATTTTACATATTTTCTAAATCAAATAAGGAAAGTCATTATTTAAAAGTTATCTTAAAATAATTAGTTCTCACACTTTCTGCGCTCATTTAAAGTGTAGGAAATTTCTAGTTTTCAATGAGGAAATATATTGCCACTACCATTTAAAAAAACTATTAAATTATTGAAAAAGGAATTGAGGCTAATAACTTAAGAATTAATTAGTTTTTAAAAATAAATGAAACTACTTTCATATAACCTAAATATGTACCATAGGAGCAGAATTTTCTTTTTATCATTGCTATCATTTGACTCTTCCTAATAGTTCTAAACTGCGTTTTTTTCATTCTTTTTTCTTTCGCCGAGTCTTTACATTATTATAGATAACCTAACCATTATTAAATTTTTAAGAGAAGAGTTTGTAGATTATTTTACACAATTTTTAAGTATTAAATTTCACAAAACTTATACAGGAAATTATGTTTTAAGGAATATAAGTAAGGGAAAATATATTTAACATAATAATTGTTATGAAGTAGTAATTTAAATTTTAAGAGCATTATGTTTATAAAATTACACAAAAATTTAGTATATCATACATTTCAATTTTTTTTAATTAAAAAAAATCATTATTTACACCAAATCATGATCCGTACAAAATTAATAGATTGTTGAAGATTTTTGAGAAATAAAAAAGAAAATCTACTTCATTTCTTATTTAAATGATTTAAAAGTACTTCAAAAATTGCGTTGATTATCATCTGTTAAGAAATATATAACTATACCTACAATATGAAGTTATCATATTGTCTAATATTATTAATACTAACAAACCAGACAGTTAAAACAAGGAATATTTTATTGTTTGGGATGAGCAGAATAGCTGCATAAATTAGTTTTTGATCTTATGAAAACTTAACCACAATATAATGATAAATGTAACCTAAATGTAATGATAACATACCTAGCTTTCCTATGATAGCAAAGATGCGAGGGTTTGCAAACGAACTTAACGTAATTGTAATGACTGCTCTAAATTACACCCTTCTCCCCAACAACATTATGCACGAGTAAGAATTGAAATGCCAGTGCTCGCCACTGTTTCTAGATAAATAAATGAGTTTGTTTTGCAAATTAAATGAATACGCTCATGGAGAACTTATCTTAATAACGAACTGCATACATATAAATTGAACTAGGTAATTCACACGGGGAAAAAATGCATCTTAATATCGGTCCCAATACGCTATGGATTCCGGATTAAACTTTCTTGTATGTTTATAATAAACCTTTATTTTGGAAAACTTTCATAACATTGTGTTTCCCTAAACAGATGAAATGTGTGTCGGTAAATGCAGCAAATATTTCAGCCTTATCACAAAGGGACTTCTAAAAGGGCTTGAGTTGATAGTGTTTACTAACTTTTCAAAGTAATTCAAAATTTTTGTGTAGCCTTATCGTTATGTTGTGGGAAATACATACGGCAAATATTTTTTTTGTTTTTTTTTTTGTCTTGATACCGAGCCTGTCCCATAGGTGAGTTGGCGAGGCGACCGTCTCGCGCGCCAAATTGAAAGAGACGCTAAAATGAGATAAAGTAAAAATACGAAATTCTTAACGAATAACGAAAAATCTATTAATAGCTTAATCTTATGTATGACGGAATTCGTAAAATTACACAAACATAAGTGAATATTCAGGCTATTTTTTTAAAAACTGCTGAATTTGATATCATGAGAAATAAATTTTTAATGCATATTTCCAAACGTTGTTCTCTAAGAATTAAACTCTCAGAACGCAGCTCTATGAATTCTAACAATATATGAAAGTGTAGCAGCTGCTGAGCGTAATTTTTCTAAGCTAAAAATTTTAGAGAATTATCTACGAAAAATATCCCATGAGCGATCGAAAGGTCTAGCAATAGTTTCTATTGAAAAGGCAGTATATAAAATAATTAATTATAGAGATGAAATCAAGCTTTTTGCTGCAATAAAAACTCGAAGAATGATTTAGTAATTATTTTAACTACATAACAAATTATATTCAAATGTATTTACTTTTCTGCTTTTTTAAAGTTTTGTATTTAAAAAAAATATATATATATTTTTAATAAATAAAACTTTTTAGTGAATTACATATTTTTTCCTAAAGATCGTTATTCGAAAAGTAGACTATTTCTAATAAAGATACGCTCATTACTTAATCTTTAAAAATCTTAAAAGATGCCGTTTTCAAAACTCGTCTCAGGCGCCTCAATGGATCGGCCTGGCTTTTGATAAATACACTTGTTTGGAAATAACAGTCGGGTGATATGCCGAAAAGTTAAGTGCTGTCTGTGTTTAAGTTACTAAATGAATCAGGTTGTAATATTCCCACAATTAGGAAGCAGGTAAGAATAGTAAAGCAAAACAAAGACACCAAGAACATAACACACGCTTATTCAGTCTCGTTCGTTCTACAAGAGGAGCAAGTTCGTTGTACAAAAGGAGAGTTAACCCATAAAATCTTTTCAGACATATTAACTACCCTATCCCAGAACTTTTAGGGTCACTATCTGCTAAGGTTTTTGTTTTCATATCTATGCTTTGTTTTTGCCTAACTTGCATGATGAAGGTAAAATGCAAGGCAACAGAATATTAAATCAGACTATAATATTTGCACAATTAGGTTTGGTTTGGTTTGGAACGCTATGGTCTTTTGCTACATGAGGGTTAGTTAGACCGTCCACAATTAGGAAGCAGGTAAGAATAGTAAAGCAAAACAAAGGCACAAAGAACATTACTCAAGTTTATTCAGTCTCTTAGCATGTTCATTGTATAAGAGGAGAGTTAACCCATAAAACCATTTCAGGCAAACTACCTTATCCTAGAATTATTAGGGTCACTATCTGAAGTTTTTTTCATATCTATGCTTTTGTTTATACCTAACTTGCATGATGAAGGTAAAATGAGATGCAACAGAATATCAAATCAGGCTGTAAAATTTCCACAATTAGGAAGCAGATAAGAATAGTAAAGTAAAACAAAGGCACAAAGAACATTACTCACGCTAATTCAGTCTATTAGCAAGTTGTTTTACAAGAGACTTAACTCATAAAACCATTTCAGACTTAATAACTTCCCTATCCTAGAACTATTAGGGTCACTATCGGCTAAGGTTTTTTTTTCATATCTATGCTTTTGTTTATGTTAACCTTGCATGAGAAGCCAAAATGAAGTGCAATAGAATATTAAATGAAGATACATACGTACCTTTTTCATACTGATTAGTAACGGATATCGGTTTTCATTTTTGAATATTACTCGAGTGTTTTGTTCTTCAATGAATACATGGATGTATAATGAAGTGATAACATATTTAACAATGGATATATCTTTCTATCTCTCTGGTTTTTTTTCCCTGGGGATATTGTAAAACAGAATTATGTTTGTAACTACTGAAAAAACGAATAATTTTTTATCTTTTTATGTAGTATACAAAAGTCTGGAATGAGATTTATCATGAGGACTATCCATTGACATGGAAAAAAAAAGTTTTACAATTACATTTGAAAGGAAGAAATTTTCTCGGGAGAGTCATTAGGAGAGATAACTTGTAGTGCAGGGCATTAAGGGAAGATTTTAATGGTTTGAGATTCTGTAGTTACTTGAAAAGGAGAGATTCATTCTTAAGTACTTTCTTTAATTTCGAGGATTTATGATGCAATTTAAAATGATTCTTCTGTCATATATTTTGGGTAAGTATAAAAATTAAATATAAGAACATCATAAAGTTAAATGAAGATTCATTTAATGTAATATAAATATAAACGTTGATAGCCACTATTTATCATGTAATTTTTCGAAATAAAAAATGCTTGAAATTCATTTCTTCTTTTAAAAAAAAATGAATAAAACATCCATATAAATAATATTCCTTTTTTAAAGTATTTAAAACCTAAAGCAAATAGTAAATTCAAACGTTGCTTGAATTGCAATCTATGTCAAGGGGAAAATATTTTTTCAAGAACAGGGTAAAAAAATCGCATAGTAAGCAATGAAAAATTGAAAGTTTGAATAGCTCAAAACTTTTCTAATGATGAAGGAAAGTTATAAATATATTACTTGGATGTCTGGGCAAGTTTTAGGAGAAGTATAAATAACAAATTATAATGACTATCATAATTCATACTTGAATATTGAAAAATGAACACGAACGATAAATCAAAATAGGAAAAACTCAAATATTATCAAGACAGTTTACACCTAATTAAACAACGCCATCTTCATTGTTCAATTACGGAAAAGAAATAGCGTAGATTACTTTTACATAAAAAAAACTATGTATGAAAATAAGCATAATATAACTATTGCTGGGAGGGGAAAGATATAAAAAATATATTAGTTATAATAAAGTTTCTGATTTTATAAGTAAGTAACCTTCACGAAATTAAGAATATTCCTAACGTTTTTTTGAGTAATATTTTCAACATAACCCTCAAAGTCCATTATTCAAATGTTCTATTAATGGATATCAAAGCAAAATTTTCAGAGACGATTGATCGCTGTGATTACAGTTTGAAATTTTATCGTACGTTGTTGAAATTTTAGTGTTGTACCACATTATTTTAAAATTCGTCTGGAATTAGGAAGGATTTGTCCATATGAGCTTATAAGAGCAACTTCTTTGCATCTAACTGAAAACAAGTAATTTAACAAACTAAGCAGTCAATTATTTTAACAAATTCTCAATTTGAGAACATTTATATATGTCTTATTCGATTTTTTTAAAGATTAAACAGCCATATTATTTATTCATGTCAGGCTATATTATTGTTTAGCCCTTGTGTCGCAAAAAGTTGACCATAGCGCTTCCAACAAATTGATCACTTTAATCTTTATTGAAGATCAAAAATTTAAAATCGAAAGTTTCCTAATTATCTTCACCAAACACGTCGTTATTTTGTTAGTACATTTTCTAAACAGGATTTAGAATCACGTTATTGACTTCTCCGACTGTTATGGACAATGGCCGAATAGCTAGGGTACTGGACCACAGTCTGTGGTTTCGAGTCCCGCTGATATGGTATCCCTTGGGAATAACCTTCGAAATGTAGCTTTCGGTCTAATATGCCATCTTGTAGTGTAACATGACAGCGGTGCTCTAAAATCCAATGAAGCAAATTTTGGACCGTGTGTTTAATCTAATAAGAGCAAGCTAGAGTGTTAGCTTCCTGTTTTTCCTCTTCCAGTTAGCTGGAATCTCAAACGCCAGATCACCTTACATTTGTGAAGTGTGATGCTTGTCACTTCCTCACCAGAGACGAGACTGTAGAGATATACACTCAAGAGCCAAAACATTATGACCACCCCTACATTTTGCAATGAATTCGCCTGGATGACGTGGAAGGCACGTGATCAGGTGGAAGTGGTATTTAACTGCTGCTGGAGAGTCTGAAGAATCATTCTTTTACTTACTTCTGTGTGTGATGGGAAAGGCTGCGGATCTAAGCGACTTTGATAGAGGGCAGATTGTAATGGCTCGAAGGCTCGGAACAAGTACTTCCGAAACTGCACGACTCGTGGGTTGTTCGCGACCTACAGTTGTTAGTACTTATGCAAAGTGGATGAATGACGGTGAAACCAGCAGTAGACGACATGGTGTTGGACGTCCACACGCTATCAAAGAAAAAGGTCGTCGGAGACTGTCTCTCATGGTGAAGCAAAACCGGAGCCAGACAGTGGCGCAGCTGACAGCCCAATGCAATGCAGGGCCAAGTAGAATAGTATCGCAGCACACTGTTCAGCGGACACTGTTGGATATGGGGCTACGCAGCAAACGTCCCACTCGTGTGCCTTTGCTGACCAAGCGTCATCGCCAACTGCGCCTGCGCTGGGCCCGGGAACATCGCGACTGGTCCATGGATCAGTGGGAGAGAGTTGTCTGGTCAGATGAATCACGGTTTGTCATTCATCACGCCGATGGCCGTGTCAGGATACGCCGTCTTCCAGGCGAACTGTTGCTCCCTCAATGTACAGTAGGTCATACACAGGCCGGTAGTGGCGGTATTATGCTTTGGGGGACGTTCTCTTGGGCATCTCTGGGACCCGTGGTTGTGGTAGAGCAGACCATGAATGCTACAGGGTATCTGAACATCATTGCGGACCAGTTACACCCTTACATGGCCTCTGTTTTTCCAGCTGGAAATGGAATGTTCCAACAGGACAACGCCCCGTGTCACAAGGCTAAAATTGTGTTGGAGTGGTTCCAGGAACATGATGCTGAATTTCAGTTAATGTCCTGGCGGCCTAACTCACCGGATCTCAATCCGATAGAACACATTTGGGATGTCATGGGACGGCAACTCAGAGTTCAAAGACCACCAATTCGCAATATCTCGGATTTGCGTGACCGTTGCTTAAACATCTGGTACAATCTGTCTCCGACCATCTACCAAGGACTTGTGACATCCATGACAAGGCGGGTTGAAGCAGTGTTGCGCGCCAAAGGTGGGCCAACTCGTTATTGACAGGTGGTCATAATGTTTTGGCTCTTGAGCGTAAGTTACATTCTGTGATGTTTTTTTTTTCTTTTAGTGGCATTTTACCTCTCACAATATGTTTCTGAGGGAGAAACGCTTGAGAACCACCTATTACACTGGGTATAAAACCTTCAGTTAGATTCCTTGCTAAAACAAAGTCACAGTCCGCGTACTCGACGGATCTGCCTTCCTGTTGCGTCCGTGGCAGCTGGCGTGACTACACATCGTTTTTGAAACACGTGTTACCAATTACCTAGGTTTCGTTCTTATGTGATCCTCAGCAAGGCATAACCGATGAGTATGTTGGAGTGAAAGGAATTCCCTCTAGTGTACCATCAGTGATGTATATTTTAGCTTAATGGTCCTCCTCTTTGGCACGCCTTAGCATTTTGTCATTCTGTGATAATGCTTCATACCATATACACACCTATCCCTCAATTTACACGGTAAATGCGTTCCACGACAAATCGTGTCAATCGAAACCGTGTAAAACAAGACTCAACATTCATTTTAAACAAGGGGATAGGTGCAAGCCGTAGTTATGTTTGTAATAACAGTGTAAAAATGCAAAGAATTTACGCCGAAGTGAAGACAAAGCATTTTAAGTGATATGCAATTATAAATTATTTATTTACACATGTATTTCAAAAATTAACGTCTTACCTCGTGTATAACTGAACTAGGAATGACAGTTTGGAAATGAAACAAAATATACTTTAATGACGCCAATTCTAAACGCAACGCAATGCACTTGTGACGTCTGTGCAGATAATTAATGAGTTCGTTCAATGTTAAACACTCAAATAATCAAATAATACATCGATATTCTCTTTAATTTATAAAATTTAGAAACCGTGTAAAACCGAAACCGTGTAAACAGAGTACCATGCAAATCGATGGACAGGTGCATGTGCTAGTGTATTCAGAATGGGTTGTATATCATATTACTTCTGTACTTAAATATGGTCTATATTTTAGGATGATTCAGTTTAATATACATTAGTAATTTATTCATACAGTGCAACTGCTGACATGAGAAGTGTCTATACACTTTAAACTACTGTTAGGACGTATTTTAAATTGCATTTTAAAGTATGTCCCAAGGAATTGTCCTAAGGAATTGCATTTTAAAGTATGACATGATGAGTGGATATACACTTTAAACTACTCACAGAACTTGCATCTAAATGACAATTATGTCTCATAGCATTAATCTAACACATTTTGCACTCGCATTGGTTTTGATTTCTTTTCTATTGAATTCCTTTTGCCCTAGAGCGATTTATTCCAAGCTTATTTGATTTATGCGCATTATATTTAATAATAATAATGTACATAAAATAAGGATTTTAAAACTGATAGGTTTCAAAAATTGCAACTAAAGTGAATACGTTTATTTTCTGAAATTCAGACAAAATCAATCACAAACTCATCAAGATATCTGCCCAAATGACGGAATAGATACACAGATCGGTTTTCTGAGTAAACTTTTATGTAAGCTAAACATTTTTCTACTCTAGTGGTTAATGAGAAATTTTCAATCAGCAGTAGCATTCAATGTTAAAAAAGAATATCTAGCAAGATAATTATGCTTTCAATGTGTGTAACTGAAATAGGTAGTACTAATGAATTATAAATAGTTTTGGAGCATATCTTAGTTTCAGAAATGAGAAACTAAACACAAATATTTGATTTCTTTTTTTTTTGTTTTGAATTGCCATTCATCTTTGCAAAATTAAATTAAAAAACAATAAAAATACAAAAATTAATTTTCTTTTTTTGTCGTGAAGCACTGTAGACTAAGATCATTAAAATATTTTTCCTTTTTACTAAATTTTTCCTTGTGTTTAAAAATTTTACTATTTCTTTTGCATTTAACGTTTAATTCGGATTCAATTTTCATACGACTGTTTAAAAGTTTTCTGCAACTTCGCTGTAAATTAAAGTTTTTAAATTTATGCAACAATGATTGTAAGTAAGTGAAAACAATTATATTAGTAGTTTTGAGTTTTTCCTCTAGTCATTACTCAGTTATTCTGGATGTCAAATATTTGCTTAATGCCCCATATTTTTGTTAGTTTGATGCATGCAACGGAATGGAAAAAAGTATTGCTTTCTTATATAATTACTTTGTCTCTTAATGAGGTTTTTCTTATAAACTTCTCGAAAAAACACACTATAGAATGAATTCACATTACTGATTCTCCTTGAAATTAGAAAATAATAATTAATATTAAAAACACAAAAGAAAAGGATAATTATTCTGTTTAAGTTTTAATAAAATGTGTTCAGTTTTATATATTTTAGGAGAAAGGATTTTACTTAATATTTCCTTTTTATATGAATAGTTAAATTAGTATTTGTGGTCTTTTTTAATACATCGTTTGATTAGATGAAAGATGACCTTTTCCTCTGAAAACTACGAACTTTCAATATACAGAGTCAGCTAAAATGAATTGTGAATTCGGAAGTCAACTTAATTTTTTTATAAATTCCTACATAGCTCTTTGAAACTCTTTGTAATCAAACTTGTAGATACTTGTAAGAGACTGTTTAACTGTAACGGCGCAATTCCACTGAGGCAACACTGAACGACATGACGCATGATACTTGTTTCCTAGTGTTGCATTATTATAGGTGAGCGACTATGTGCCACAAAATTAAATAATGTCGCATGCGGAATTTGTCTCCCCACATCGCATGCGCTTTGTCGTCTATGCATGTAGCATTAGAATGGTTCAAAAAATTCAAAATGGTTCAAAATGGTTCAAAAAATGTTTCTCCACAAGGTTTATTTTATTATTTTACACAAAAAATAATGCGCACATTTTTTTTCTCCAAAATAATAATATTTACAGGTCGCTCAAGCTCAAACTTTAAAAGTTCAGATTAACAAAGATTTCTTGGAAGTGGTGGGAAAGCTCTTTTGGTGGTTTGCTACTGGACGAAACAGGAATTGTTTTTGTTCTTCGTCTCTTGTAAATGGTTTCATTATAATTTTGTATTAGGTTTATAGCTCTTTCATCATTTCATTGACAACTTTCAGTTTTAAGAACCTTTTTCGAAAGTCACAAAAGCGAGGATCACTTTCCTACTGAGATGGTGATTTTTTTGTGAAAGCTTGTGATTTAATTTTACCTTCTTTGACAATGGCATCAAAGAATTGTTTTATCTTTTCAGTCACAAGTTTTTCGATCTTTACATTTTGCTCTTCATTTTTTAGTTCCAGTCGATAATCACGGGTAGGTTTTGGTGGACGATCAAGATTTTTATCATTTTTATTTTTGACTCTGTTATCAAAAAAAGCTAATGCTACTAAGTGCTCAGATAAATACCATAGGTGTCTGGAAAATGACGATAATGCTATATTTGCTACAGAAGGATTTGAATATTGCTTCAGGTCATTTAAAAACTGGATATCATTGTAAGGGGCATTAATAGCATGCGGTGCTTCATTCCAATATTTAATATATATTAGGCTCGCAAAAAGGCACAATTCTGTAATCTTACCAGATTCTTCAGATGACAGCTTAAATTGTTTTCTAAAAAGGAATATTTTTAGTGCATAAATACCTTTAGGCATCCATCGAGCGTGATTTGTGGGTCCAGGAGCGCGAAACGACTGATTATTATTATCTCCTCCAAGAAAAATTGAGGATAATTGCATAAACTCTTTACAGTCATCCCTTACAGTTGGATATTTAAGTGCTTTTGGTAGAAATGTTAACATATATTCTCTCAGTTTAGCAAAGTTTACATTGTCAAATAGTTATTATATGCTGGATTATAAGCAGATTTATCTATTTCCGGCCATACATTCTTAACCCTTTCAAGGGCAACAACTTGCACGGTTCACATTTGCCCCCGATTTTTTTAACCTAAAAAATCTTGAAAATTTTTATAATTAATGTTTGCAAAATGTTTTTACTTCTTTAAATTGATAACAGATGGCAGAAATAACCATTTTTCTGCTCATTTAACTGGAATACATTGAATGCAAGTGAAATAAAGACTAGATTTTGCACTGGGCGTTTGCACTGGGCAAACAGCGTGCCTCAAAGGGTTAAAACGCTTAAATATTACAGTTTCTGGACCTTCAGATGGGCGGAATATAATAGAAAGCACACTGGATAGTACAATCTCCATTATATGGTGACGCCATGCAAACCAAATAAGAACTGTCCCTAAAGGATTTTTGAATTCTGATGCATGCACCTTTATGTAAACCAGTGTTAGCGGCTGTGGTATCGAACACCAGTCCTTTAATTTGAGATATAATATTCCATTTCTGAACTGTCTCAATGAATGATTTTGCTTGTAATTCTCCAGTTCATCTTCCAATCTTCGGAATTCCAAGGAGCTTCTCTTGACCATTTCCTGAAACAATAACGGCAACTCGATCATTTTTTGCTTTTGATCCATCATCATCTGGTAACATCTTACCATCCCAGTGTAATAATAGAGGTTCATCTAGAGAATTTTTTCTGTTTCTGCAGCTTGTTGCATCCCTTTTCTTCTATGTCTCCTTATTGAGCTTTGAGAAAGGGTTTTTGGAGAAATATCGTTCCCAAGTGCACGTGCAACAGCTCCAACCACGAATACAGCTTTCCGATCAGAAATATTAACACGATCTAGTGCACCTACAACTTCGGGAGACTTAAATATATTTTTAACATATTTCTTTTCAGCAGCTTCGGGAACTGTAGTTGTAGTATTGAGATCGGATTGGTATGTAGATGACAGAGGCAGGTACTCTTCTTCACTTTCAAATTCTATCGAATGTGAAGTTTCTGAATCTGATAATTCTGACATGATTTTTTCTACCCTAATTTGTAATTTTGCTTCTTTCTTCATATACTTCTTTCATTAACACTTTATTATCTTCCCGTTTTCAGTTTCTTATTTCTTTGTGTAATTTTCATGTCAACTCCTCTCATAGAACAACAAAAAACATCTTTCTGTTTTTGAAAGAATTCTCTGTCTTTGTTGCTTATTTGGCTGATGGCATCCTTGGTAGATATATCAAATGACTTTTTTTAATTTAGCCTTCAAAAGGTCTATCTTTTCCTGAATTTCTATTTTTATTTTTTTTAGGCCTAGATATTCTTCATATAGTTTTTTAAGTTTCCTGGTGGACGATTCCATCCGCTGAGTGGGTATTCTAGCCTTTTGCCATATTTCGGTAACTGCTTCACATGTCTGTTTATAACAAATAGAAAGCTTATTTTTGCCATCCAAATGATGGAATTGGACCAATTTGAGTACATCAAGTCCTCTAGGAAGTCTAGCTGTAGACAATTTATACTTCGGTTGACCCAATAACCAATTTTTAGAGCCTGTTCTCAAGTTTTTGGATGTAGAAGCCATATCTAAACTGAAAACAAAAGGAAAGCATTACCACTGATAGATGAACAAATAGCAAAAAATTTATAAATACCTATATATAATAAAAAGGTATAATTACCTCGTAAATTTCTTCCTTTTTCTAACAATTTTTTTTCTGGATCAAAATTTAGAGTGAAATAAGAAACATAAGTTCATGTACAAGTCTGGTAATGGAAGGAATTTGAAATATAAGTATTTCCTTTGCTATGTCGTGCCATCTGGTGACCTTCCAATAAATTATATGTTCTTTCAAAATACAAATGTTGAGTGACCTCTTAATATTATCGGATTGGCCGGAAATTTTATTTTCATACATTTTGAATACAGAGAAACAAAATAGGGCTTGTGGAAGGCAGATTCTTACACTTTTTTTAACATTATATCAAAGGACCACCCTAATGTAGCATGCGTCTTAAATTATTCCATTCAGACAACTTCAGTTTGGTGCATCATGTTTTTACAAACATTCGCGGCAGCTGCTTATTTGGTAATAGATTTGAAACGTGAAAAAAAAGAAAGCCACGCTGGTGGAGAAGAAAACTATATGTTGATGGTCAAGAAACTCAATATAATTTATACAACAAGTTGGTTGCTGACGATGAAGCTTTATTTCGAAATTTTGCACGAATGAGTAAAGAAGATTTTGAGTGCTTGCTTGAAAATTCTCACCTACTATAAGAAATATGATACCAACTTTCGAGAAGCAATACAACCTCGTTTGAGGTTGTTAGGGACATTGAGATATTTGGCTACGGGTAATAGCTGTCCATCACTTATGTATCTGTTTCGGATATCTGAGACAAGCATTTCTCGAATTATTCCAGAGGTATGCAGAGCTTTGATCGACGTTCTATATGATTTTGTCATGGTAAATAAAAATATGAATATATGAAACCATATTTTAATTTTTTACCATACAAATACTTAATTCTAATGTATTTATAATCGCTAATTTTTTTTGTTGTTCCATAATCCAGCTGAATTACGGTAATCTTCAATAAATGACATCTTTTTTTCATTATTCTAGTGCATGTCACACTATACAAGCCTGTCACACGATCTGCTGACTGTTGGATAACGACGACACAGTTCGACAAGTTGAATCCTGTCGAGAGGTGACGCATGCGTCCCAGCAACGACAATCAACTTGTAGCATGCGGCAAGTAGACTTTTTTTTTATCGCTTCGTGTTCCTCCAATGGAAAGACTGTGTGTAGCATGCGTCAATGCCGCATGCTACCTGTTGCCTAAAAGTTACCTCAGTGGAATTGCGCCTTAACCCATTTAAGACCACTCCCTGTTTCCTTTATTGGAAATGCACCAAACAGTTTTTTAGCACTTATTAGAACATTAATTACACAAATAAATTGTTTCCATAAAATTAAATTTATTTTTACGAGAGTTACAAAATGTTGAGTTTTCGCAACATCAGTCCAAAACGATATATATATATTTTTTTAAACATTTCTTTCACAAGTCATTCAACATTTCAACATTTCACAAGTCATTGAAACATTTCGCATTAAGAGGTACATTATTACATGCAGTAATTATTTGACTTTTGCATTGTTTACATCTTTTTTGTTCATTTTCATTATTTTTAGTAATAATATGGCCCATACGGTCTTTACAAGTTTCGTTGAGAATTCGATTTTAAATTGAAGATGGTCTTCCAATATGTGAAGTTTCGGGTAAAACAGAATTCATCTGCATTTCTTCAAGCCTTTTTATCAAAGATATGGCTCTCTCAAAGATATAGATCTCTTAAACTCTTTTTAGAATTCATTGCATCCCTGTAAAGTCTCCATTTTTCCATACAATATGCTCTTTTTTCTTACTATATTGCTTACTTTTACATTTATTAGAAAAAAATGTCGATTTCACCTTCAATGTCTTTAGGTGATTCGACATTTTCACATAAAATATCATCATCAATAGCTTCTTCATCCGTCAAATCATCCTGATCTGGAGGGATAATGACGAATTATGATTCATTATTATGTTCTATTGAGGACGATTCTGAAAAATTATCATCATCTAGCTCATGAAAATACTCCAATGCCTCTTCCAATGTCAAAAATCTCTTTTTTCTAGAGACAAACTTATCTGAAATGCAAACAATACCAATTTACTGCATAAAAAAACTAGGCAGCACTAATAATGCACATTGGAATTACGTAATACACATTGGACTGATGTTGCGTTTTTGCAACATTTTTAAAAATATGAATTGAGACACATAAAAACAAAAATTATGCCTTACTTGTTGAAGCCATTTTGTTCCTTAGTCTCTAGTAAACTCGGAACAAGCAGTAAATCGGAAATTTAACATGTGCTGCTATCTACAGTTATTATTTAAATTTAGTCATTTTTTCCCTCTCAAAACCCGAAAAAAAAACAATTTTTTGCAAGTACTAAAAGCGGGCAAATGTGGAAACAAAAAATTTATTATGAACAATCAAAGTATAGAGAATAAAATAAAAATGCTACTTCAGACGTACAAAACTCAGAACATGCCTTTAAAAATTACAGAAATTAATGTTGCGTTTTCGCAACGCCAGTCTTAAATGGATTAAGGCCTACAGCGCTGTAAGGTCTCAGAAAGCACGTGTCTGAAATACGCGTGTCTAAGGGCCTGTTCACATAGAAGTCCGTTGCGTTGCGTTAAGGAAAAGATGACGTTGAAACAAAAATAAACCAATCATAGGCGTTAAAAATTTCATTGCTAATCGTTTGGAGGCATATGATTGGTTTATTTTCGTCTCAACGTCATCTTTTCCTTAACGCAACGCATCGGACTCCTATGTGAACAGGCCCTAACACAAGCTGCGTTGAAAAAACAGTTAATTCTGCTCCGAGTGCTTACACCAAACAGACATGCGACGTGATAGCGCCGTTTTGTTACTCTCTGTTCGGTGTCGTAGAAGTATGGTGTGCAGCATTTTAGTTGCGTGCCGCATTACATCGCAAGCATGGAGAGCCTGCCCGAAACATACGATTTCAATGCGTGATCTCTGGCAGTTATTGGAATGAGCTTATGTCAGACTCTCGTGGTTCAGACACGCGCGTTCTCAGTGTGCGGTAAGTCTAGGAGATGTATAGAATGATTTATTTGTTGAACAGAATGGGGAAAAATTATTATTTAAAATTGAACTATATAGCTTTGGGCCAGGAATACACAGTGAAACTTTCCTATATACATGAAGGTTTTTTTTTTACCTTATTAAAAAAATTTTTTTTCATGAAATATTTTCAAAATAAAAACAAATTTTAAAAATTCTATAAATTACATGTGATCTCCAGGTTCCCTTTCCTATTATCTGTGCATGTATATGTAAATAATCCGTATATAGTGAAACTTCTTTAAAGCAGCCAGTAATGGTTCCGAAAAAAGTGGCCGTTTTGAGGGGTGGCTTTGGAAAAGAGGTTTCTTTCATAACACTGGCTCTATGGAGTCTTCAATCGGTTCTGAAAAAAATATGGCCGCTTAACGGAGTGGTCGACCAGAGAAATTTCATAGTATATCGATTTCGTTTTTCAAATAGAAGCTGTGCATTAACTAAAATTTTATCTTTTTTTGTTTTTTTAAATTTGAAACGAGAAGATTTTCGACTAGATTAAATTCTTCTTGATTTATTAATGATTAAATAAAGTATTCAATTCAACATGAAGTATATAATTTTTATTAGAATTTCTACTTCGAGTATATTATTTTATACTAATAGTATTTACAACAATAAAGAAGTGGTCTTTTTTTTCGAAATTTCAATTTACGTGACATGCCTTCGAGATAATGGATTGTTCTAAGTCAATGGCTTAAATAAAGCTTTCTGTAAGTATTATCTTGATATGGAAACGACAAACGGCGAATGAGATTAGATAAAAGGGATTTTACGAGACGAAAAAAAGAAACAGTTAAAGTTTGTATGAATTATCACTCTCTAGAAACTACTCTTTTGTTGCTAGCAGTGACAAACGTTGCTTCTACAAAATTAAATTTATCACGTGTAAAAATATGCATGTTTAAAATGATATCAATGGAGAGAGAACAGGGGTTGAGTGAATAAAAAATATTTATTTATTAGTTGATATGTTGTTGATTAATGACATCTTTTCTTAATTTCAGGATATAATTTTTTTCATTCTTTGGACATGAAATATGTGATATTTCTTCAGCTGGTGTATGATGACTAATTATACAATCTCTTTTGCTCGAATTTTACTATAAAATCTGCTTTTTGAGTCTCCGTGGATGATCATTTTAACTTATTTAAGGCTGCTGTGTACTAACCCTACAGGATTAGCTCACCCCATTGTCAACGTATGGAGAAAATTCGTCTATTGTTTACAGCTATATAAAAGCTGATAATGAAATGAAAATGGTATTTTCAGATATCCTGAACTTTACTGCACCTTGCAACGGGATTCATTTTATAAATTTCGTCCACCAGAGGAATTTAGGAGCGTTTGAAACACACTATACCACATTTTCTCCGAATAATTTAAATTAAAAAATATTATTTGCATCTTTAAAAAAAAAACGAAAAATGCCCCAGGGTGTAAAATTTCTTTCTCTATTCAGGATTACAATTTAAAAAAAAAAATTTAAATCCAAGTCGGCAATCCTTGTACACATTTTCTCCATAGGTTAACATTGAGATGATCGAATCCAGTAGGGTTAGTACACGGCAGCCTTAAGATCTGGTCATACGCAGTGTAACGTGTCAGAAAAAAAATTCTGAATTGGACATATATAGTCAAATAACGTCAAACGGCTGAACCAGATTTCACATTTATATTTAAAGTCAAAAGGTGTCACAGTCATGATTCCTCAATCTCGCCCTCACTCCAAAATTAATGTTCGCTGGATTCATGGATTCTCACATCCAGGCATTCGAGCAACCACAAAACTCATTTCTCTTCAACTCATTTTCTGGCCGAATATGAAAGACGATATTAAATTATGGTGTAACACATGTGTGCACTGTCAACGAACGAAAGTCCATAAGCATACTGTCACACCTTATGGTAACTTTACCCTCCCTGAAGGTAGGATTAAATACATACATATTGACCTTGTTGGCCCTTTACCAACTTGCCGTGGTTTCACTTACTGTTTAAACAGTTGTTGACCTCTTTACTCGATGGGCCGAGGTTATTCCTTTAACCGATATAACTACGGAGACGGTTGCTAAAGCATCATACTTTAACTAAATTGCGCGGTTTGGTACCCCAGTGCGTGTTACCAGCGACCAAGGGAAACAATTTGAATCGTCACTATTTCGAGCGTTTGCTTCACTTTTTGGCATTCAAATTCACCGTTCCTCTGCGTACAATCCAAAATGCAATTGCATGGCTGAACGCTCACATCGACCATTAAAACAGGCCATTATGTGCCTATCGCATCTCAATTGGGTTGGTGCACTTTCTCCAGTACTTTTAGGCCCCCGATCTGTGTACACAGAGGACCTTAAAGCGTTATCTGCAGAGCTTATCTATGGTGAGACAATTCGTCTACCTGGGGACTTTTATCATGATACGACCCTTCTGCCATTGACACCAGCTTTTATTGAAACTCTCCATAATGTCATCCGGGAAACACGTCCATGTACTGCCTCTCGTCATGGTATATCCAAGTTATACAAGGTGTGCCCATAAAGTAACCGGACAATTTTTTATATATAAGAAAAATATTACTCACCTTCAAATAAATTTATCTCCTTCAAAATAATCGCCAAAGTAGTCTATACAAATTTTCCATCGTTTCTTCAAGTCACCGAAACACTGTTTATAGGCGTTGGAACTAACCGTTCGCAAAATACGCGTAACATTTGATTTAATATCCGAGACGTTTTCAAATCTCTGTCCTTTCATGGTCATCTTAGCTTCGGAAAAAGGAAAAAAATCAGAAGTCGGGAGAATATGGTGGGTTATTTATCACTGTAATTGAATGCTTAGCAAGATATTGTTGTACAGAAATTGCTGCTTGGGGCCTAGCATTATCGTGTAAAAGAAACCATTGCCCAGAATCAAAACAGCTCTTTCCTAACTCACCTTATCCTGTTTCTTAATCGAAAAATCACCTCTTTGTAAAAACATTGATAATTGTTTCATTTTCAGGAACAAATTCGTGGTGAATAAGTCCTTTGTAATCAAAAAATGCACAATCCATGAAAGGACAGAGATGTTAAAACGCTTTGGATATTTAATCAAATGTTACGCGTATTTTGCGAATCGTTAGTTCCAACGCCTATAAACAGTGTTTCGATGGCTTGAAGAAACGTTGAAACAATTGTATAGACTTCTTTGGCGATTATTTTGAAGGAGATAAATTTATTTGAAGGTGAGTAATATTTTTGTTATTTAAAAAAAAATTGTCCTGTTACTTTATGGGCGCACCTTCTATCTGCCGAAAGACTTCGAGAGTTGCAGTCATGTTTTTCTCCGACAAGATGCAGTTCGTCGTTCCTTGCAACCTCAGTACGACGGACCATTTCAGGTTGTCAAACGTTTACCAAAAGACTTCGTAATTTCTGTCAACGGTACTAAAAAAACTGTGTCCATCGACAGACTGAAACCAGCATATTTATTGTGTACCGATAGTGACAACGCAGTTATTTCAACGAACACCACTCCAATACGTTCCAGCACAACTCTGACTCGTTCCAGTAGAAAAGTACATTTTCCTAAATGATTCGTCTTCACTGATTGATGACTAGGAGGGGAAGTGATGTGGTGACTCCATGTACATAAATATTTTCGCCACCAAAATTTCCCTGTTTTGGATTGGCAACACTGTCTGTTTAAGTTGGCGCGTTTCGGTTCTCCTTGCTAGCTGCGACGATATTTTTCGCTTAGCTAGAGACAACTAGCAATATGATTAGTGTGTTGTAAATAAAGTGTAAATAATTAAGAAAATTATATATTCTTAAACATCAGCACATCAACATACGCCTCATAAGCAACAACAACAACAACAACAAGTAGCACTGTGAACTGTAAGTTGGAGAAATAAGCGGACACAAAACACGCGGAAGAAATACCTTCACTTACTTCTCTTGGGCGATGTTGTTGTTGCGAGAAGATGAAATAAAGTATTTTAGGTGGTTTTTTTCAAGCAGCTGACAGATTCCACGGTGCTTGCAACAACACATTCGAAAGTGGTTTTTATTTTTTACCCATACGTCGCAAATAGCTTTCGAGTGCCCATTGAATTATAAGAGAGAAATGGAACTCGTTAAATAAAGTCGCATGTCGTAGAAAAGGTCACGTCCCTATCACCGAGAACTAAAGCAGCCAGTACTAACAAATGACCAAAGTGATAAAGATAACTAAGGGTTGTAATTATAACTAGTTTCTTTTCGCACTGTGAAAAGAGAATAAGCAGATGGGTTTAGCGAAGTAGAGAACCAATAATTAACACATACTTACCGTCAATAATGTAAACCCTTCGAAATGGGGGAAATAAATGCCACTGGATAAAACAGCGGGAATGAGCCACTGGAATAAACGCTTCTTTATGGAAACATGAGAAAAAGTAAGAAAAGGGAAATGCTTTACCCTTACTTAAGCATTATGGATGTCAGCAAATATACAGTGAACGGTATAAGAGTTCATATGCTTCGTTGCATTAATCCTGTGCTTTACTTAACGTGGCGGCAGAGCCGATCCCATAGTTGAGGCTGCGAGCCGACCGCCTCAGTCGCCAAACTGAAATAGGCGCCAAGATGAGATGTAATAAAAATAAGAAACTTTTAAAGAAAGACGAACATATTGAAATATATTTAACGAATTATATTGAAATATATTGAACAAATTGTATTGAAATTTATTTACTTTTCCAACTTTTTTAAAGTTCTAGCATTTTATTTTATTATTTTATCTGTTTGCTATTTTAAAATGAATACAAACTTTTCCAAAAATGACAGTTACTCTAGTATTAAGTAGATTATTTGTAATTAAGATACATTCATTACTTAAGGGTCTCTCCAAAAATTTGGATAGGTGCCGTTTTTAAAACTTGCTTCAGATCGACTCTATATATATAAATATATATATTATGTTAAACAATATATGGCGGATCAAATCCCGAGTTTAGAATCAATCATGTGTGAAAGAAAAAACCAGTTACATGCATAATGAGAGGTGACTATATTTATTTATATATATATATATATATATATATATATATATATATATATATATATATATATATATATATATATATATATATATATATATATATATATATATATATATATATATATATATATATATATAAAGATCAGGGAAAAAATAATAAGAAAAACCATGAAAAACTATGCCGCATTTTAAAACTGCTGATCAGGCACTGCACGTGGCATAGAATCCTGCTAAGTAGTTGCTGTGAAGTGAAATTTCCAATCAATTTGGGATTAAGTTAAAATAAATTTTAAAAAATTTAATTTTAAATTAAATGACTTTAAACTTAATTTAATTATTTTAATTAATTTAATTCATAATTAAATTAGTTTAATTTTATTATGAATTAGTTTTATTTTATTATGAAGTGCAATTCATGTTCCATAATCCAAGAGAGTGGCACCTGTTTATTGACTCGTCCTAACGTAGTCTCAAAGTGGTGCTCCTCCATATAGGCAATGTTTGTCCGTCTGTTCCTGTAGCTTATTCTACAAATACAAAGGAAACTTACGAAGTTAGGAGTGCTATACTGAAGTTAACTTAGTACACTACATTCAAATGGCACATTTGTGGAGATTTGAAAGTCATTGGGATATTAACAGGCATGCAACAGGTATACACTAAATTATGCTGCTTTCTCTGCGAATGGGACAGCCGAGAAACAATCACTACATCTGTAAATAGTGGCCTCCAAGAAAAAAATTCATTCATGACACCAAAAACATATCACATGAACCGCTTGTGATTCCGCAATATGTCTTTCTTCCACCATTGAACATTAAATTCGGTTTGATGAAAATATTTGTAAAAGCTCTAGACAGAGAAGGAGTGGCTTCCTTGCATCTCAGGAACAAATTCAAAAATTTAAGTAAGGCAAAGGTAAAAGAAGGGGCTTTTATTGGCCCACAAATTAAAGCAGTCTTTCATGATGAAGAGTTTGAAAATAAACTGTCACAAGCAGAAAAAGAAGCCTGGCTGGCATTCAAATCAATGTGTTCACGTTTGCTTGGAAATGAGAAAACTGAAAACTATGAACATCTTGTTGGTGGCATGGTGAAATGCTTTCGTGTTATAGGTTGCAACATGTCTTTAAAACTACACTTTTTGGTCTCAGATCTGGACTTCTTTCCTCAAAACCTTGGCGCAATTAGTGATGATCATGGGGAAAGGTTTCACCAGGACATCTCTATGTTGGAAAAGCGTTTCAGTGGACGATGGAATGGAAATAAGCTAGCTGAATATTGCTGGTCTGTTATCAGGGACACACCAACAGATGTCTACAAGAGGAAACGGCCCCCCAAAAATAATTTTAGTGTTTGTGTTTTCTATAATCTAGCCTCTGTTACCAATTTGTATAAATCTGAGAAGTGGGTCTCCTTAAAAAACTGTACCTGGTGGACCAGTTTGGTTTTGATATATGAATTAAGCACTTTTTGTTTATACAGAATCACATATTTTCATCTAAAGGCCAGAAAGAAAGTTCAAATTTGTTGTATAGTGTAATTTTCATATTTTTGTATATTATTCTTCTATGTGAACCGTTTGATACAATAGTTGCTTTGAAAGTGAATGGCAAGAAGCGACACATGAAATTTTCCGCATTAAGACCTTCAACTGCGTTAAACAAAGAGAATCACATTTTTTTACCTAAAAGTATTTCATGTTGTTCATCTATCATTCAAGCCATCGCTTTTTTTCTTCTAAATTTTCGGAATTGATAAAATAAAACAATAAATCACAAAAAGAAGTTCTTTCACCGAAAGAAAAGTTAGTATAAAAAATGTTGCAGTCTGGTTGACCTTTTTTTTCTGTTTAAATAAAGCTTGATCCTATATCCTTTTTTCTGTCTGGTTGAATTGTTCGCATTCTGTAGTGTTTGGATTTTTTTTTCCTTTGTAGATTTTCCGTGGTCATTAACCGCAGCTGGTATTCACAAAGAATATCGCTCGCTTTTTTTCTATCAAATCGTTTTGTTATTAACAGAATCATTTTAAGTGATTCTAATGAGGATGAATTCTTTATTTTTTTCTGAAATTATCCTTCGATATTTTTGCGCACTATAGATCTGTTTTCCCTGTTCTTTATGAAATAATATTAATACGTTTTATTTACAGTGGTGGCCAAAATGGGGAAACCTTTTGGTGGAAAATGTGTATTTTTGAGGATTGAGGGCTCAAACCACGAATTATTTTTTAAGTAATACCGTAAAATTATATATCAATAGAAAGATAATTTAATCAAGAATGTAATCCAATAACTGTTAAGGACGAATTTTTATTAGAATAGTAGTTATAAAGAAGAAAAATGAGATAGACGAAAATTCGCACCTGGAGAGTTAATACTTAATTGAGTAACCTTTACTCTTAATTTCGGCCTTATAAGGTCTTCCCATGGAGTGAACCACGTCTTTTAGTTATTCAGCTGTTACAATGTGAAACCAAAATTAACTTATCGCTTCTATTAATTGGCGCGATATGGGGGTATTTGCTGGGTTTTATTGCTGGGTTGCTTCTGTATAACAAGTTTTCTTAGTTGGATCCATAGATTTTAATTGGCCTGCAATCTGGACTATTCGAAAGCCATTCCAGCGTTGGAATATGATTGTCTTGTAAACATTTTTTTCAATATTTAACAATATGGAACTGAATCCTGTTGAAATGCAAACGCTACATTATCTTGGGAAAGATCCCGTGTGGAAGGCTTCAGTTGGGGCTCAAGTATTTCATTTATGTATTTTTGGGCATTCATATCCCCATTAATCACGCAAATTCTGCCCACATCCTTTGATATCATACAACCCCATATCATAACACTAACCTGGAGTTTCATGGTACGTGTAATATAATCGGGATTCAACTCTTCTACAATTCTTCTTCCTGCGTATTTTAAGCCACAACTACCAAACAGGGAGACCAAATAACACTGTCCAATTGCTCCGCTATCTAATTAACATGTGTTTTGGACCGGTTTAATGTTTTCAACCTTTGTTTCACGGATAAAAATGGCTTTTTTCGTGGAATTCCAGCATTTGGACCAAATCCCTGCAGTCTACGCCGGTCAGCTATGCACAGTCTGTTAATTATTTTATCATAACTTGCTGTTGTGCACCTTTTCCTGCCTTTACCAGTCTAGTTTTGTTGTGCCTGAATCTCGTTATACCTCTTCAAAAATTTAGGAATGAAACCGTTTCTTACGTTTCCACCAATTTGTCTGCATAATTTCTTCATAACTGTTCACATAATAGTACTATTTTCAATCGCTTTCTGGGTGACGACTGTTCGTGCCATTTCTTTACTTTTATGAGGTTTTATGACGTTGAAAATAGCAATTATGTAAAGCACTGTCCAACCTCAATAGCAATCACATAACGCACTAACAAAATGTCCTCCTCTCAGCTCCAACACGTGGCAACAACAGCTGAATCCTACTGTGACCTGATTGGCTCATTGCCAAAACCAGATGTCACATGATTGGCTTTCTAAACACCCATGATCATTGCCGGCATTCATATGAAGGAAAGTTAATTCATATTAACCTAGGCAAGTTGCGTTTCCTATTTTTGGTTATTTAGCTATAGCTTATCTTTCCATTGATATATTTTTATAGTGTTACTTAAAAAAAGTGGTTTTTTGAGTCCTCAAACCTCAATAATTACAAGATAAAAAGAACTTTTTATATACCATGTTTTTAAATTTTTTGTTGAATCATAGAAACTTGACAATTCTATGTATGAATAAATACTTTTTTAAACATTTTTTGATGAATTATCTAATCAACTTGAATGAAAATGAAGTTAATTGGAAGTTAAAGAACAGATGTAGTATACGCAACGGGCCATTGCCAATTTGGCGAAAAGTTGGCGCCAAAATCCCGTTCGGAGACCTGTTAGGCTTAAACTGCGAAATGTAAACAATAACTTGGAAAACAAACTTACTGCTGCCTTTATGAAACTCGTAGGCGCACACGGGATCTTCGCTTCGCTCAGATACCCTTGCTTCATTCCGCTACGCTCCGTTACGCATCCGTCCTAAAACATTACAGAAAATCAACAGGCGCTGGCTTCGCTACATACCGCTGGCTGTAAAAAAAAAAAAAAGCTTCCGCTGGCTATAGCGGTCAGTAGAACAAAGCTTATCGCAAAAAAATACCATCCGATCTTAAAAATATAAAAACAGCCAAACAACATTCAGATTTGGCGAAAAATCGCCCCTTGGCGTTCGTTGCGTATACTACATCTGTACCGAAGTGAATTTGCGTTTAACTTTTCGTTCCCGTTTCTGTCGATAGATGGCTGCACCATTCTACAAAACAAAATTAACCGAAAATAACTGAAAGTTAGTTCAATTCTGCTTAAAGTGGGCTAAAAGTATAAAAAAATGCATTGTCATCGTGTTCTGAACTATTCTAAAAATTTCAAATGTCTAGCTAGTCGGAAAGTTAGTTAAAAATCGATTGCAAGATTTGTACTAAACAAACACACAAACAAACAAGAAAGCGAGTTAATAAAAACATGGAAAAAATAAACCTTTTCCGAACGGTTTCCACAATTCTGGCCACAACTAAAATTACTCTATCGAGCTTTATTTCAAATATCTATCGTCAGTTTCTTGTAATGCCAAAGAATCATTTTTAGATCATCGCCTATGTAATAACAAAGACTGCAAGCACATAAAGAAGTTTTTAGATTTCAGCTGAAGAATGGGATCTTCCCTGTATATTAAAGACGATTGTAAGCTGTTGTTCACATCCTTTTGTTTTAATTTTTAAAAACGAGTAATATTTTAAGTCATATATGCCACTTTTCTCAATAAAACTGTATAAATGCAGAAACCTTGTCACCATCTAGTTGGATTATCGAGGTATTTCGACCTGTTTGTCAGTACATTATGAAACTACATTATTACTTAAGATGATAGCAAAAAATTCTTTAACCTCAGAGATATCATATTCCGCGCAGTCCAAAAAATGTCAATCAAGGCTCGAACCAATGTATTGAGATCACAAATAGACATTAACTTCACTTCCTTTTGTTTTAATTTTTAAAAACGAGTTATATTTTAAGTCATATATGCCACTTTTCTCAATAAAACTGTATAAATGAAGAAACCTTGTCACCATCTAGTTGGATTATCGAGGTATTTCGATCTGTTTGTCAGTACATTATGAAACTACATTATTACTTAAGATGATAGCAAAAAATTCTTTAACCTCAGAGATATCGTATTCCTCGCAGTCCAAAAAATGTTAATCAAGGCGCGAACCAATGTATTGAGATCACAAATAGACATTAACTGGAGATTTCAACGGTATGACTGTGGAGACCGTATCGCCCCGTTATCCTTCGGGTTTCAAAAATCTCGGAAATTCAAGTATGCGGCTCTGCAACACTCGACGCATTACGGACACGTGGGTTCGTCCCGAAAGCTCCTGGTATTATTGATTGGCAGCTGGAAAATAAGCAATTTCGATAACGTCTTAAAGCTTTTGTCTTAAAGCTTTTCTGGATGGCAAGTATCTGGAAAGCGACTTTAATACGTAGTTTGGAGTGGCCAATCAAATAATCATATTTGAACTCGATAAAAAATCTTTGAACATTGTAAATCTTATCGCAGTGCAGCACAACCTCCTTCAAAAGCTGGTAGAGGCTTGCTGAACGTTTGAAAGGTGAAGTGAAATTTGATTTTTAAAGTTTTATATAATACTTCATTTAATAGTATGAAAACTCACTATGACACCTGTCTTACAGCAAGGGGAGACACTATACTCCGGTGATATCAAAATATGTTTTTTTCAGGGGAGGGGTTTGATTTTTTCAAAATATTTTTTCTCCCTTTACCAGCATTTTCTATTATTAATCTTAATGTCAGTCTGTTTAAATTAATTCCTAATTATGGAATTTCATCGAAGAGTTAGTTATTCACCCAATTAAGTTTTCTGATTAGTCTCTGAAAATCTGCCTAACTTATGGTTTACTGGCTTAATTTGAACACCAGTGATTTTAAATATTTACACAATCTATTCATTCAAAAAGTTGTGTTTTATCAGTACAACGATATATGTTTATATTCTAGATTTGATAAAGAAAATAAAATCCGCCAAGAAATACGCAATATTGATGTTTCTAACATCGAAATAAAAACTTAAAGAAATATTGAAATGCTTGGTCAATTAACCATTCTCACTCTAATGATATTTAATTTTGTGATTTTAAAATTGTTTAAGATCTTAAGCACAATCGTATACAAATATTTAATAATAAAATGTGATCCTTTTTATGTACGTAAAAGGAAAATACATTCTGTTGGCGAGCCATGAGGGAATATTTGAAATTCCGAAAAAAAAAATACATTTTGAAGTTTCCAAAGTTTATATTCTCTTGGAAAGACGAAAACATTGATTGAAATAACACGGATTTTTTTTTTCTCTTGTGAAAATACTCCATTTTTTTTCGGAATCTCTGGTT
Source organism: Dolomedes plantarius (assembly GCA_907164885.2). Classification (NCBI taxonomy): domain Eukaryota; kingdom Metazoa; phylum Arthropoda; class Arachnida; order Araneae; family Dolomedidae; genus Dolomedes; species Dolomedes plantarius. The sequence continues at coordinate 187,892,479 of OU015493.1, forward strand.
ATTAAACTTCGGCGTTCAATTCAAAAGAAGATATATTGGATTTCGAAGAAAAACATTTTTTCACTCTAGGTTTTAGAGAGTGCGTGCTTTTATTATTTTACTCTTACATAGATACATTGATTAAATATATTTCTTTCAGTTGTATGCATGTATATATAACATCAGATCATGGTAACAAAGCTGCCTTCAGTAATCCGATAAAAATATGAATAATAAAATGATTATAATTGCATACCGCTGAAAATATATATTGGTAAAACTTTTCAAAACTATATACCAATTAAACCATACTTATAATTTGTTTTTTCGTCTTTTAGAAGAAGAAATGACTTTTTAATTACGTCTAAGTAAAGTAAATTCACATACCTCATATTTTATTCTATAAAAATATTTTTTTTCAGTAGATATCTATATTGCTGTTGGTGAGTTGAAGCATTAATGCCTGGGAGTCTTCAATACAGTACCTAGTTATTTTAAAAAACACATCTGCTTTAAACTATTTTAGCCTTAAAATCTTCGTAAGCCGATCAGTAATTTTTATTGCTTTCTATTGCCAGTTAGTTTCAGCAATATAAGATTGATAAATTTATTTTTACATTGACATTCAGAATTTATTCAAAAACATTTTGAAGCATCTGGATTTCTAGATATATTACTACTATTGCATGTTTTATGGAATTATAAGGACCCGTGGTAGCCTATCGGTAGCGCTTCGGCTTTTGGTGCTGAGGGTGCTGGGATCAAATTTCGACAAGCGCCGTTAAATACCTTCATGTCTAATCCGGATATGGCTCGTTAATTCCGTAGACTGGAATGTCCTTCTATGAGGTCAGTGGGCGGTGAAGGTACGATCCCCCCAGATGTCGCCCCTGGGGGTTTTCTGTCAAAATTGTGGTGGCATCTAGTCAAGTCGGACTCCGACCCTTGTCGTGCTATTATAAACCGGAACCGCACAACTCAGCTCAAGCCTATATGGACATGGTCTGGAACTTCCGACTAGGCGGCATTAGGAACAACAACAACAACATCGTATTCGTATTATAAACAATAACTCTAAAATTTTGGAAACAATAATTATACCTTAAAGAAAAATAATCGTGTATTTTTTTTTTAATTTAGGCTTGAGCAACAAAGGAGCCTAGCTGGGATGAATACAACCTAAAAAATATTTTGAGGGATCTTATTAATCCAACAGTGTTAAATGATTTAAGAAGGAATTGATTACGGATTTCTCAATTTTTATCTATTAAATTTGACCTTATAAGTGCCATTACATAGCAATAGAAATAGCTTTAGATTGTCAATTAGTAACGTAATTACATTCATTTCATTGGCAAGAAAATTAGTAATTTACATAGGGATAGAAATAGCTTGAGAGTGCCAATTAGTAGTGCAATTACATTCATTTCATTGGAAAGCTAATTAGTAATTAACATCAGGCCCTGATTTTCCATTAGGCGCTGTAGGCCTGAGCCTAGGGGCCCCGAATGTTGGGGGGCCAGCCGAAATTTTAATTTTGAAAGGAAAAAAAGGAAAAATTCCCATTTCAAATTTTTTTTTTTATTTTTACCTTTTTTTAATAGCAATATTTTTATACACTGAAGTGATACTGAATTAGGGATACCTACCTAGTAACGAGTTGGGCCTCCTCTGGCCTTGATAACTGCTGCCACACGACGAGGCATAGATTCAGCAAGTTTCTGGAAACGTTCCACGGGAATGGCTTGCCAAATATTGGCTAAAGCTGTCCATAATTCAGTAAGATTCTTTGGTGCTGTCTGATGGCCTTTCACGCCTTGTTCCAAAACATCCCAAAGATGCTCAATAGGATTTATGTCTGGGCTTCTAGGTGGCCAATTCATGACAGAGAAGTCAGAGGAATGCTCATCCAACCAGCCAGTAGCCAACCGGGACTTGTGAGAGGTGCAGTTGTCTTGCTGGAAAACTCCATTACCGTGCGGATAACAGAACAGCATAAACGGATGGAGGTGATCACCCAGCAACTCTACGTACCGAATTGCATTGAGGGAGGTTGGTACACGCACCAAAGATCCCAAACCGTGCCACGAAAAAACACCCCAGACCATGATTGAGCCACCATGCCCTTGTACAGTTCCAGCCAGGCATGCAGGATCCATGGCTTCATGAGCCTGACGCCATATTCTCAGCCTCCCGTCGGCGTTAAGTAGTCGGAATCGAGACTCATCAGTCCATGCTACTCGTTTCCAGTCCTCTACACTCCAGTCTCAGTGCTCTCTTGCCCAGGCAAGACGTGCAGCCCGATGGCGAGTATAGAGCAATGGTACTCTCGTAGGTCGACGGCTCCCGAAACCCATACGGTGAAGCGAGCGTTGCACAGTCCGTTTACTGACTGTACGACTGGCACCGTCATTAAACTGGGTGGTAATTTGAGCTAATGTTTGGCTTCGCACGTACAATACGCCTGAGCCGTCTCTCACCACTCACTATCAAGGTTAATCGTTCTTTGCAGTTTGCCCGATCGCTAGTTTTTTTTTCCACCATCCATGTATTCTTGGTATACTCTTGACACTGTCGACCTTGAAAATCCTAGCTGTCTGACGATTTCGGAAATTGAATGGCCCATGCGTCAGCACCTACGATTTGTCCGCGATCGAAGGCGTCTATATCAGGCAGTTTACCCATACTGGCAATTCCAAAAACTAATTTAGAACAACCACAGTACGCGCTATATATGCAGTTACCACAGCGCCATGACTTTCGCATACATGATGCGCAGCGCTACACAATTTGCATAGGCTTTGCTATCCCTAATTCAGTGGCACTTCAGTGTATATCCTTTCAAATTTGATTGATTGATTGGTTCATCATATGTATAGTTATATGTATAGTTCATCATATATATGTTATAGTTTATATAAGGGATTAATAAGTTTTTCTGGTTTCATTGTATTGGTGTTTTAATGATAAAGTTAATATGTTGTATTGCTTTTTGTTATTTGATAATGTTTTAGGTTTCTACGCTTCAAATTGCCAATTCTTGGTAAAATGGTCCTTTCACAATGATTCATAATTAATTTTTTTGTGTCAATTTTGGAAATTTTACGCCCACATCAGTATAGGGGGCCCTCATCCCAAGTTGGGCCCTTAGTCAAGAATTTTCTAAATCGGGCCCTGATTAACATAGAGATAGAGATAGCTTTAGATAGCTAGTTAGTAATGTAATTACATTCATTTGATTAGTAAGCCAATCAGTAATGTACATAGGGATGGAAATATCTTTAGATTATCAATTAGTAATGTAATTACATTCATTTCATTACTATGCCAATTAGTAATGTACATAGGGATAGAAATAGGTTTAGACTGCCAATTAGTACTGTAATTGCAATCATTTCATTAGCAAGATAATTAGTAATTAACATAGAGATAGAAGTAGCTGTAGATAGCCAATTCGTAATGTAATTACATTCATTTCATTAGTAAGTCAATTAGTAATGTACATATGGATGTAAATAGCTGAAACCCACTTTATTTACCACGTTATGCTGATTTCGTGGATCACTTATCGGGTTTTCTCGCACCACCGGTTCTCGAACCAGTCGCATAGGTGAACCAATACCACCCATTGGTGCTACCTCAACTTCGACCGAGCATCCCCTAGGGGCGAGAGAATGCACATTCTCAGAATAAATGTCCATTCAGAGGCAGAGACTATACATTCATTGAGTTTTTTAAACTACGACCAAAGGCTGCTCAGATTTATTAGTTTCTAGAAGTGTCTTCATTATTATTCTAATCAACCTAATCCATTTTAGTGCATAGCTATTGAATCTCTTGATGGGGGGGGGGGGGGGGGCAAGATTAACGTATAAAAATATTTATAATGCATGGAGGGGGGCCGAGATAGATGGATAAAAATATTTATAATGCAAAATCAATATTCATAATGCAATTTCTATTTCTTTGGGGGGGGGGGCAGAGATCCCTGCTCCCCTTCCCTCGGTGCGCCACTGATCATAGGTTAACACTGAGGGCAGTGAATCTAATAAGGTTAGTACACAGCAGCCTTAATGAAGCGATATGTTTCTTTGGCTGTTTATTGCATGTTGTTTTACTGAGAAGAAGCGAAATAGACAGAGAGTAAAAAAGAGGATTATTTTGACAGGCATTTACTAATGGGTTTCAAACGATTATTAGAAAAGCTACAAAGATTTTGATTTGATTTCTGAAACAATTTCAATGTTAGTCTATTTTTGGAATATACGTGTGACTGATAACAACGAGGAGTAGTTCTTAGTAAGAATAATGTAACTGAGAAACAAAAGAAACGTGCAGCAAACAATGCATTTTTTCAATCATTTATACAAAAAAATAGAAAAAAAACGCTCATTTACTGAATGGGGAAAAAAGGTTAACCAATTCAGATAAAGGAAATCTCAAACAACTTTTCTGTAAAAAAAAGCGTTTTATTAAATTTCTCTTAAAACAGCTTTTATTAATATTTTACTCTAATGTCCAGGTCAGACCAAGGTGAAAGAGCCAGTCTTAAATGTATATTCAGTGCTGCCATCTATCAAAATCAAAAGATATTATAATTGTATAGATGATTATTATTTTTATATATATATATATATATATATATATATATATATATATATATATATATGTGTGTGTGTGTGTCACACACACTACATAACTACATAATAGTATAGTTTACAGGCTATTACAGGGCTACATAATAGTATAGTTTAAAATATTATTATAAAAGAAAAGTTCAGAATTAACAGACTATGCTCCTCAAATATCGAACAATTAGATTTACAAAACATGAACTTTTTTCTTCAGTCAAACTCCTACGCGAGCAGTTAAATACAGCATCTAATAAATTTCGTTAAATTTTCATGACTTAATATAATTTCCGCTAACATAAAATCTAAATATCTTAAATAATTCGTGTTTTATAGAAATTTTCTTTAACAGAAAATGTTAAGAAATGTTAATCACTTATTGTTTATAGTTTTTTCATATATGTAACTACCGTATTTCATTTATTTTATTCATTTTCATATTTTTTTTATTTATTTAAAGTATTATCTGTTAACTTATGTGTGCTTAGATCTTGTTTTTTTTTCTTTTAATAAAAAAAAGCCGAAAATATCTGCATCATCAGATGTCGAATTCTTTTAACAGTTATTTTCGATACTTAGATAATTTCATAATAACAAGAACAATGATTAAAAATGAGATGTATGATGCACTTTCTAAGAAAAGCAATTACTCCAAGATTTCGTTAGTTTTCTGTATTAATAGTGCTGCCATCTTTGATCACTACATGAAACTTTTCCCCTCACATTTATTTTTTATATTGATTTAACTATCAAACACTAAAAAATGACTACAGCTACTTTTTATATATTTAGTTTGAAGAAATCAGACCCTAAACTGCAATATGATAATGACATTCAAGTAGAAATGTAATAATGTAATAAATAATACAGAAGTGTTTGCTATTACAAGTTTAAATGTTAAATATTTGTATTAATAGCTTACGAATTTTTCCGTAATCTCTGAAACACTATGAGAATATATGCAGTACAGCAGATTATATTTAATAAAAATGAGCATAAGTTGGAATGTTCCATCTTGAGTAATATAAAACAGAAATCATTATAAAGCAACATCTGAAATGATGGTTTCTCGAAACAGTCAATAAAAAAAATTCTTGTAAATTCCCTGAAGTAGAAATATTTTTTTGATATACATATAATTTAACGACGATATTATATAGAAATTTACTATTCACAGCTTAAATAGCAGCAATATTGATAGTTATAAGATTTTCCCATTAACTTAATACTAATGTTTTAAGCTATTGGAGGAAATCATTTCCATTCAGAATTTAGAAAAGAATTTGAAATTAATTAGACATCTTGAAAAGACTTATTTTGAAAAGTGGGGAATTAGTTCACTTTGCAGATCTCCAATCCTAAAACTAAGTTATAGTTTCTTTTCCTCATAGTTTTTTTTTCTGATCAAGGATTAGTGAATTTGAAATTAATTAGACATCTTTTAAAGACTTAATTTGAAAAGTGGGGAATTAGTTCAGTTTGCAGATCTCCAGTCCTAAAGCTAAGTTATGGTTTCTTTCCCTCATAGTTTTTTTTTCTGATCAAGGATTAGTAACTTCCTATTTTTATAATTTTATTTAAAGTTTTTGAAAATAGTTCTTTGCATAAAATGCTGCCATTTAAAACATTTTTTTTTTACAATTTTCAGCAATTAACAACAGGCATCAAAAATTTAATTCCCTATAAAATACAAGCTATATAATATGTAAAAATATTAAAAACTACATGCTGTACATTTAAGAGTCTATATTCATATGAAAAAAAAAATTGAAGGAAAATTTTTTCTAGCATAATAAGGGATAGGAAATTTGGGTGGTGAACCTATGTACCGACTTAAGTATACTTAATCGTTTTTCGTATTTCCGTCAATAGATGGCAGCATGAGATATTGTGGTTCATGGCTACTGACTTACTTTTAGGTTATATATTATTTCAGATATTTCTAAAATCACCTGCATTTCAGTCGATTCATGCTGGGAGACTGAATTATTTGGTTTGCCATTTCTGGAAGAAAAAAAAAAGAGAAAAAGACATACAAATAGCGAAGGCGTGCTTTTTGATCTCTGAGAGTTTTTGAGGCGGAATATTTCCTTCCTTAATATTTCTTTCCTTAATATTAGGCGGAACATTTCCTTTTCAGTTTGGAAAGCGGTTTAAAATAATTATTGAATTGTCTAATTCTATATTCAAAAACTTCTTAATTGGACAATCTCGACGGTTTTCAACACACAAAAAAAAAAAAAAACGAAAAAAAAAAACATGGAAATGGAATAAATAATTCACAATAAATATCTTTCAAGTTCCTCCTCTAAAAAGAATAAACATATTTGAAAATTTGGAATCATAGTCGTGAGTAAAAAATACTCTGCTTTCATGCATAAGACATGTGAAATTAACGTCATATCAAAAAGCAAAAGCAAACGTTTGTGTTTATCAATGGCTATAAATTCTTTAAAATTTGGTCATTTAGAAATTATGTCTCTCTCTCTCTATGCGTATATATATATATATATATATATATCTTTATATATATATTTCTTCTGTCCGTGTGTATGTCACTGAACTCCTCCTAAACGTCTGGACTGATTTTTATGAAATTTTGTGTGTGCGATTAAGTTGATTCGGGAATGGTTTACATTCACAAGAAGACACCCCTAACACCCTAGGGGGGCACATGTAAAAATAAGCGAAAACGACTGATATTACTGTCGAATCCATAGTTTTCGGGGTCACTGAGATTGATAGTGACACTCCCGATATCGTGTAAGTGCAACTTCAGCTCCCTCAATTACCATAGGGGGGTGAGGGGGGAAGAAGGGGAAATTTAAAATCTCCAAAACGACCGAGGGTAGTGTCCAATCCATAGTTTTCGAGGTCGCTAAGAGGAACAGTTGCAATCCCAGTGCCGTTTAAGTGAGAGTTCAGCCCCCCCCCCCCAATACCGTTGGAGGGGAGGTGGAGGAGAAGATAAAATGTCCAAAATGACCGAAAACAGTGTCGAATCCATAGTTTTCGGGGTCACTGAGAGGAACAGTGGCAATCCCAGTGCCGTTTAAGTGAGTTTTCATCCCCCCCATCACCATTGGGGGAGGAGGGGGGAAAGGGGAAAAATTAAATGTCCAAAATGTCCGAGAGTAGTGTCAAATCCATTGTTTTCGGAGTCACTGAGAGTAATATAGGAAACTAAACGTGTTGTTTATAATCAAGTTTTGAGTTAAATAATAGAGTGAATATCTAATTTTATTTTTTCAATTGTATACTGTACATTAGGGCGGAGCGTAAAAAAAAGTTTTCGATTTTGTTTTTGCCCTAGTGCAGAAAAGTTGGGTACTGGTGGGTAGGTCACGTATGCAAAGTTTTGAGAAAAACAAAAAATATCTTCTGTCTCCATTTCGGCCGTGATTTTTAGCAGATTTTTACCATACAGCTAAAAATGTGTATTTCCACTGTTTTGTATGCAGCTTTTCGCTTTTTCTGAAATAAACTTCAGAAGAAAACCCAGAACTCACCACGGGGAGGTGGCTGCATTGCGAGTTCCACCCGTGCCCACCTTTCCACCCAACCGTATCAGCACATAACTCCTTTGCCCTTGCAGTTATTCCGGTTTTACTCGGTACTCGCATTTGGTTCCAAATGATAGCATAGCTTTTCTCGACTCTGTTCGGGTTCTAACTAAACCGTCACACTTATTTTCTCCACACACAGTCGCAGAAACCTCTGTTACTAGTTTTACGAAACGTTCAACACTTTGTGTGTGGCAAGGAAATTTTAGACTTCCAAGGTGTTGAGCTACAGACTATCGACTGGAAATCAAATTTCTGAAATCTTCTTCTTTCAAGTGAGGTGTTTTTGGGGTTCCGTCAAATTCCATTTCTGCCAATCAATAAAGTCTATATATGAAACTGCCTCGAAGTTGAGTGACGAAATATTGTAATGTCTGATTCCTTTCTTTTTTTCTTTCTCGCTCGGAAAATCCTACGTAGTCCAAGTTCTCGAATGGACTGTCTGTCGTCTGTGACCATTGACAAGATTATTGCTTCCGGGTGGCCAAAATAGCCATTTCAATGGATAATGGGATCGACCACAGTCTTTAAATCGTTTTTAAGATAGCGTAAGACGTTTATTGTCTTCCACAATTTTCGTGGACCATACGTTCAATATGGATTTAATTTTACTGTAAACCACATAGGTGGGTACACTTTCATGATGAACTCTGCCAGAGTTTGAAGTCGGTTTGAAGGCTCTGGCGAGCTAATGTATAAACGCTTAATTCGATTTTCAGTTGTTAGCCAACGTGCATGAGACATTTTACCAGGGTGCTTTTGTGACAAACTTGATGAGCAATTTCTATTTGTGACAGCTTGACAAATATCCCAAACCTATCGCTTGTGTGTGCTATGATCCTTTATGTCGATTTTCGGAAATTCGCTCGAAATGTCTAGAAATCTCAGAACTGGGAGGTTTTTACAATTTGCCAATGCTTTCCCAGTAGGACCAGAAAATGCATTAGGGCCACTCGTTCCACCATCCAAATGCTGCACTAAATGTCGGAGTGGCAACTCATTTGCGTGTAATGCGTGACAGATATACGTGGCAGATATGCGTGGCAGATAAACCAGTGCAAGGGTTTCCCAATGGCTTCCCCAGAAAGGCGAATCACGTCGATTTTATAGCCAGTATTTACGACTGTTCCATCGCACCCTATTGCTACTAGTTGATGAATGTCAATATTCTTATTCTACATGAATTGCAGCATCATTTGAGAAATACTCAAAGCTGATGATGAGGTTAGTGCTATGTGTCCAAGGTACTTGCTTCCAGGTTCCTTAATCATTGTAACGTTTTCTTCCAGGATTGTTTTATGGTACATCTTTCCCCCTACGCTCTCTTGCATTAGAGTTTTTTGTCCTTCCTTCCGTCAAAATAAAGTCCCTTCAGTGGTTCCAGCTGTCTTTTATTTCCTTGCTGATATTCTTTCCGAATTTTTTCCCTCTCTCTTTTTATTTTATGTCTATCAATTACATTTAAAGTGTGTGTTTCGGTAATCATCCCCAAATCTTCCAAAACAGCGCTTGCAATGATGGCTCCAGCCCGATCTGAAACTCCGGTTCTGTCACAAGCTATAGATACTGCTGGGTATCGACATGATCGTAACATCTTTTTACCTTCAGATTGAGTCATCCTGGATGTGGATGGAGCTTCAAGTAATCTGTGTCACTATCGGAGTTAGTGTCAGATTGTGGGTGTAGAGGAGTTGTTTGGGTTTTGTTGATTCCAAGTAGCTTACACAGTCCCTTAAAGACAGCAGAGGGGAAATTGTTTCCTTGATCGGAATGACTCTCAAGTGGAGTTCCGTAACTTGATATCCAATTTTGAACTAGTGCCTCTGCTACTGTCGGCGATTCTTGATCGGCGATTGGATAAGCCTCAGGCCACTTCGTGAAGTAGTCCATGACGACAAGGAAATATCTGTTGTCATCAGTAGTCCGTGGAAGAGGACCTAGAATGTCGAGAGCGATTCATTCAAAGGGTGCTCCTACATTATAACGATAAAGCTTTCCTCAACTGCGTGTCTTCGGTCCTTTACGGGCCACACAGGCGTCACAGGATTGACACCACTTCTCGACGTCATTTCTCACTTTGTTAAAGAAAAAGCGTTCCCGAACCTTCTGCAAGGTTTTAGTTACTCCGAAATGGCCTCGGGTTGGACTACTACGAAGTACCTTAAGAACGTTGGGTATCCTTTCTCTTCGGAGTAGAAGCTGCCACCTAGATGTTTTACCGTCATCAGATTCCCATTTTCTGTACAAAACGCCATTCCGAATGTGAAGTGAGTCCCACAGAGACCAATAACGCTTTGTTGCTAGACTCAAGTTTGATATATCCTGCCATGAAGGTCTTGTGCTGGATGACTCCATAAATTCCAAAATGGGCTTTAGTTCAGGATCTTCCAGTTGATCTTTACGAACATCGTCATCCTTCTATGGATTTGGCTCTGATGATGTAGAAGCTGTAGTTTGTCTTGCTACGGGATTTATAACATCGAATTTCTTTTCCACACTGAACAATAATGACAGCTTCTGGAACAGGGTTTTCGTGATAAGGCGTCTGCATTCCCATGCAAAGATCCTTTACGATGATTAATCTCAATGTCGTATTCCTGGAGTCTTTGTAACCATCTGGATTTCTTCTTCTGGGTACTTCTGGGTTCTTAAAATTTAATAACTAGGTCAAAGACCCATGGTCAGTTCGGAGAAGAAACTTTCGGCTGTACGGATAACGATGAAATTGTTTCACGGCTTTTGTAATTGCGAGCAACTCTTTTCTGGTGACGCAATAATTTATTTCTGCTTTCGAAAGGCTTTTGCTCCAGTATGCGATGCCATGTTCTCGACCTTCTATTTCTTTGTATAGTACGACGCCAACACTCTCGTTACTCGCATCTGTATCCAAGATGAATTGTTTCTCTGTTTGAGGATACGACAGGATAGGCGCAGATGTTAATGCTTCCTTTAGTTTCTTAAATGAATCCTCACATTCTTCTGACCACACGAACTTTTGTTTGCTCTCTGTGAGTCTATAAAGGGGTCGTGCGATGGTAGAAAATCCATTCAGGAATCTTCTATAGTACGTGCAGAGCCCCAGAAAACTTCTCAATTGATGGATATCTTCAGGACGACTCCAATTCTTTACTACTGACACTTTTTCTGGATCGGTTCTGACACCTTCAGCAGAGATGATATGACCGAGATAAGTTACTTCACGACGAAGCAGGTGACATTTGGATGGGTCTTAGCTTTAAGTTACGTCTCTAAGTTTCTCCAGCACCTTGCGGATGTTGCATAGATGTTCTTCGATACTGCGCCCCAAAATGAGTCCCCTTAACAATGACTCCATGAGGAGCTCGAACGTAGCAGGTGCGTTACACAGGCCAAACGGCATGACCTTAAACTGCCAAAAACCTTGTCCCGTAGTAAAAGCCATCTTTTCTCGGTCGTCAAGATGTATCTGTACCTGCCACTAACCACTCTTTAGATCCACTCTGTAGAGAACCACTTGTACCCAGAGAGTGTGTCCAGTGTGTCGTCAATTCGAGTGTAGCTGACTTTATTTGTGACGTCGTTCAACCGGCGATAGTCTACACAAAACCTTGTAGAGCCATCCTTCTTTCGGACCAATACAATGGGGGGGGGCAAGGATTTGAAGACGGATCGATGACGTCATCCTGTTGCATTTCTTTTAAAGTTTCTCCACATCTTCCTGCTTAGCAAATGGAAGTCTTCTCGGGTTCTGTTTGATAGGAGAATGATTCCCTGTATCAATCCTGTGCTGCGTCATATTAGTTCTTCCGACATCGTGGTATGTTTGAGAAAATAAATCTTTAAATTCTTCAATTAGCTCTTTCGCAGCACTTTTCTGTTCATCTCTTAACTGTGCACTCTGGAGTAATTCCGTTTTTAATATTTCAGAAGACTCGGCCAAAGCTATGTTTTGGTTCCGGTGGATGCAGGGAACTGGAGTACAAGTTGCTATCACTTCATCTTTCCGAATAATTTTCTCCTTTTAGGTAACATTCACAATCCTCACAGGCACACTGCTTCTCGAAAGGCGGATAAGTGTGGAAGCTACCAATATTCCTTTCGGGTTATTTTCAACATTGGGTTATTCGATAACACCAAATCGAAAACTATTGTCTTCAGCTATTGTTCCAGGAAATAATATTTCAGTTCTTGAAGGTAAAGTGGTGTCATCTTTGGCTATTATTTGATGAACAGATTTAATTCCTTCATTTTTCATATCAAATAATGCAATGTTTACTGATGAAGGGCTCAGCTCACTGTTATTAAAATCCAAAGTGCAGTTATATTTTCTTAGAAAGTCCAGTCCTATAATAAAAGCTTCCGTAATATCTGCCACATATGCCGTATGTTTGTAAACGGCATTCCCGAAGGCGACGTTAATATGTGTCTTTCCGAGAATCGGAATTTTGTCACCAGTCACAGTTTGCAGGGTAACGCATGGCTAGGTCCAGAGATGATCGACCAGTCCAGAGAAGATCGAACCCCAAACACTTAGCTAAATCTTCTTGAAAGATCGTCACATTGGCTTCTGTGCCGATTATCATGCGGCAGGAAAATCTATTAACATGTCCTAAGATGAAAAGTTCGGGATCACCGCCGCTCATGGAAGAAATTTGTAGTACTTTGAACCGGGGCCTTTTAATCTCCGGCAACCTCCGCCCCTCGAGATGGCCAGACTCTAGTCTCCCTGCTCCTGTTTCTTGGCAGTGTTCTTGGCTCCCGAATATTGGCGCAATTGGCAATTTCTTCGGGTGTGGCCTTCACCGCCGAAATTCCAACATTTTATGACTTGTCATCTGTCAGGCTTAACTGATCTTCTAGCACTGACTTGTTTTGACAACTCGTCTATTCTTTCCATCAAATACTCAATTGTACGTTCGGGAGATTCTGTAACGTTCGCAACCCTAATAGAATGTCGAGGTTTCTGTGAAGCTTGTTGGGTTGCTTCAAACTTCATGGCATAGATTAAGGCGGACTTCAGATCTTTACCGTCCGCCATTCGAAGTACCTTCTGTATTTCAAAGACGCGAACTCCATCGATAAAATATTGTAAACCACGATTTTCCCGTACTTCCGCAGGGCAATCTGACTAAGCGAGATGGGAGAGCCTTCCGACGTCTGTTGCAAGTTCTTGTAGTTATTCATTTGGCTTCTGTTGGCGAGATTTGAGCTGGAGCCATCATAGTCATTCAAACACTTCTCGCCAAAGCGTAACTCCAAATTACTGGAAAGTGCGCCAAAATCTAATCGCCGCTCTTTTAGGATCGTCTGCAAAATATCCGCCGCTTCAGCTCTCAGGGATGCAGACAATTGACGCGCTTTTGTTACAGAGTCCCACCCGCTGGCGTTCGCCACAATCGAGTATTAAGTTTTGTAAACTTGCAAAGAAGATTTTCCATCATAGGTTCACTATTTAATGAGTGGCCGGGAGATGACAAATATACAGTTAGAATCATCAGTAACATAAATATTTGACAATTTCTGTTCTAAAATCTGTACTTTTCTTGAAACGTCGGTAAATTTTCCCTCTTAATTTCCTTTTATGTCGCCAAATTTATCTTCCATAGTTTCAAATTTGTTGTCAAATTTTTCTTCCAAATTTTCAAATTTGTTGTCAGCTTTACAAATTTTTTCCTCCATATTTTCAAATTTGTTGTCAATTTTATAAATTTTTTCTTCAACGATAGTTATAATATCCGACTTTAATTCTTTTCTACCAGCCGACATTTCCTTCTTTATCTCTTCTTGACCTGCATGCATTTCTTTCTTTATCTGCTCTTGAATGGCTTTCATCTCTTGACTTGCAGATGATTCTTTCTTTATCTCTTCTTCACCTGCAGCCTTTTTAGTCATCGCAGTAATAATATGTTGGAATTTATCTTCCAAATCATGAGCTGTAACAGTCTGATCAGTCATTGATCTTGTAAAAGGCATTCAATCCTTACAACACTGACACCAAAATGTTCCGTTTTCTGGGTTCGGTGGGAATGAATAAAAAGATATCTCTTCAGAAAGTACACACAAAATAAAATTTATTATTCTGTCAATTCTTCAGGCGTATACACAAATTCAACAGAAACACGTAACAACTGTCTTCTATTCAGCAGGAAACTCTAAAAATACATGTCAAGATAATAGAGTCTTCAATACAATACTCGCCTAGCGCGCTTTCAATACATTCAATTCTCAGCAGAAAAGAACACTGGCTGACTTTCAGTCCATCCGATAGGATTCATTTTCGGAGTGCCTAACTTTTCGTTGTAAATCCCGTACTGAATTCGATGAGTTATCAAGATAGGAGCTCTTAAGTTTATATATATATATATATATATATATATATATATATATATATATAAGAAGTTATTTTTATTTATTTATTTATTTATATATATGTGTATATATATATATATATATATATATATACACACTGAAGTGCCACTGAATTAGGGATAGCAAAGACTATGCAAATTGTGTAGCGCTGCGCATCATGTATGCGCAAGTGAGGGCGCTGTGGTAACTGCATATATAGCGCGTACTGTGGTTGTTCTGAATTAGTTGTTGGAATTGCCAGTATGGGTAAACTGCCTGATTTAGACGCCTTCGATCGCGGACAAATCGTAGGAGCGTGACGCATGGGCCATTCAATTTCCGAAATCGTCAGACAGCTAGGATTTTCAAGGTCGACAGTGTCAAGAGTATACCAAGAATACATGGATGGTGGAAAAAAAACTAGCGATCGGGCAAACTGCAAAGGACAATTAGCTTTGACAGTGCGTGGTGAGAGACGGCTCAAGCGTATTGTACGTAGCCAGCGAAGCCAAACATTAGCTCAAATTACCTCCCAGTTTAACGACGGTGCCAGTCGTACAGTCAGTAAACGGATTGTGCAACGTTCGCTTCACCTTATGGGTTTCGGGAGCCGTCGACCTACGAGAGTACCATTGCTCTATACTCGCCATCGGGCAGCACGTCTTGCCTGTGCAAGAGAGCACAGAGACTGGAGTGTAGAGGACTGGGAACGAGTAGCATGGAGTGATGAGTCTCGATTCCGACTACTTAACGCCGACGGGAGGCTGGTAATATGGCGTCAGGTTCATGAAGACATGGATCCTGCATGCCTGGCTGGAACTGTACAAGGGCATGGTGGCTCAATCATGGTCTGGGGTGTTTTTTCGTGGCACAGTTTGGGATCTTTGGTGCGTGTACCAACCTCCCTCAATGCAATTCGGTGCTTAGAGTTGCTGGGTGATCACCTCCATCCGTTTATGTTGTTCTGTTATCCGCACGGTAATGGAGTTTTCCAGCAAGACAACTGTACCTCTCACAAGTTCCGGTTGGTTACTGGCTGGTTGGATGAGCATTTCTCTGACTTCTCTGTGATGAATTGGCCACCTAGAAGCCCAGACTTAAATCCTATTGAGCATCTTTGGGATGTTTTGGAAGAAGGCGTGAAAGGCCATCAGACAGCACCAAAGAACGTTACTGAATTATGGACAGCTTTAGCCAATATTTGGCAAGCCATTCCCGTGGAACGTTTCCACAAACTTGTTGAATCTATGCCTCGTCGTGTGGCAGCCGTTTTCAAGGCCAGAGGAGGCCCAACTCGTTACTAGGTAGGTATCCCTAATTCAGTGGCACTTCAGTGTATATTGATTTTAAAGTAAATTTATAGATGTGCTGAAATTTGGAATTTAGGAGCCAAATACAGAGTTAATCCGGGACATTATTTTTGTCGTAAAAATAATGTTATTTTTACATTATTTTTACATTATCCATTATTTTTTTTCTCCACTGACTGTCAATGCTAGTCTCAGGTATATTAATAGACTTCCAAAGTGCCCCCTATCGGTAGCCAGCTAGAAATAACTGGAACAGTCCAGAAAGGCATGGAAGGTTGGCGACCATTTGGCGTCATATCGCCAAATTTGGCGACGAAAATAAATCTCCAAATCCATCGCCAATTTGGAGATAAATCTCTTATTTGGCGAGATTTCCATAGACTCGCAAAATTCGTAACAATATATACAGTTCGTAATAAATATATATAGCTTCAATAGTATTAAATTGTTGTACTCTAAAACGTTCGCCACCGTTTACACATTCGCCCCCCGCAATTTGACTCGCAGCTATCGCGACTGTGTAAATGCGGTGAAAGACGTTCGAAAAGAAGATAACTGCGAATCTTCCGATGATACAGGAACCAATAATTATGTAAAAAAAATGAAACTTTTTTTTACTTTCGCTTTCCAGTAAGCATAATAGCAATGAAAAATTTGGCAACATCCCTTTACATCCCTTGCCCCCCCCCCCTAGGGCTGGGGTGGGAAGGGGGCGGCATGTAAAAATAATCTGAAACGACTTATATTAGTGTCAAATCCATAGATTTTGGGGTCAGTAAAATTTGTGGTGACACTCCCGACGCCGTGCAAATTCAAGTTCATCCTCATCGGCATGGATAGAATCTCTAAAATGACAGAGATAAACCGACAAAATACCCGCGCAACATCGGGAAATAGCGGGCAAACAGCTAGTTTCATATATAAAAACACATTTACTAAGCGAAGGACGACAGAGGTATCTTGTCTCGCACGAGTGTCCCTGAAGAGAGTCTGTAAAAAAGCAATTTTGCATCACCTCATACTCGAAAGTCCCGAAAGTGGACCCTCCTTGTGGTCTGAATTGTCATTACATCCCTAAATTTCGAAGTTACGGGGATACCTTATATGATACGCTCTATAGTCTAAATCTGTAATTTTCTCATGGTCAATTTTAGATCAGAGCTCGCCTTAGGTCAAATATAAAAATTACGAAAAGTATAAAAGGGGTTGGTAAAATTAGTATTTTATAGGACAACGAAAGTTAGGGAAGGAGTTTAATTAAGTTAAGGTATGAAAAAAACTTTTTGGACATAATATATATATGGTTGATATTCAAATATTTACAATTCCCATGTTTTGCTTAGTATCGTTACCTATAGTAAGAAAATAAAAACTACCGCACGGTAATAAAAATCGAGCCTGTCCAAAGTTACTAAAAGTTCATTTGTACTGGTTTTCAGAGTTCAAAGTCGGATAAAGTATGAGCAATAAAAGATAAAAACTGAGGCAAAAATAACTAAAACAGACCAATGCTGTGAGCCTTTCGTATTCTGATATTTATTAACAAGATATTAGTTTCATACTTTTCAATAATCTTGGATAAACATAGAGAGGCGAAAGAAAAATATATCAATATTACAGCTTACAAAAGAAAAACTCGATTTTCTATGTTTATAGAAGAATATTTCCTTAATTTATACGCATATTTATCGGAAACTGTCTTATAGTTTGTTTTGATTTCTTTGAGACTACCTTTATTTTCTTTTCCATTTCAATTTGCAGATAAAAGACAATTTATTATAGCACATTTCCTACACGTTATATATGATAGCCGTGTTGTAATTTCGACAGTCAAAGTTGTAAAACTCCATACCTGTTACTTTTTTTTTCTTTTTTTTTACTGTCAGATTTATCATAATCAGAAGTTGATTTTTTCTCCCTTGATATTGCCAATGTCATTCAGAATCCATTAACGTAAATTATTAGAAAAGTTAGAAATTTTTAAAATTCAGAATTTTAAAAATAAAACCATTATTAATTTTACGTCACAATCAGGCCAGGGGACGCAACGTTGAGTATCCATGTTTGTTGTTGTTACTAATTTCCACGTTGATATTAAACCCTAGGCTTGTTCCCATTCACAACAGCTAACTTCATTTCACTCTCCTTGTCTCAAACCCCCTTGACGACTTCTGGTTTAAGAACTGTCACTCCGAACAATCAACCACAGCTCCATTCCTGTTGCTTCGCCCACTGACTCATATCTCATTAGCTCTCTTCGTAAAATTCGCTGCTTCTTCCTCGTTGGATCTCTGTCCGGCCATCCTTACGCTTTGAATCTTCCTAGATTGTCTCAGGTTAAATATTTTTTCCAAAATCCCCTCTCTCTCGTTTATTAAATTTTTCTCTATATCCCCAGTTATTCCTTCATTACCTACCAAACTAAACTTTTAAAACTATTTGCAAATTAATTTAATTCACTTTTTTCCCACACACACTCTCAGTACAATTATAATAAATTTTAGAGAACGGTAATCATGATACATCCCCCATTGAATACAGGGGATTTGGAGCTCTAGCTCCAAGGAGTCTCTAAAGTTAATTATGTCTATGTCTATGCCTAATTTCCACGTCTAGCCCCAGCTAGACCAAATTCACGAATCCAAAGTATTCATGTTTACATGACGTAAATTTTAATGGGAAGAAGATCATTTTATTGCCCTAAACTACAGGCTCTGAAACCAATGAGAGTGGTCTAAAATTGGTCCTTTCACCTCGATTCCATCGATACTCTGAGTAAAAAATGCATTTGCTAGGCCCAGGATCAAACTGTAATATCCCAGATTGAACTATCAACTAAATTGCGTTCTCCCAACTGATCAATGCCGGAAAAAGAAGGTGAAAAGAAATCATGTTTAGGGACTTTTCCTTAGATATTTTGCCCATTCATTTGAAACCAGTGACACAAGATAATAATTTTATTAATGTAACAGCAGTGTCTAATTTTTCCTTCGGCAATATTGTGCCATGATTGCTTTGCGGTTAACGATTGCTTTGCTCGATAGCCAAGAAGCGACCGTCTATCAGAATCGGAATCAAACCCGGGTTCCTGGGGTGTATTCAGGCATTCTTTTAACGGAACTTTCTTAAAGTGTCTGTAGTTATAAATTTTCGAATGTTTCTCACTCTGTGCCGATCTGAAAAACGTAAAAATTATGAAACTTAATAAATGAAAATATCAAACATTAAACTTAATAAACTGATTAAACTTAATAATATACAAAATAAAAGGCAATGGTTCAGTTTACAAAATACATGTTTATTCAAAGTATTTCGTTCAAAATCCTCAAAAATATTTGTAAAAAATAAGTTTATTTGAGCATTTACCTAAACGCATATAGAACAAAACCTAAGAATCGATGTATTGTCGCCTGCCCAACTCTTTTCAAAACATATATTTTATCTACAATACGGCCTTTCTCAAAACTGTGAAAAGATTTTATAAAAAAGAAACTCATTTGTACATTTACCCAAATGCTCATAAAAAAACCTGTGATCCATGTGTTATAGATTGTCAACTCTTTTCAAAACATGTACGTTATCTACAATACGTGCCATCTCAAGTTGGTGTAGAATACAATAAAACATAACACAACATGCTATCATTCAGTATGTCAGGTTCAACTGTTGTGAGTACTTGAAAAAGTTTTAAGCGAGGTTAACATAATTTTTTTGGCATTTAATTTGATTCTGAGACCAACTCAGTTAAATAAATTGAGTAACAATGAAGCAACCCAGTCACTTCAGTAAATGATTTATATTCGTTTACGCTGTGTAACATAGAAATCTGCTTAAATAATAGCTAGAATTAGCCCCCTGTCCAGCCTATTTCTTAATCATTAAATCTTGAAGTGTTTACTCTTAACTGCTTTATTATATCTCGACGCAGAGACTATTTCCTGGTCAATAGCTGCGTTGCTATTTGAACATTTATCTATGACTTCCATAAACTGCAATAATGTTGGTGGACAACATTTGCTTTAGAAAGTTCTACATCTAATGAAAGAGTTAAATCGTTCTCTTTTAGAGTGAATATATTAGCAATGAATGTTTTTTATTTAACCATAACCATCACAGCACGAAAATAATGACCTTTTAAAATAAAGTTTCTATAAAAATTAAAAAATTAAGCTTGTATCAGATCTGTGTTTGCCAAATACATTTACCGTCACATATTCCAAACCGCTGCTTTAAAAAACTCCCCTAGCTGATTATTGATAAAATGCCATATACACTACGATGCCAAAAGTAATCGAACACCTCCGAATATGAAAATATAGGCAAACTCGCATACGCAGATGAGGGTGTGCAGTGCGTATTAGGAAGCTATAACACGGCCTAGACCACGTAAAATTGAACAATGGAGACAGGAAATACTTAGTGCGGACTCTAAAAATGAATCTCCTATTGCATGGGCGTTAGCTTCAGAATTGTCCCAAGCCTCAGGAACTCATCTCAGCGATACAATTCGTCGGGGACCACAATGACTGATCGGCTACAAACAAGTCATACATTAATCATCCTAATATATGAAAGAAACTGCAGTGGTGTTTAGCACGTTGTTCATGGACGATAGAAGCGTGGGAAAAGGTTAATTATATGGGGAGGGGATAAATCCCACTTCAAAAATTTCCAATCAATTACACGTTTCTGGGTACGGCATTTGCCCAGAAAATGTTTTCTTTCCGTCCGTTTAATTCGGACGAGGCTCTGTGATGGTCTGGGCCTATTTCTATCAAGAAATATTGACTATTTTGATTGTTTTGCCAACAGCTATGAACTATGAGAGGTGCATTAACGTTTTAAATTATTACACTGCTGGCCACTGTAAATGCAACACCCTGAAGGAAACATGCAAATAACATGAAATTTACAACATGCATTAGCGGAGGTGAGATATGCAAATGATTAGAATTTCAGCGCAGACGCACATCACGCGCGCCTGTGGCGCCACTTCAAAGCGCTATTTAAGGCTTGGAGATTTCGACGATTTCAAGTTCGACAATTGTGTTTTTCTTGTGGTTTTTAAAAAAAACCGATCAGTTATGCCTCGTCGAAAACAGCGATCATGTTTTGATCAAGTATCTGAGTTCGACAGAGGAAGGATAGTGGCCTACCGAGATTGTGGATTATCTTTCAGGGAAATCGGTAGTCGTGTTGGACGAAACCAAACAACTGTAATACGGATATGTGTTCGTTGGATGCAGGAGGGTACGACGGACCGGCGTGTTCGATCGCATCCACCTCAGCGCACCACTTCACGTGATGACAGGCAAATTGTGCGCATGTCAGTGACGGATCGCTCAGTCACATCACGAACCATAGCACAGCACATGCAGTCTGTAACGCATCATCCAGTGTCTGCGCATACCATTCGACGCAGTTTACAGCAGAGTGGTCTGTCCACAAGACGTCCATTGCTTTGTCTACCTTAACGCAGAACCACAGACGTCTCCGCCGCCAATGGTGCGATGACAGAAGGATGTGGACGGCAGAATGGAATGAAATTGTCTTTACTGACGAGTCACTCTTCTGTCTGCAACACCACGATGGTCGCATTCGAGTCTGGAGAAACCGTGAAGAGAGGATGCTGAACAGTTGCGTTATGCACCGCCACACTGGTCCTGCACCGGGTATTATGGTATGGGGCGGTATTGGATATCACTCTCGCACACCCCTAGTACGCATTGCCGGTACTTTAAACAGCCAGCGCTACATCTCCGAGGTGTTGGAGCCAGTTGTCCTTCCTTACCTTCAGGGCTTGCCCACAGCCATATTTCAACAGGATAATGCGCGATCACACGTGGCACGCATTGTCCAACGGTTCTTCGTCAATTGCCAGATTGAATTGCTTCCCTGGCCGCCTCGCTCTCCGGATCTTTCGCCGATAGAAAACATGTGATCCATGGTTGCTCTACGATTGACCCAGATTCCATCCCCAGCTGCCACAGCAGATCAACTTTGGCAACGTGTGGAAGCTGCTTGGTCTGCTGTACCCTAAGATCTCATCCAAAGTCTCTTTGAACCAATGCCGAGGCGTGTGGCAGCGGTGATCTCCAACAATGGCGGCTACTCTGGCTACTGATTTTGGCAGGAACCACACTTCACAGAAGTCTATAAATTTAATCATTTGATACTTGGTCAACATGATATCTACAAAATAAATTTTGTTGTGATATCTCTTGTCTTTCTTGGTGTTGCAGTTTGGGTGGCCAGCAGTGTATTCACCTCCTACAATGTAGCAGGACATCGCAACAGAGTATTTATTATCTCTTTCAGCAAGGGCCCGTGGTTGCCTTTTCGGTTGGCAGATCTGTACTGTCCATCCGGAACTCGTGGGCCCAACAATAATGAAAAAAGTCACCGAACTTGGGAAATTAACCCTCGGATCCGAGTATTGCTGCGTATCTTCCGGTCGTCAGTTTCAACAAGGCTTATAAGCGACAGCTATGTTCTCTGTAATTTCGGAATACTTATCTCTTTCAGCATTAGTTGGTTCCATGCTACACTTTGGGTCCTGTCGGGCCTGCTTTGAAGAACAAAACCTTTAAATCTAGACTGGCTGACTCTGTATCCCCATCTCAATCCTATCAAACCCTTATAAGACGAGTTAGAAAGCCAAATTCGTCTCTCACTGAGAACGCCCTCCTCTAAGAGCTCTCTGGCTAATCGAGGAATTGAGATAA
Source organism: Dolomedes plantarius (assembly GCA_907164885.2). Classification (NCBI taxonomy): domain Eukaryota; kingdom Metazoa; phylum Arthropoda; class Arachnida; order Araneae; family Dolomedidae; genus Dolomedes; species Dolomedes plantarius. The sequence goes on from OU015493.1 coordinate 187,915,014, forward strand.
ATCCCAACAGAAATAGGTCGAAACAATGCTGAGAAGATTAGAGACAGTCATTGCTGCCAAAGGTTGTCTAACAATGTACTGATTTTTTTAATAAAACTTTTCCTCTTTCTATCTGTGTGTCTGATTACTTTTGGCATTACAGTGTTTATTTTTATTTTTATTTATTTATTCATTTTTTATTTTAAAAAATACACATAAAATTCCCGTGTACCACAAAGTATCAGACGGGACTTACAGAGGTAAGTATAAAACACTAAGAAAACAGAAGAAACAGACAAAACAAAACAAATAAAAAGAAACCAAGAAGAATTACAAATATTTACAATAAATTTACAAAATAAGTCGAAAGCACACTTCCCAGAAACGAGTAGAAAGAAATTGGGAGGCCAGTTAATATTTAAGTCCTTAAGAGCCAATTTAAAAATATTTCTCTCCCTGAGGTACTTCGAACAAAAAAACAGAACATGTTCAGCATTTTCCTCGCCACCAACGCTGCAGTCACAGGGGGTCACCGAACACAATTTGAATCTACTCAAATAGCTCTTAAAATTTCCATGTCCTGTGAGGAACTGAGTCAATTTGTAGTTAGCAAAGAAGTGATGGCATGAGAGTCTCATTCTAATGGACGGGAAAAATTTCTTGGTTAAAGTACCATTATTTGAGCTGACGTATTCTTGGTTCCATGACTCCACCATACTCTCAAACATGACCTTCTTAAAAAAAGATTTGGGAATATTGACACTAATGTCAATAATTTATTTATTTATTTATTTTTTTTATTTATCCGAAATTTATTTTAAACTGCCAGATAATTGTGTAACTTTCACGTTTTATTACCATGTTTTATTGAATTTGCTAGTAAGTATTTTATTTTGCCTATTTTAAAGCTATGAGTTGATATCTACCAGAAAGTCATATCTCTTTTTAAAAACCTCATTTTTAAAAAATTATATATACTTAAAAATTTATATGTTTACAATATCGAAACTGTTAAGATGGTAGAGTGGAAATATAATTTTAATCATATTTATTAAGTCCATTTTCATTGAATAATTTTTATTAGATCTTATTTTAAAAGCCTGAAATTAATCAACAACTTCGTATTTTTTTCTAAGACCATTAATTTTATCATATAGCAAACTATTTGTGCGTGTGGTAAGAATAAAAAAGTATATAGGTTGGAAAATAAGAATACATCTAAATAATGTTCACTATAAAATTCAATTTGCACGCCGATTTCACGTAAACTGTCGTGAAAATATTTCACGATTTTATCATTTAATTATCTTGTTGCATAAATAAAATCCTGAGATATAAATACATGACTTCAGTCCCTATAAATGTAATTAATTATTTAAAAATATAAATACTCGTTATGGGATAGAGCACAATTATCCTCATTTACACAGGCTTTTACTTCTGATTAAAAGCATTAATATTTATAATCATTCTTCATTCGTTCAGAAATTTGAATCATAAATTTTAATATATATAGCGGAGGAAGAAAACATTTTTTTTAAACTGCCCTCTGAGGTATATTTATTTATTATGTTTGTAATAATTATTCATTATTTTCTTTGTAGAAAAAGGGATAAAGTCCCATCTAGTAGAATCAATAAACATTGGGGAAACAGCTGCATGTATGTAAGCGTAGTTTCAAAGCGTATTAAAAAAACAAGAGTGATATAAAATAAACCACGAATGATGATTATGATAACATAAGCAATCGCGTTATTGAATTAATTAATGTATCTAGATAACGAGGCGAGTTAACGTGTATTATAGACTAAGATCTTGGCCGCTGTCTGTCCTTGTTTGCGAAACACCACATAAATATCAACCGCCAGCATATTGAAATCTATCATCCATTACAAATGTCCAAGCGCCAGCTTGATAGCCGGCAAATAAACGGCAAATTGGGTAAATGGGTCAGACAGTCAGGAAAATGTCAGTAAGAAATCGGAAGGCATGGTTGACACAGAGAAATTTAGTCATGGGCTTATCAAGGATGTAATACGTAAGTGATGTAATCAGGGGTAATATAAATATTAAACTAAACACCAGGTTTCGACATTTAGAGGAAGAACTGAATTGGGAAGGAGTCGGGGTAAGTGTTTATCTGTGAACTGCATGTATAACAGTAAGTTGTCTTTGTAAAGGGTTCTACAACTCCATTTCTTCCATTTAAACTTCCATTTCTCATTTCAATGCATATGTACGCCTTTGTTTGTTCAAATAGAGTTCCCTCAGCATTAATACGTATAAAAGATTATAAGGTAAAATTTTTAGTTCATTTTTTTCCCTTTGTATAATTTATAGTTTTTTTTTTTTGGGGGGGGGTTCAAATTCTTTAATAATTTGTTATACTCTGATAGTATTATTGAATTAAATAGACAGGCGTTGGTTTCTTAGGTATATTCGGCATCTTGAAACGATCACTGTTTGTATGTCGTAATTTCTGTTAAAATATAATATTTAATCCTTCAGTGGGAGCGCCAATTTTTAGAACACCAGTAGGCGCGCGTTGCACAAAGTGCAACGTCTTTTTCAACCTTGGTTATTCCTTTTGTAATAAACTTTTTTTTTCAAATTGAAAATCACAATTCTTCGTTTTATGGCAAGATATAAAATGTTGATAATATTGAGATATATTTATAATTAAAGGCCAAAGAATGCAGATACAATCGCCTTATTTCAAAAGTGTCTGGTTTGATGCATCTAAGGCAACTTTCGAATCGATTCCTATTTTGTCCAAAAACCTAAAAATCAATGAGATTTTCCATCTTCGTGATATGCGGAATACCGTGTAATAGCTGCACATTTGATCTACTACATCAACTCATAATTTTGTCGTATTGCAATAAAGTATAATCACTGGTTTACCACGGTTAAATCCGCGACTAACAATGAATGGAAAGGAATACAAGTGTCAGAAAATCAGACCTGCATCAGAAAGGGTGTAGCTATAAATAGAAACTGGTTAGAACATTCAAACCTTACTTGTAAAATCAAACTATTCAAAATTACAAAAATGTTGCACTTTATACATGGCCGCGCCCGCATAATGATTAAATACGTTATGTTTTAAATACATAAATTAATTCATAAAAATGAAACTGCCGAATTGAGAACGTACTTCTCTCAAACAGACTAATATAACAACTACTAATTAAAATTTTCATAAACGTGAACGCAGGTAGATAATATGTAGTTAAAACATTGGTAGATCAAAATACTCCATCTATGAAAGGCATCTGGAAAAATAGCAATGTTTCTGATTTGAATATTTTAAATATCTAGCTCTAGATATTTCTTCGCCCGTAAATCTCGACTATATATAACCCCGAATTTATATAACAGTTCCTGGGCATTAGAAATAGTAGAATTTTCTTCTTCATTGACCATACATATAATATTAGACTTTTTTTAACAATGCCTCTGGTTATTGAATACAGTTCTTTAAGGGAGCAAGGGACCTTCAATCTCGTTATTCATTAATTTTCAATAATTTATTCTATATACCCCATGAGTATAATTAATATTCTTTTCTACTATATTGAGGATACTTAGAATTCACAAATAAGTATTTTGTGGAAGAATAAGACCTGTTTATCAAAAAATTCTTCAAAAATGCTATAATTTTTCAAAAGGCTCCGTGCGTATTCATTTTCTTCTGATATCTTCCAAATTTCCCAGAATTATTAATTGAAGTGTTTGACATAAAACTGTGTATAATTCTTTGAAATCAAAACATTTTTCAAATTTATAGACCATAAAATAAAGTAAAAACATAAAAAAATAACAGGCAGAATAGAAAAAATTATTTAAGACTTAAGATTCATACAAGAAAAAATTAAATGCACATTTATATTTATATACATGTGACAAACTTACCATACAAAATATAAGAACTTTAGTTAATATAGAATGCGCATAGAGCTTTTTGAAAAACGTTAGCATTTTTAAAATTGTTTTTGAAAAACAGGCATTATTCTGCCAAAAATTCCTTATTTTGAATTCTAAGGGTTTTGAATGTAGAAAAATAGAAATTTAATGATTCTCAGTTTGTCTATTGAGTTAAAAATTGAAAATTAAAAAATTCGAATTTGAAGTTCCCTTGTGACCTTAAAAATTAATGTCATTTTGAAACATTGAATCGCCGCTTAGAGTCTCTACAGAGAGTAAAGTCTCTACATAGAAAATAACGTTTTGACATTAATGGGAACAACCCTTGGTTATTTTATGTTTAATCTTTTTTTTCTTAAAGAACTCGTTTTCAAAAAAGTTGCTATGAAATGACATACCTTTACGCATGTTCGTTTCTGAGTTGTGGCGGTCATAAAAAATAAATACAGTGATTATACACGCGTTTACATTTCTTTTACAAAATGTGCCACCAAACATGAATTACAAACTATTATTTCTGTTCTCAATTCTGTATTGGGAGTTTGAACAATGCTTCTTGAAACTGATGAACACTCGTTTCAAATTAAGAAGAAAAAAAAATTCAGGTAGTCCCTTCTAACGAAATTACCGCCGCGGGTTATTAACGTAGGATTACTTATCGTTGCTTACCTCTTTTGTATGTGTTATGTATATATGTATCTATATATATGTACGTGTGCATATATATATATATATATATATATATATATATATATATATATATATATGTGTGTGTGTGTGTGTATGTATGTCAAAATTTGCGCTATTTGGTACTTTTCTGTTTAACTGTTTACTGCTTGCTCAAGCGATACAGACTGGGTTTGGCACGCTGCCAGAATTATAACTCGCGACGCAGGACATCTGAAATTTTGCTTTCCGGAGGACCGTTAGGGAGGAACGTAATCCTACGTTAAAATAGAAGTTTGAAATACACCTGTTTGAAGTCAAAATTTTGAATAAGTGACCACTATTTATTATGTTTAATTGATAACTTTTCCAAATGTTAGTACCACCCAATTTCCATAATGTTTCACTTTTAATACGACATTCCTAAACAGAGAAAAACGGACGCTGATTGCCTAAGGTGCCAATGGAAATCAGGGTCAGCGAAACTGAACCAAGGGGACTAGTAGCCAGCCGTTCGGAGTCAGGGTCACGGTCAGAATATTTCGTATTTTCTGAAAGATGATGTGAAAACCACTGATTCTTAACCTTATTTATGGCTAGCCCTGCCGTTGGATGACCTACATCGCCCTACAGGCCTAAAACATACATACTTACCCCTTAGGCCTAAAACATTCTTACATAAATTTTGAAGGATCAGGATGTATAGAACGTCAATGTTTAAGTTGAAAACATTGTTTAAGTTGAGAACATGTTTAAGTTGAGAGGCCAGGGCGCATGCGCTAGATACAAGTTTATGAACGCGTTGTAGTAGGGGCCCAGGCTGCGAAGCAAAGGCCCGAATTCTAGTAGCGCCACCTATGAAATAAAGTTGTGTTAACAGTAAACTGCACAACGGATGTATCCTGTTTTCATCACTATTTCAATGTACTCTTAAAATAATAAACCAAAAAATAACAAAGATGCGATATCTATCTAATACCTAATCGCTGTATCTAATTTTCGTTTTCACAAGCTTTATTAACCCTTTCAAGAGCAACAATCTTGAATTATTTTTCCAATTAAAGGTTGCAAAATGCTTTTATTTCTTTAAACTGATAACAGATGGCAGTACTAACCGTTTTTCTGATCATTTAACTTGAATACATTGAATGCAAGGGAAAAAAAAAGATTAGATTTAGGCGTTTGCACTGTGCAAACGGCGCTCCTCAAAGGGTTAAAATAAGATCAATATATAATTTTTGCTAACCATCCACGTACCCTCCCCCCCCCCCCGAATATCACTCACGACTTCACGAAGGTGCACTTTCCTCAGGTTGAAAATCACTGGTCTAAACCAACCAATCATGGAATAAAAGATGTCTTGAATAATAAATATTTATACACTGTTTTGTTAGATCTCATATAAGGTTATTTTTTTCCAACTATTTCACTTTAAAAGCATTTAATTTGCCGCTTTCAAATTTTCTGATACAAATGTTTTAATAATAATTCCGAATTCTTGTGAGAGAACAGATAGGCTTTGAATACGTGGAATCGATACAGGAAATGTTTTGAATGTTTTTCAATTTTGCGACTGAACTTTTTATCGTAAAAAACTACATAAATTATGTGTACCTTATCCGTAATGAGGTTGGGAAAGACAAAAAAAAAATAAAGCAGTTAGTTTCATATTGTAACATTATAGTAGAAGTTGACTTGTTAATATATCTTAGAACAGTATTATTGAAGACAAAAATTGTCCCAAAACTAAGAAACGATTTTATCAGTCTAACAAGAACGATAATGGAGGTAATGTAATTAATGATTCGCTTTTATTAAGATGAGATAACGTTTTCATACTTTTTCTCCTTGTATCTGTGACATTCAGTTATTCATAATCAAACATAATGATTATCTCTGATTAAGTTTCTTTGCTTTACCCACGGCTGATGAGCCAAGCAAACACAGATGATTATTTTCAGTCTAATTGCTTAACATTTTGTCTTTTGGGTGTTGATTCACCTATATTTCTATCTTTGGGTGCTAATGCACCTGTGTTTTTGTTCTTTATGTGTTAGTTGCTAGGCTGCGTCATGCATATGGCTATAGTATTTGCAAACTTTAGATAAATTATATATTTATATTTATATATATATATATATATATATATATATATATATATATATATATATATATATATATATATATATATATATATATATATATATATATATATATAGTGTCTGTGTGTGTATTTGAAATTATTAATATATTCAACCTAGAATACCTTTTTTCACAGGCATCCTTAATCAGAATGGCACTGGGAAATTTTATTTTTCTTCTGTTCTGCTGTCTATTGGTGGAAAATGATGGATTCATGACTAGGGTAAGAAAGTGTTGCTGCTGTGGAAAAGCCCTATATAATGATAAAGTTCATGCAATTTAAAATTTTTCTGTAAAAATTGATTAAAGTACTGCTTAAGAGAAGATTTTAAAAAGTATTTTCCACGAAGCATTTGAATTCATAAATAAATTGTATTTTGCACTTTATTAGTTCAAAAATTGTGTCTATAAGGGTGATAAGAAAGGTTCATCTTTTTATCCCTTTGTAACATTATCTTGGAATGTAAGCTACTTAACTTTTAGAGTGCAGATAAAAAACGTTGTAGCTTTGATAACAAAAAAATATACTGTAGTAATTTAACAGGCATGTTTCGTTTTTCTATTTATAAAAGGGGTTTAAGTTTTTCTGTTCATGAATTGTTTATTACAAAATTTCGGTATCCCTAGGTAAACAATTCCCTATTTTACTCTTTTTATAATTTGATATATGTATTTCATAGACTTGTTTTATTAAATTTCTTAGCTTTTGAAAATAATTCTAATTTTATAATTCTTTCCTTTGACTGTTCAAAAAACTAATACATAAAGATAATTATAACACGTGTGTGTGTGTGTGTGTGTGTGTGCATATATTAATTTCGTTTAAATTTTATGGTTAGTAAAAGGATTATTCATTATAAAATTTTCTTTTGTGGAACAATGGTTATATTTAAACTATCTGATTTAAAAAAAACTAAAATTTGAATAATTTAAAGACATCAAAGTTATACTTTTTTTAAAATTTTTAGATTAGAATTTGTAATCTATAAATCTTAGCCTCTTTTTGTAATAATGTTTTTTAACGTAATCTAATAGAAATAATTTCTGACGCAGCAAAATTGGATGTGACAAATGTATTTGTATCTATTAATAAAATAATTTATATTGATATCTTACAGTTGTTTAAAGGTCACGGAATATCGATTTTCATTAATGTTATCTTTCCCAATTCTTAAGAACATTTTGAAAATTTAGATTTCGTTCTGATTTTTGAGACTAAGAAAATTACATATATTTCCTTGTGTCATGACAACAGCCAGTGTTTAGAATGGAACGCAAGAATAGAAATTTTATTTGTATTGCAAATTGTTTCTCTTTTGATTAAAGTCACATTTAGAATAATCGTTATCTTTTATCTAATGCGAAAATCTTCATTTTTAGATTCTACTTCTGCAGAATATTTGAAGTCATGTGGCCATTTCTTTGTTGCCATGTTTTCCTAGTATCTTGGCAACAACCAGTGTTTAAAATGGAACACAACAGAGAGTGCTATGAGAATTTCATTTGTGTTGCAAATTATTTCACTTTTTATTAATGCAACATTTATAATATTCGTCTTATTTTATCTAATGTAAAACTCTTCATTTTGAGATCCTACTTCTGCAGAAGATAACATTATTTGTTGGCATGTGGTCATTTCTTTGTTCGCATGTTTTCCTAGTGTTATGGTAACAGCCAGTGTTTAAAATGGAAAACAGCAGAGAGTGCTATGACAATTTTATCTGTGTTGTAAATTATTTCCCATTTGATTGATGTAACATTTAGAATAATCGTCATCTTTTATCTAATGGGAAACTCTTCATTTTGAGATTCTACTTCTGCAGATGGAAACAAGTATAATTTGGGAACCGGAGAGTGAACCTGTTAGGGACAGAAAAACATCTGAAATAAATATTCAAGAGAAAGATATTCATGTCTTGGTAGACGATGGATACCGTAGTATTCATGCAATAATATTTTAATTTTCTGTGATCTATTAATACTACATATTAGTCATTTTTAACACATTGTTGACAGGCAATTTGTTGTCATGTGATCATTTGTTTGTTGGCATGTTTTCCTATTGTCATGGTCACAGCCAGTGTTTAAAATGGAACACAACAGAAATTGCTATGAGAATTTTATTTCTGTTGCAAATTATTTCCCTTTTGGTTAATGTAACATTTAGAATAATCGTCGTCTTTTATCTAATGTGAAACTCTTCATTTTGAGATTCTACTTCTGCAGAGGGAAACAAGTATAGTCAGGGAACCGGAGAGTCAACCTGTTAGGGACAGAAACGCATTTGAAAATCATCTATGAATATTGAAGAGTATGATATTCACATCTTGGTAGACGATGATGTGAATATCGTAGTAATTATGCCCTCGTATTTTAATTTTCTGTCATCTGTTAATACTATACGATAGTCATTAATATTCTTGACAGTTTTAAAACATTGTTGACAGGCAATTTTATTTAAATATATTCGGAAGTCACCGGCAAAGACTGAAATTTTGGAATAAAGTATATTTGGAATAAAGTATTTATTTTCTGAATCTGATTTCTTTATGTAGAGGTCTGAGATTCACAGTTAAAATGATAAATATGAGGATTTGACTGAAACTCATTCAGGTCATAGTAAAGGTAAGTTTTCGAGTAAAGCAATGTTCAGTTGATAAAAAAATTCTCCAATATTATTTTCCTTTATTATAAATTGTCTTCAACATTTGAGTGTAAAAAAACGCATTTATTCGGTATCAACAACGGGTTAATATCTGCTTACAGTGTACTGTTATCATGAATTTTTGGAAAACGTAACATATGGCCAATTATCAATGACAAAAATCTCCAGGTTTCGGGCTGTCAGTTTGAAGATACCACATTTTGCATTTTTGCAAGCTTTTTTTCTATAAAAATACACATACTGAAAATCATCCTAAATTGTAAATTTCCATATCCAAATAGAGAGATTTGGTTGAAGTCAGCGACTCCCAAATCAATAAATCTTTAGTCAAACTTTTCAAAATTCCCCTTGGGGAAATTCCAATATGTTGATTATCCGATACCTTTATTCAGGCAAGATCTAGTATCACTAAAAGATGTTCTGTGACTCTATTAATTTTTTTGTGTGTGTTGGTATGCACGGACAAATATTTCGAAGATATTTAATCTCAACTTTACAAGAAATTAATAAGTTAGTATCCTGATAGATTATATGACGCTATGTTATCAAATTTTATTTTTCTAGTTCGATTTGTTTGATAGCAAGAACTATTATGGATAATTTACTGATAATAAACAGCTATATCATATATTCAGCAGATAAAAAATAGATAATTTTTATGGACGACAGGTATCTGGTTTCAAAATACTTTTGAATTACCAGTCAGCTTAGCTATTTTAACAACTTTACCATACTTAAACCATAGCTTTGTTTGTTATTAAATGTCTACATTTTGCATGATAAAATTATTTATCTTGCATTTAAATTTGAAAATCAAAGATATTAGGGAGATTTTTGCAGGCATTTTTACATAGAAAAATCTTACATGCGCAATGTTTTTTCTCTGCAGTATTTCTGTATAAACTATTAAACATTTTACCGAATTAGAATTTTTATTATTATAATACATTCGTGCGTAGGATTTCTATTGCCTTGACCTTTCTTCCTTACGTGTGTTTCTGTTCATGAATTCACTGGAAGTCAGGGAAAAACTAAATTTTTGTATTCGGAAAATGTTTTGCATTTTTAGTCATGTTCATATGCTTTTCGTAGGACATTCAGCATTTTATGATTTTCTTTACCAAATGCTATGAATGCATTTGACAGAATGCACTGCAAGCAGAAAATTTTATCAGAGAAAAAATATTTTAAACTCTTTTTAAGATTAAAAAAATTTTATAACTTTTAAAATTTTTTTCTTAAAGAACACTAGTGGTTTCATGCAATTTTTAAATCGTGAATCAGTTACTCATTGTTTCATAGACAATTGTATTCATATGCCTTTATCTATCTATTACTATAATTTATACCTTTAGTTAATGTTTTTCTCTTTTGAAAGAGATGAACCCCCCCCCCTAAAAATACCACTAATATTCTGCAATTCTTAGAGAGAAAAGTTATAATTTTAGAAGTAAAAGCGCAGAATAGTAATTTCTCAATGATTATGAGTTTCCAGTTTTCAGAAAGGAAAATATTTAAAGCTCTGATTAACTCAGTATTTTAGAGGATGGAAATTTTATGGTTTCATTTGTATTGCTCATTTGCCCCCAAAATAATTTTTCTAAAATCAAAATAAGCATATACATGCAGTTGAACCTCGGGGATTATCTGGCACTCTTCGTCAACGTAACCTCTTTCAATCGTTATTTATTTTTTTTTCAAGAATGTTTTTAACTGTCCGAATTTGCTTCCTAATTGTACAATCCAACGAGATTTCAGAGCGATCTGCTCATAGTATATCAGAGAAAATTAAGGGGTTAAGTACCTTTTAAAAGCTAAGATACTCGACAAACATAGCTATATTTTCAATCATCAGTAGTTATAAAAATCATTTATTAAGAAATATGAAAATTTTACTGTGGGTTAAACACTTTTCTTTCTTTATAAATATGGCTCTAAATTTTTCCTAGCATAAAGAGAAACTTCATTTCCTAGCATAAAGAGCACAAATCGTTGTTTTTTTCAATGTTATGTCATTGCTCGCAGACTAGCATCTGTATATTAAAAAATAAACACATTTTTTTAATTTAAACATTAAGTTATATTATATATCTTTAAAATTACCAACACTGAAATCAAAATTCTTAGTTCTTTATGGAAAAAAATGTGTGTGTTTTTTAATTTTAATTTCAAAATTTTTTTAATAAATTTTACTGTAATTAGATTTTTTCAATAAGAATGGCATAATAGCCGGTGATTTTAATTATAAATGTTTTTTTTGGCATGTGTATAAAATTTCATGGTATTCAAGTCAACTGTTCTGGTTATATCATGTGCGCAATGAAATAGTTATGAAAAACACAATTGTTGAAATTTTAAACAATTAAAAAATTTTGTCTTCAAGCTAGAGAAAATTTCGAGCTATATTTATAAAGAAGAAAGCGTGTTTAACTCACGGTACAATTTTCGTATTTCTAAATAAATTATTTTAGTAACTTCTGATGATTGAAAATAGGGATATGTTTGTAGTGTCTCTTGGCTCTTAAAAAATACCTGACCCCTTTAGAAGTATTATGTTTTTAATAAAACTAGCAAATCCTCTCTTTAAATTCAAATGTTTAATCCAGAAAATACTCAGCATTGAAAAGAACATCAGTGACTGATGAACAGTATGGTCAAGGATACTTTTTTATACGATGAGGACCTTTTTTCTCAAGCTAATGAATGGCCAGGACTAATAACGAAAGGGATGATGACCAGTGAAGCGATCACCCTGCATTATATATAACAGCAAAGCTTACAGATTGAATGCAAAATATATGATGTGGAGTCTCGGTTCACTGCCGATCTACTTCGGTGAAACGCTTACAATTAGATGCTCCTAAATGCTAAACCTCTTATATGCAGCCTGCGGCAAATGAAATTTTAATCTGTTTTTCCATAAAATTTGATTGTAAATACGTGTGCTAATGCCACGTAATTTTGACGCAGTTTTATAATATCTGTAAGAAATACTTGTAATTACTTTTTGTGTTCAAAATGAACATTTTGGAGTTTTCGAAATATTTGCTTTTACGAACTCGGCATATAGTCTCAGATAGTTCGGTCCTATAGCAAAGAAAAATGGTGTACTGCTAAAAATTATTATATTATTAATAAATAAATCAATTAACAATTAATTAAGTTATCAATTATTGATATGAAAAGTTTTAGAAGCAGCGTTCCCAAAACCAATAAAGCGAGCATTCCAATTGGTTAGGAATATTACAGTTTTGCTCTATTCTATTTTATATTATATATGTAAAATAAATTAGCATAATAGTAACATTAGCATAATAGTAATCACAAGTAGGTTTACTTTGTGATTACTATTATGCTAATGTTTATAGTCATTAAAACAGTGTGACAAACGAGAAAAAGGCGATCATGTTTCGCTAGATACTGCATCAGAACAGGCGAAAAATAATTCTACCCAGTCTACAAATATGCGGGATATTTGCAATATGTGTTAACTGTCGTAACTGTAATACAGATAACAAATAGATTGAAACTTCCTTCCTGGTAATATCTCACTACGGTCGTCTGCAAAAGCAGCGACTCCTAATCTCAAATCATTGAAAATGACACTTCCTCACAGCCTATCCTAAAAACCCTCTCAATGATTTTAAACACCTGTATTTATCGGACCATAGGACGAACATCAAATTTATGGGAGGTTTTTAAAAAATATTTTATATTTTGTTAGGTATATAAGGATAATTTCAATATCTTACTTAATAAAGATTGATTATATATATATATATATATATATATATATATATATATATATATATATATATATATATATATATATATATATATGTATGAATGTATGTATGTATGTGTATATATATATACATATATATATATATTATAAAATATTCATTTTATTTGAATATTACCTTAGGACCGTAAGATGCCCCCAATTTTAATTCTATTTTTTAATGCGAAAAGGTGTGACTTCTGGTGTGAAAAATGCGGTAAATGATATTTTACCACTCTGAGAAATATTCGAGTAAAACAAATACGCAGTAAGATGTAGTTTTTTTTATCTAAATAACTGATCGATGGGATTATAATTTTGTTTTTTTCATCTGTATTGGTCATCAATATTTTCATGGTCGCCGGCAAAACTACTTAAATAATGCATCTACCTGTGCTCTTTGTCATTTATGTCTAATCACTGCAGGTCTCGGATTCTTTAGCGATAAATTGCTTTGTGGGATAATTGGGGGAATCTATGAACGTTCTTAGTTCACGTTTACCCTGTATCAAAGTTTCACATTTACCATTATATGTTGATTTTAATTTCATTTAATTACTAGCTTAATACCCGTGCTTCGCTATGGAGTACATTCAAATTAAATACAACGGTCAATGTATGCAATTAATGCCAAAATAGGAAAATCAAAAATATATATAACAAATATATATATTTATAATAAACATAACGGCCAATGTATGCAACTAATGCCAAAAAAAACAAAAAATATATTTATAAAAAAATCTTAAAGGATATTTTTAAAGACAAAATAATGTAGAAGAAAATATTCAAATTATATACAACTGTCAATGTATGCAATTAAGTTGTATGTTTAATATCAATAAAACATAGTAATTTGAATTAAATTCTTAAAAAACTTCCATCTCAATTAGTCTAGTGGCTAAATTTCGTCTTTTACAGTATTTTAATTAATTTTTTCTCAATTTATTTCGCTGTTATGCACGTGACGCAAAATTAATTTAAAGTCTCACAAGAAGAAAAGAAATCACGTGATGTGATAAGCATTTAATAAATGAAATTCTAAAAATTAATCTTTAAAAATTCACCAAAAATCAGAAAATTGAGGTAAATATTCGAAAAAGATTTCATTTTAAAGGAATAGTTACGATCTTTCTCGTGATATACATTTTATAACCCTCAAATTATTATTTTAAATGCAAACTTTTAAAAATGTTACAAAAGAGATTAAAATATAATTTTAAAAAAATTAAGAAGAATTTTTCAAAAATCTTTCTTAGTGCACCGCTACACTATAAGGAGTATCGCCATGCAAAATTTCTGCCCTTTGGGTCCAGCGGTTTCGTTTGTGCGTTATCTGTCAGTCAGTCAGTCAGTCAGTTACGGAACTGTTTTATATATATAGATATATAATGTATGACTAAAAATTTGTCCAATTTTTCATTATCTTTCTGGGGATTTTAGTTGGAGGCAATGAATAATATAATTAAACACTCTTTTAAAAAACTATAAAATACAAGTTCAATTCTACAGCTTGTTTGAAAACCAAGGAGATTAATTTCCTACAAAAACCAATAAACTATAAGGTTGCTCAGTAGATTGTCGTTTTGCAATGCTTAAAAACCTTTACTTCTAAAATGGCAATAAACGAGATAACACAAAGTTTAGAAAATCACATATTTTCTCTACATTAATTTTTTAGTATATATGTTTTAGTGACACTTGCTGTAAATAACACAGCTTGACTAAATTGACAAAATGCACATATATTTTAATAAAAATTTTGAAGATATGTTTGCTTGTTTACAAAATAATTCTGTTAACGAATACCATCTTGTTCTCTTTAGGATGCCCTCGCCGACAGTGAATCAAAATTTCTACGAAAGTAAGTTAATTATATCGAAAAATATTACATTTTATCCAAAGCGAAGATCTTGGAAGTTTTATGGGTCACGGATAAAAGTCATTTTACGTTTTTAAATTGTCATTTTTATCATAAAAATTTATATGTATTTATTTTGTTATGATTAGTTTATAAAAGAAAAAATGTTTAATAATTTATTTTTTTATTTTTAGCTAAAATTAGTTTCAATCGATTTCGAAATCAATCATTTCGTAATTAACTAAAAATTTGTCTTAAATGAAATTGGTTGTAAAATTTGTGTAACTTCATTATGGTATATTTTTCAAACTTTCTGCTTTAAATACATTCTAGTCTAACTAACCAGTGGCGCAACAGTGCATTGTGGACCAGTGCATTGTGCACGGTTGTGCCCATCTCCGCTTTCTTGACCGTGGGCTTGGGGTGCCATACAGCATATATCTCGGGCAGGTGGTCAAATTGCCGCGGGACCCTCAGAATTATTTCCGAAGCATGTTTGGCTCTCGTTTTATAGACCCACTCAAGATATATATATATATATATATATATATATATATATATATATATATATATCTTGAGTGGCTGAGTCGACCTTGCCCAGTCTCAGGGTCGAACCCTGGATGGACATGTGGTGTGGCAGCTTGAAGCGTTTAACCACTACGCCACCGGGCATCACACTCTAGTCTCCTTTCTAAATTCGAAACTATTAACACCACTAAAGCGATAAATTTTCTACGAGTTCATTTTCTATGTTATTTTTGTTTATGTTTTTCGTGTGATCGTTTTTTCTTATCCATTATATATCTCATTATTCTTAGTATTTTTGTCCTATCATTTTGCTAAAAAATAAGTTTATTACAGATGCAATAATCTCAAAAATACTTTCTATATAAATATTGTACCAAAACTAAGTCTTTAAGCCTGTGAAAAATGTTTGCCAAATATGTCTTCTTTACGAGGATGTCGTATAAGCTTAAAATATAGCAAATGTTATCGTGACAACAAAAGCTTCTTACAATCTCGTGATGTGAGAGATTTGAAAACAGTTTTTAACTAAATGGTATTGCTCCTAAAAATTTTATGCCCTTCTATCCCATTTAATAATTTCTTCGTCAGGTATTAAATGCGATTTCCTACTGGGTTGTGAATCCCTATGGCAAGGGTCATTCACCTCTTTTACATAACAAAAGGGAATACTGAAATCTTGCCCAACGAACACCGAGTGGGCACAGGCAAAGAAGTCATAAATATGTCAAAAGAAAAGAGGAGACAAAACCTTTGGTCAGTCAAATAACCACGCTCAGGCGAAAGTGGTTGAAATATATTCAGTCTGTCTAGACGGAAAAAAACAGCAGAAGATACGAAATTAGAAATGAAGAATAATTAAAATCGATAAAGGAAGCCAAGGAAGGCAAAAAAAAAACATAAGCTTAGCGAAAGAAATAAAATAATGAGAGTATTGAAAACTCTGTTAGGCATGAATGTTTTTTGTGAGAAGGTAGGATTTCCAAAAATCTAATTCAGAAATAAAGTGGTCATGGTAAAACTAGAAAACGTGATTTAATATCCATAGTAATAAGAATACCTAGCAATCTTGGACTTTTTTAATTCGCTACATTCGAATTTTTTGATTCGCTACATATCTTGAGTTAAGACTCAGACAGAGATGGGTTAGTTGTCCTGAGAAAGACATCACAATTTTGAATGCTAAGAATTGGAAGACTATGGCTAAATCACCATCAGGTAATCCTGGAAGAGGCTCAAACCCCCTCTGGGAGTGGAGTCAGTGAAGAGCACATGCCTTTATTGCTGTGTTATGAATGTGGTGTGGTTTAAATTGCAACAGACATACAAAATTACCCCAAGACTTCTAGAATCCAAAAGTGAGATATTTTTTATGTGTCAGTTTTATGTGTTTATTTCATTCAGATTTTGTTTCCCCCCCTAAAAATTAACGATAGATTTGGCAAATCTTCTTGTGAGCTACTTTCTTGTCCTACTTTTCTGCGTGCCCACGCTGTTACGTCTTGGCCCTTTTCTGGGGAAAAAGGCCACCCAAGCAAAAGCCCATCCCTTTGCGAATTCTTCCCGTTCCCAAGAAACGATCGGGGGTGGGTCCTGACCCCCCTCCCGCCGGCCAGCTGGCTGAGAAGAGACGCAGAGATTTTTGGGGAAGCAAGGAGAGAGGTAGCTGATTTTGAGCCTCGCATCTGTCCGTCGACAAGCAGGGCCGATAGGGCGCTGTGCGGACCGAAGGCCTGAAAATTCCTCTCTCGGCTCCCGTTTTTACAAGTGGAGAGATACATCTGCTATTGTAAGCGATATTTTGGTTCCTATAGAACCTCTCATATGCAGAAGAGCATAGACTCTCTGTCTTGTACATAGTGTACAGTTTTATGTGATTAATACAAGCTCTGTGTCATTAACAGTCTCTCGTGTGTCTTCTTTTCCCACCGAGGACGTTACAACGCATACGCTTGAGACGTTTGTTCTGAACAGTTTGAGTGCTCTCCTCTGATGTATCAAACTGCAAGATGTTGTTTGCATTTGTGCGCTCCGAAACAGCTGCATTTAATCAACTCTTCCTACTTTTGACGGAATGCAAGAGTCTCTCAGACGCAAGTGTCTAATTTAGATCAGGGGATTTTACTAAAGGGGTTTTTTAAAATATTTTTCCCATTAAACTTTCATGTAAATACCATGGCAATTAAAAAGGACATTTTTTACTGCACACTAAGCATACATTAACACTAGAAAGACGGCTGTCGTCATTTTGACGGTTTCGGACATACTATTGAGCCCAGTAGGGTTTTATTTTGGAGGGGGCCGAGTTGAACTGATAATAGTTACAAGATTATTATGGTTTTAATTGTCGGGGAAAATACCGCAATAATTATAATACTTTACTCGTGTTCGTAAAGTGGTTATGGTCAAGGAAGTTAATTTTGGGTGCGTTGCCAATATAGAAATCATTCAAATACTACCTGTTTGCTTGACCAATCAATCTTATATTTTTGATTGCGTTGTGTTTTAAAATAATATAAATCATCTGATTGAACTTATAATGGATAGATTTATTAAAGCAAAACACATAACTAATTCATAAAAGTATTTTTATGAATAGCTGAAAGTATTTTTATGAACATCACATTTGCTATATTAAATACCTTATTTAGTCATTATACTTTTAAATATACATTGAATTTCATTTTCCTCAATTAGACATGGGTAACTTATTCATCATCAATGCTTTTATTAATGAGGTATTATACTAAATACATATTTTTATAATTCGACTTAGCAATAGTCACTTAACTCTGGTATTATTTAATTAACTATGGATAAGAGGTAATCAGACAAACACTGAATTGTGGGATCAATAATGAACTGCCACACGTACCTTCATTGACGTTTTTCACTTGTAAATATCGGCACGCGTCTTGAATCAAGTCGTTCATCAATCGGCTAAGGTTCAGGTTGGGTGGTCGGCGTGCTGCTGCTATCTGAGTCAGCATTCACTAGGTCCCTTGGGAGATGGTTCTCATTCTATGTCGTGCGGTCATTTGTCGGGAACTCGCCTCCTTCCACGATCGGTGCGGTAAATCTATCATTCCTCTGAGCTGGGCTATCATCAGGTCTCGTAGATCTCGTACTTAGCTGTATCTAGATTCTCAGTTCATCTTTTCTAGCCAAAAAATTCTCCTTACCTAATCTTTATCTTGCTTCTTTTATGTCTTTTCCTTCCGTAACTAAACTCCTCCTATTTTCTTTCGATTGGACAATTATTTCTTCTGGAATCTTCTATCCCGCCCTGCTGAAGGCGTGCCTCATCATATCAATATGACTTCTCTTCTCGTAACTACCTTTGATCCCTTGCGGCGTCATCTGCCTCCGATTTCTTACTATCTCGGCTAAGTCATCGTTACATTCCTTGCCTCTTTTGTTCATTTGTTACATTCATTCGCACATCTTCCTTCGATGTTTGTTAAACCGTGCCCCTCCATCATCATTCACTGACATCTGCAATGTGTGTCACATCTTCGCGATGTGTGGTCCATACCGTAAATGGTTTCAACTGCCTGCTTCTTTTGAACTTGGTTTTCCTTCGATTATCCATTTCCTGTTTTCATCAATATCCTATCTTAACCTCTTTTACGGTCTATTCTTTCTCCCCTGTTCGTTTCATCTTCCGTCATCTTTTAAAGCTTTATTCATTACTCTTTTACTCCATACAATGTCACTTTTTAACCGTGAGAAAGATAAAAAGAACTTTTTATATACCATGTTTTTAAATTTTCAGTTGAATCATATAAACTTGACAATTCTATGTAATAATAAATACTTAAAAACATTTTTTTTGATGAAATATCCCATCAACTTGAAAGAAAATGAAGTTAATTGGAAGTTAACTTGCGTTTAACTTTTCGTTCCCGTCCCGACCGATAGATGTCTGCACCAGTCTACAAAACAAAATTAACTGAAAATGAATTCAAATTCTGCTTAAATATGGCTAAAAGTATTAAAATAATGCATTGTCATCGTGTTATGAGCTATTCTAAAAGTTTCAAATGTCTAGCTAGTCGAGAAGTTAATTAAAAATCGATTGCAAGATTTGTACAGGACAAACACACACACAAACAAGAAAGCGAGTTAATAAAAACATGGTAAAAATATTTATAATGCAAATTTAATATTCATAATGCAATTTCTATTTCGTTGCAGGGGGCATAGGGCCCCTTGGCCCACCCAATGTGTGCGCCACTGATTGAGCTCTATGTCTGTAATTATGCCGTCAGGCTTCTGAAATTTTATGACCTTTTCTAATTTTAAACGAAATATGCACACACGTTTACAAAATTATATTCGATAGTAAAGAGGGGGAAAAATGTGTTGTATACCTATTAAGACTGAAAGCCGTCCATTTGACGGCAATATAGAAAACAGCCAGAAACCTTTAATATAATACCTGAAAAATGTTAGTTAATTTTCGTATCTTCCCCCGTTTACAATTAACAGAAATATTGGCTCTTCGGAAATATTAGTGTTGAAAAATAAGGACTGCACAGACCATGCATATATTTTTACGGATAAACCATACCAGGTTGGCGCTCGGCATACCTGCATAAAAACATATCTAAATATATTTATGTGATAATTTATTATATATTTGTATGAAATAGTTCAAAATTTAAAGTATTTAACCACTTTAAAAAAAAGAAAAATAATTTTTTTAAAAAATTCTTGATGTTATTTTTAACCGTGAAAATGACGGCGTTCAATCTCTTTAGTAAGAAAAAAATTCCCGTCTTTCATAGCGCTCAATAGTATGTCCGAAACCGTCAAATTGACGGCGGCTGACTTTCTAGTTTTAGTGTATGCTTAGTGTGCAGTAAAAAAAATTTTTTTTAATTGCCATGGTCTTTCTAGTGTTAATGCCTGCTTTCTTTTATCATTTCGCTGGTGCTTCGTTCATGGTTCAACCAAGAATCTCGTTTTTTACTCGATAAATCCGAAAGTTAATCCGACCCATCCAAAGGCATGCGAGAAATTAGGTGAAAACGCATGGTCTCTGCGTGCAGTCCTGTCCACGCAAGAAACCCGTAGATTGAGAAATTAATTTTAGGATTTTTGTAACATATTAATACTTAATCCATAAGGAGTGAGACTAGGTCATTAACTCCTGACGCTCTTGGCCTGGACAAGTCCAGTTTCTAGCCGGACCACGTAGAGGTAGGGGCAACCGATGCCGAACACATGCATCCTACAACTTCCCTAGTCATAGTTACGTCATTACCTACACGGCACTAAATTTCATTAGTGATGAAATTAATATTAATTTCATCACTAATGAAATTTAGTGCTCTGAGAAGGAGCTGCTATCCCAACGCCCACATATGGCCTTTTTAGTTCATTATAGAAAATATGTGACACTATCCGTTTAGGCTGCTGTGTACTAAACCTATTGGATTCTCTCACCACAATGTTAACCTAAGGAGTAATTCTACAATAAATAATACGACGGCCACAACTTTCGCTTATACGCCTTATTAGAACCGGAAGACCAGACGCCTCGTAGCAATACATGCAAACTCAGCCGAAGGTGCTACTGTTTGGTTAATTAGTATGGGCCTGGCGCCAGACGGACAGTACAGATCTCCCGACCAATTGGGTGGAGTAATCCACAAATTAAACTTTCCGGACGGTCGGTCCATAAGCAATGTTTAGCCTGAAGACCAGAAGCTGCGTAGCAAAACCTGCAAACTCAACCGAGCATTGATTTCCCCTGCTCGGTTATGTTTCATATGGGCCTGGCCACCGTACGGACTGTAGATAACTGCCGACCAATTTGGGCAACCCCATTTGGGTGGAGTAAATGTGTATTCTATTTACAGCTACATAAATGCTGATAATCCAATAAAAATGGTATTTTCAGATAGCCTGAACTTTTCTGCACCTTGCAACGGGATTCATTTTATAAATTTCCTCCAGTAAATGAATTTAGGAGCGTTTAAAAACACACTAGACCATATTTCCCCCCCCCCATGAATAGTTTAAATTTTAAAATGTTATTTGCATTTTTTTTAAAGGCAAAAAATGTTCCGATGTGTTCATTTTTTTTCTCAATTACGGACTACTAATTTTTTCAAATAAAAACTTTCAATCCAAGTCGGCAATCCTTGGACACATTTTCTCCATAGGTTAACATTGAGGTGAGCGAATCCAATAGGGTTACAGAGCAAAATTAAAGTAGATAAATAATTAAATAAAGTATAATACGTGCATCCCCTAAAATATCATTGACACTCATTGAATGTTTAAAGCAAATTAATTTGTAAATTTTTCTATGGAAGATTTAAATAGTATTTACTTTTTGCATAAAGGCTAAGCAACACGTACATGAAAAAAGTGAAAGATTACGAGGAGTATGCTGCAGTTTACATGGACAGACATGACAGGGACTATTACAGCATTGGAGCCGGTGACATGCAGACATTGCAAGACAACGAGAGAGCTTTCTCCAGGTAAGAAAATTAAATGTCTTCTTAAAATTTATAGAGATGGATTATACAATGTTTCAAATGGCCGTGTTCTGAGTTATTCTCGACCAAAATAGGCACCAAGACATTGGTCGTAAGTTGAGTTGGTCGTAAGTCGAGTTTCAAACATTTTTTATTTTTTGTATATGCACATACATATATTTTTTACTTTTATATCATTCTATTTCTTATTTACCCTGTGAATCCTCTAACGGTCCAGGCACACTATAAAGTGATAGGCATAAATATAAATAATTCCTTTATTTTCTACCTAGAGGTAGACTAACATAGATCGACTTGGGGCTTCAAATAATAACACAACAGTACCGCAACTTGCGGTACTAAGAAACTGAACTTTAAAGTCGTAATGAACCCTTTCAGGCAAAATATACGTTCACTAACAATACCCGTAACCATCGGGCTCTGAAATAACTATCGAAATCGTGCAGCCCCCTAGGCTAAATACTAATACGTGCTCTATCAGTTAAATACCGCTATCACCTTCAATCTAACTTTTCTCGACTCTTTCATATCTCTACTAATAGCGTAACGCACTACAGTACAAATCTCCACTCCCTTCTTGGGCTCTTGCCAACTCAGCGTGTGTCACTTAAATAGACCAGACACCTGCTCCGAACTCACTTCGACTGGCCTGCACTGCGCAGCTACCAGAAATTTGCATCTGGGCAACACGCGAACCCTATACTTTCATAGGTAATTTAAAATGCATTGTAATTAGAAGACAGATTATTCTTCGTCATCACTACTTATTATGTCAGTACAATCCATTGCTTCAGAATTTGAGACAGAAAATACGTTGAAAGTGTTTTTGACGAAGTTATCCAAGGTAGTTTGAATAGTTTGCGTCTTCTTTTCCTTGTAATGTGTCTGGTAGCAAACCAGATTTTCCCCGAATACGACGATTGACATTTGTGAATCTTTCTTCGTTTGGATCCATTGCTTCTAATTGTTGTAGTCCTTTATTAATATAATGAAAAGCTGAAGCCATTTATGAAGCCAGTGAAGGTTTATTTGATTTATCGTGGAGATATCGAAACTATTGCGTCATACATTTTTATTATTTCGTCATAAGTTTTTGAATTGCAGAAAATTGCATCATATTTTTTAATAATTATGTAAAGCATATGGGTATGTACTGTACATTTGAGGAACAGTATTTTTGAAGTGAAAATAATTTAATTTAAAAATTTCTGTATAAGAGAAATATTTGAAATTTTATTATTATGAATTATTGTGAACTGGTTCATAAGAAATTGCAGTATTCTTGTGTGTCCCTCGAATTATTGTCACAGGGTAATAATCCAGTTTCCCAGAATTTTTTTCAAGAAATTATTCTTTTTGAATACATTTTACGTAAAAATAGTTGAGAAATCATTTACTTTGGCGATATTTTATTAATGCGTTTTTTTTTAGTTTTGAATATATAAATTATTTTTTCCTAAATATAAAATATGGAAAGTTAGCAAAATTTATTTTATATTAATGTCATATAAATTAACTGAACACCCGTGCTTCGCTACGGAGTACAGTGGAATCTCGATGTATCGTTTTTCAAGGGACCGACTGAACTGAACGATAAATGAGGGAAAACGATAGATGCGGGAACATAACAAAGCAATATGATCGTAGGGACTTCGTGAAATAAACGACACATACGAAAAAACGATGATTGGGGAGCAATCGATGGAGATTCCACTGTACTATCAAATTAAATACAACGGTCAATGTACGGAATTAATGCCAAAAAAAAACAAAAAAATATATATTTATAATAAATACAACGTCCAATGTATGCAATTAATGCCAAAAAAAAATAAATATATTTATAAAAAAAATCATAACGGATATTTCTATACACAAAATAATGTAGATGAAAATATTCAAATTAAATACAACGCTCAATGTATGCAAATAATTTGTATCTTTAATATCCATAAAACTTACTAACTTGAATTAAAGTCTTAAAAAAATTCCATCTCAATTAGTCTAGTGGCTAAATTTTATCTTTTACCGTATTTTAATTATTTTTTGTCAATTTACTTCGCTGTTATGCACGTGACGCAAAATTAATTGAAAATATCACAGAAAGAAAAGAAACCACATGATCAGCATTTAATAAATTAAATTCTAAAAATTAATCCTTAAAATTTCATCAAAAATCAGGAAATAGAGGTAAAGATTCGAAAAAGATTTCATTTTAAAGGAATTTTTATGATATTTCTCGTGATATATATTTTATAACCCCACACATTATTATTTTAAATTCAAACTTAAAAAACTGTTACATAAACAGCTCTTAGATTAGATATACAGCTCTCAAATCTTAGATTTTTTTTCAAAAATCTTTCTTAGTGCACCCTTACACTATGAGAAGAATCGCTATGCAAAATTTCAGGCTTTTAGGTCCAGCTGTTTGGTCTGTGCGTTATCTGTCAGCCAGTCAGTCAGGGAACAGTTTTATATAATATAGATAATAAATTCATCAAAAACGGTTTTCAAAAATGGCAAAGATTTGATAACCTTAATCCGGGTATGTTAAATCTTATGCGCAATATATATAAATATACTGTTGAAATAATCTTTAAAATACTATTTTGGGGCATTTTTATTTGTTAATTTAAATTTATTTTAAACAAGTATTTTTCTCATTCATTCCTCATTTTTAAAACTGATCTGTTATTAAAAAGGATTTTTGAACACGAATAACTATAATGAGCTAAATAATCAACATGTTGCTCAATTTTCTTGACATAAACTTTTCTGCTCTAAACATGTCACTTAACACATTAAATAAAATTCACAAATAATTTATAAAAGCATAAAAATATAAAAGGGAAACAATGTTTGAAGTGTTTCATCGCAAGATGACTTAACCATCTTAAAATGCCGTCAAATCTATTGAAATACCCCGCAACAGTAGATAGTATCAAACCTCCGGGCGAAAATGAGAAACCGAATATTAGATTTCAGATGAATTGCACAGCAAAATGAGGACGTGAAGAAATTTTGTGGACATTCGTATGTAAATGAGCTTTAAAATGTCAGATGAATTTGGCAAGGAAAGACGAAATATAAAGATTTATTCTGAGCATCGTATAAAGTATTTGACTTCTGGTATTGGAGCACGGCGGATAATAATAAGCTTCAGGATTTTTTTTATTTACTTTTTGTAAAAGGTTTTGAAAGGCTCGGAAAATTAATTTTTTTTTCATGGATTTTGGAGTTTATTTCGACATTCCGGATTTAGTAAATGGAGTGATCGGAAATTTCTTAAATGGTATGCTTTTGGACTATTGTAGTGAAATTACATCCTACGGATTTGATCTGGCAACAATTTATTTGCTGTTGTTGTTACATTTGGCAATTGATTTTAGAACCTAATCCGTACAATTTATACACTGCCGAGACTGCTGTCCTTTCATTTAAGGGGGCACCATATAGGTGGCCAGCATTACCCCCTAAAAGCTGATCCCGTAATTTTGAACCGAGCCAAGTGACGAGACCGGAGCACTTGACCCCGCACCTCCAGAGATAAATTGGAGATCTTTTAAGACATTGCAGCCAGGACACATATTTCGTGCACCAGCCACAATTAGTGTACACGGCGGGTGATTTGCAGAAAAGGGCATCGAACCAGATGGTGCATATACATTGGTGCAGAGTTCTCTGCATGTGCCTTGGGGAATCCTGTGATTTATGTTCACTCTGTACTCTGTATATGCGTGGATCGCCTCCTCTGGCGGTCCGGATACATAGTATCAAAGAAAGGGCGGGAGGTCAGCGGGTCAAATGGTGTCGAGCGGGGTCGGGGGAGACACCAGATCAAAGAAACTCGAGGGACCTTGGGGGCGGGAATGGGGGTGGTTCTAAATACCGTGACTAATGTTACCATGACTAATGTGATGACAGGAGTCGGGGGTCTGCAGGCAGAGAACTCTGCACCAATGTATATGCACTAAGAGACGTTCAGATCACTGGCCCTCCGCCCGTGCCAACTGGACAACAGTGTATATGTTCTGAAATATTCTGTTCGCACTGTTCATTGAATAACTATATAAGGCAACTATACAGGAGGGAAATCAGGTCTGTGAAGCTTATGAAGGAGTATTCAAGAGACAAAGATACAGTCATACCTCTGTACTCGTCTGATTCGGGACTTGTCGCATTTCAGCGGGAAAAACTTGGTTCGGTACTAAACGTTTGCTCGATTCTCGTCGGATTTTGGCGCGAAAAAAATGCTTCCGTACTTGACGTTTGCTCGTTACTCGTCACACAAAAAAAGACGGTTCGCACGAATCCTGCCTCTCCGGGCGAAAAGAAAGGCCTAAATAGGTTGAATTGCAAAATTTTGTTCAAAAGTCCCTGAGAAAGCTCTAGCAAGAAGAGAAATGTAGACTTGTTTAGCAATGACAGGTAATGTCTCACTTCAGACTTTCGTTTGACAAGCAATGTCTCACTTCAGAAACATTTAGAAACATAGGCTGAAGTAAGTTTCAGTTGATAGGTTTGTAGTGAAAATCCCTAAATCTGAGTCAACAACAGGGATCGGGTCGTGAAGAGAAAGAATACCTGTGCAAGCGCCTGGTGTTTTATTGCAAGGAGACTCCCCATCCAAGAATTAATCCTTCTTATCCTCTATTTAGCAACTATCTCATGAGGCAATCAAATCCTTTAAGCACAGGTTGAGTGAAGATATATTTTTTTTAATTTTATCTAATTATAGTTTTAAATTATATCGGTCTAGTTTAAAGATTTTGTATGAAAGAACAACCCTATCAGTTTAAAGGTTGCCCAGTTGAAATTTGAAATTTCTGGTTTTCAGGAAGGAATTAATTCAATTTAAATTAATTCTTATGGGGGAAAATGTGTTCTGTACTCACCGTTCTCGATACTCCTCGAACTCTCTCACACTCATCTAGGACCAATTAATGACGAGTACCGAGGTACCAGTGTACCAATATCTATATATATAAAACAGTTCCGTAACTGACTCACTGACTGACTGACATACATCGCACAGACCAAACCGCTGGACCTAAAGGGCTGAAATTTTGCATGGCGATTCTTTTTATGGTGTAGGGGGGCACTGAGAAAGATTTTTGAAAAATTCTTCTTAGATTTTTTAAAATTAAATTTTTAAGCTGTTTTTGTAACTTTTTTAAAGTTTGCATTTAAAATAATAATTTGAGAGTTATAATATTTATATCACGAGAAAGATCATAACTATTCCTTTAAAATGAAATCTTTGTCGAACCTTTACCTCCATTTTCTGATTTTTGGTGAATTTTTAAAGATTAATTTTTAGAATTTAATTTATTAAATGTCGATCACGAGATAAATTTTCTGGTACTTTAAATAAATTTATCGTCACGTGCATAACAACTAAATAGACAAACAATTTTTTTTTCTTTCTAATGCAGCAGACGATTGGATATTATCCAAACAAATAAATGTCCCTTACGATTTTTTTATAAATATATATACAGATATTTTTTACTGTAGACATATATTTATTACTTCAATTGTATACATTGATCGTCGCATTTATTATAAATATATATATTTATTTTTTGGCATTAATTACATACATTGACCGTTGTATTTAATTTGAATGTACTCCGTAGCGAAGCGCGGGTTTTCAGCTAGTGTATACATAAATAACAACTTAGTATAGAATCTATTCATTAATCTAAAGACTTTTTCATTATGAGATAAAGAATATATTTTCAAATATGTGATTCCCAAACATGTTTGAGAATCACATCCTTCCTATTCTAAAACATGTGATTTAAAAAATAAAGTAACATTTTTAAATCCTCTTAAACGCTTATCAAATAGAACTCTACAACAAAGTCATAACATTAAAAGACTGGAAACTTTATCGCAGTGGAGATCATTAAAAGCTCAAATGATAGAGATAGAAGAATTTTTAGAAACATATTGCAGAAGTAAGTTTCAGTTGATAGATTTGTAGTGAATAAAAATTAAAATTATCCAAAAAAATATATATATTATATTATATTAATAATAATTAAAATATAAAATATAAAAATATTATATTATTATATTATTTTATATAATATATTATAATATTATTTAAAATATATTATTTTAAATGATATTATAATATATTATTATAAATATATTATTATTAATATTTTATATTATAATATTATTTTATAAAATATATAAAATATAAAAATATATATATTATATTATATTAATAATAATTATATTTTTTGGATAATTAAAATTATCAAAAAATTATAAAAATTATAACAACATATAGGTTTGTGTTCTCCTCAAATCTATATACAGTGTTCCTCATACTCATGAGAAATACTAGATTTCATAAGATGAGATAATCTCTAATCTAGGGGTCGCCAACATGGGGAGTCGCGACCAAGTGTTTAATGGGGGGGGGGGTCCCCACGATCTTATATAATTAAAATATTTTTTTAGTGAACTTCAATGAAAAAAATTGTCAGCATTTATTTACCACGAAACTGTAAGTCAGTGGTGTTTGTTAAAGGTAAAAGTCTCATTCAAAGCTCAATCCTAGTTCGTTAAAAATCTACTTCCTTTATTTGATGGTAAATAAAAATCGCGGTTTCCTACTACTGACAGAACGCAGATTGTAAACGTCAGTTCGCCTTTCATCAGTCTGGGAGTGCACTTCGAAATTACTATTTATTGTAGTTTCCCCGACGGAATTAAGCAATTTTATTTGGGATAGAGTTTTTCTATTTTTATTGTTAAATAATTCTTAATCAATAGGAAGGCACATTATTATTATTTTTTTTGCGGTTCTGTTTTGCTCTTGATTTTATATACTCTTTTACTGAGAGGGAGGAATTTTTCTCCGATTCTTACAAATTTCATTCTACAAATTAAGCATTTAGTTGGAATGAATTCAAATTGAGAAAATGGATTTTAGTACTTTTCGTCCTAAGGCCCTTCAATAAAAATATGAACTATAGGAAGTGGAGAGGGGGTGTCACGTGATACGGGGAAACCATTGAAGGGGGTCGCGACTCGATAAAGGTTGGAAAATGCTGCTCTATTAGTTTGTGTTCCACTGCTATTTTGGTACAAACTCGAGTGCCTAGTCCAAGTGGATTTATCTCCAGTATCAAGATGAGACATATTCAAGTTTGTGTTGTTGTTGTTGTTGTTGTTGCTGATGTCCCCTTGTTGGAGGTTCCAAACCAGGTCCATATAGGCTATTGGGTGGAAGGGGGCGGATCCGGTTTCAATTAACACCACAAGGGTCGGAGTCAGACTTGGCTACCAACCGGTCCAGTAATTTTGAACCGAGTCACGTGACGAGACATTAACACTTTACCCCGCACCTCCAGAGGTATATTTGGAATTTGGAGGACATTGCAGCTACGTCAGATATTTTTCCGTGCACGAGTACGGAATGTACATGTCGATGGTTTTGTCAGAGACAGGCATCGAACCAGCAACTTGCAGGTCACTGGCTCGCTGCCTTTGCAAACTGGACCGTCGTGCCCTTATTCGTTTATTCTTAACGTAAAACAACTGATTATTGTCTACTGATTTACGTTTAATATTGTAATAGACTACTATCAGTTGTTTTATCGAGATTTACATTATATAATTAAAAGGATTTTTTTAAGCTAAAAAACTTGTAATGGTAGTGCCTTTATGAACTTTGGATGATACCTATTGTTGATACCGTTGGTTACCAAGCAACTGTTATTTGCTGTAGATGGAAAATATAATCTCTCAAAACACCAACGTTCATTTAAGGTCTTAAATCATTTGTTATACGTGTAGGATGAATAAAAGTTAATTCACTTAAATAACTCTTGAAATTTCTCCGTAATTGTTAACCATGCATAAATACATATTTTCTTCTAGAAAAATAAACGATAAAATGTTTACTGCGCATAAAAGGAAATTAACTAATTATTTTTAGTATATTAATGATTAATACTAACTAGACACAATGTATAATTAATTATACTAAGAATTTTTTTTGTCTCTTGTTCTTTCTTTTTGGGAAAGCGTTATAACAATGTACACTATTCCAGTTTTCTCCTTAAAGCGAGATTAAGAACTTATTTTCATATTTTTATTACAAGGTATAGTCAAGTTTTTATTATGTAGAGGCAGACTTATACGATTTATGAGACTGATATAACCTCATCTAATTTTTAGAAGGCTTCATATTTGCATTTCTTTTCCATTACTGTGTTTACGGACATTTCGAGATCAACATTTTGGCATCCAAACCATCAGGAAAATATTTTAGTAGGCTTTCTAAAGCATGGTCTTAAAACGTTGGTTTAAATCAAATTATGAAAGACTTTTCGTTCATCGCAGACAGCTGCTAATTGAAAAATTATTTTAAAATATTTCTCTAAATAGCAATTAATTTTCAAAATACCAACATGTTACATAAACACTATCTATTATTCTTAATTTTATCCCATATCTATCATTTTATAAAAAAACAATATATCTTTCATAAAAGGAAGAAATTAATTGAACGACAGAAATTAAGTCTATCGCATGAAATCTCTTATATTTATAAGCAACCTATGAGTTTTTTAAAAACATATGAGGGCAAATCAAAAAATATTACCTCAAAGTCCCTATTCGTAGAATTTTTATGCAAAATGAAGTCTTTCTTTCATATAATGTAATTACTTTATGTAGGTTTGGTTGGATGCTAAGAAAAGTTAGGTCTTATGCTCAGATAATTATTTACATTGATACATAATATATATATATATATATATATATATATAATTTTAAAAGCGACGACACTTGTCGTGTAGACCTTCGCCTATAATTCATCGCAGGTTACTGGCCATTTTATTATGGGGGCGGCGTATAAGCGGACCAGCATTACTATTAGTGAAGTATTACTATTGCTGCAGTATTTTAGTGGCGCGACGCCGGGATTCGACCCGAGCAACCTCAGCACCGAAAACAAGTGCTCTGTACCACAGTGCCCCCTCAAGTCCTTGATATATAATATATATGATGAATTGAATAATTTAAATGGAAAATCTTTATTCATTTAATTAAAAATTGTGCTGCATCAATGCAATGTTATTTACCTTGTAGATTGATTAAATCTGATTTAGTTTAGTTTAGTTTCTTCAAAACAATACTACACTTGCCAGTTATAACAATGCATCACATATTAAGAGCAGGGCTTATAATATGAAGCATTAAATTGTTTTCCATTTTCCCCTAAAAATTCTTTTGTTGATCAAAATCCCCATAAAAGCTAAAAGCTTAACAAAAGAGTATTTTAATAATTTATATATATATATATATATATATATATATATACGTGTGTGGGTGTAGCAACAAATTTTCTTTCTTTTATTGTAGATTTCGCATAAGACCAAAACTTCTACGCAATGTAGCCAGACGAGATATGAACTTAACTGTTCTAGGGCAACGTGTTGGAATGCCTTTTGGTGTTTCACCCATCGCTTTTCAGAAAATGGCACATCCAGATGGAGAAATAGGAACAGCAAGAGGTAAAGTTTTGTCTTAAACATGTTTTTTTTCTCTTAATCCAGATAAAAATGGTGGTGCCCGTATTGAAAGCAACTCGTAAGCGATTAAAAAAAATTATCATTGCCCTCCCAGTAGTATCTGAAAATTACTATTACAAGCATTCTAAGATTTACGTTAGCTTCACGTTACGATATCTACAAAGTATGTGCTTACATGGTTTTCAAAGAGACGATTGTACATGGTAGCAAAAAATACACAGATTGATTTTATTGAATCTCAGTGTGAACTGATAATAACCAGCCTCTTTAGATTGCCCGATGTTCGAGAATCTCAGTCAATCTTAGAATACAAAAGACAACAATTTTACATATCGTAGGCAGATAGGAAGAAATGGGACAAAAATCAAAGAAAACCTCTCGGGCTAAGAAAAGATAAGAGAAATTTGATATGAAAGCGCATGCTAAGAGTAAATTACGGATATCACAGAGGCTTTCCAAGCTAAACCTGTGGGAGGGTTCTAGAATGACACCCAGAGCACGTTGAGAATACAGAACCCCCTCGAAGCTCTAGATTATAATGCAGGTGTCTCCACGCCGTTGATATCCCTAACAAATTCTCATAATCATGCTATTCAGACCAGAAATCCTTGAATCTTAAACAGTAGTAATTGGTTTACAATTAGATAAGTCAAAGGCTTCACTCTGCATTAGTATGAGGACCGAATGAGCATGTTGCAAATTATAGGGAAATAGAATTTCACAGACAGTTTGAGCGATGAAGTTTAATGGAAGCAGTGATATTGTATGGGGTTCATATTCAAAAGGGAAGATGAAGCATTGAGAAAGATCAAAAGAAAAATCATATATCAAGAGAAAAATAGCATCTGATTGAGTGGATATTTTTTTTCCGCTGCGATTTAACTTCTCTGTCTGATATTCAACACAAACTTCTAAGCGGACACACTACAATTTCCTTCAGCAGGTTGTTAAATCATTCAGGAAAGTCCAGCTGAGGCTGGTGGAATACAGAATATTTTGGATTAGGCTCTTCTTTCTCGACGTCTTTGACCCTCCTGCTGAGATATTGATTTTGGAAGGTTTTCTGGTAATGTTTCAAGAGAATTATCAACGTATTCGGATATCTCTTGTGTTTCCAACATTATGTGCCCATCTGTCATTTTTTCTTTTTGTATTTGTTCGATGTCTCATTTTGACAATCCCTTGTGGGCAAGGCACTCTTCACCCTGCTTAAGTATCTTTTCCTTTCCTTTGACAGAAATATGTTCTATTGTTTTGGAATTCCTAAGGCATTTTCTGTGAGACTTCACTCTGTGTAAATTGCATCAGTATTTTCTTTGTATTTCTTTCAAAGGTCATTCAGGTCTCTGTGCATAACTTTCTTATGGCACAACTAGTGATTACCGGGAATCAAGAATCCTTTTTTGATAAATCTATAATCTTTGTAAAATTTTCTGAATTATCCTTACTTGGAATTTCTATTTCTTTCTTTCAATACTCGTGTTTCTTTCATAACTTCATTGTCGTTTTTACTGGTATGACCTAACCCCTCTCTTTTTTAATTTTCACTTGATTCTGATGTTCTCAGATTGAATATCATAATTATGTCTTTCTTTCCTTAATGCATGCTAAATCTTTCATTTTCATTTAATGAGAGTTATGTATTTATGTCCTGTCTTTCTATTTATAAATGATTCGTTTCGTGTGAAAGAATCAGTTGAGATTTGAACAAAATTGATAGGCTTTACCGGTTTTTCTATTTTAACTGAGGAAAAATACTCTTGACTGCATCAGTTTTTACCTCAACCCCAGAAAACGTATCATACGTTTGGATAATTTTGGCACCAACTTTTTTTAATATTACGTCTTTCTGAAATATTTCTGCTATAAACTTTAACCCAAATTAATCTCTTATATGCTCGAAATTTTCGATAATATCCAATTTCCTAAGACTAAAATTTATCAATGGTTCACGTTATCGTTGACCTTAGCCATTTTGTTTTCACATGTAGATGAACTTATACACTTGTCGTCGCAAAAACTTTCTTTATTTTTTCTCAAGCCGCTAGGAAACTTTCAGCGTTAGTACAGTCAGGATGATTTCTTTATGTACAAGGTTTAATCGTGTTTGGACTATTCTTTATAATACTCACAGGGTCTTTAAAAATTATTCTCATCCCAGAATGAAAAGAAATCTTTAAACTACCGGAAAATGATATTACGGCTATTCTCTTGGCTAACGGGAATTGTACGGCGGGAAAGATGAATTGCAGAAGCTACACTGTACTTTTTTGGTCTTCTGTCATCAATGGCATCATCTATAGGGTGACCCAAAAGTTCGTTAAAATGTTAAATTTCATAAAATAGGCAGAAATTATGATAAAGAATGCGGTTTGCAAGAAAGGGTTCACAAGGAAGTCGGATATTTTTAGCAGCCAAAAAAGTTAATTTTTTTAAGTTTAAAAAGTCACCGGTAGAAGGCGATCGCTGATATGCGAGAGATTTAGCAGAATTATGCAAATCAGTCTGGCGATAAAAGACCGTGATACACGAGGATTTTGGAGGATCGGCCACGAAGTGGAAGACCCTAGACGGCGGAGGGCCGCATTACTGCTGTGGAAACCGGTATCAATAATATGGAAGCGGAATCATCCACGAGGAGTATCGGTGCTCGAAATGTTCGACCAGTGACTCTACCAGTGACTTTTTAAAATTTGTATTTTGCTGCTAAAAAAATCCAATTTCCTTGTGAGCCCATTCTTGCAAACTGCACTTCTTTATCATAATTACTTCCTTTTTTATGAAGTTTTTACGAACTTTTGGCTCACCCAGTATTTAGCCTCTACTCCTAACATTTTAAGAAGCTAAATTGGAATTGCAACACTCTTTAATTCAGAAGAAAGCTGAAACGAAATAAAAAATTTGTCGAACCTTCAAAACCCCTAGTATCTTCTTTTACCTACTGACTACGACCAAAGTTTTTATCCTAAATGGACTGAAATGAAAAGGAAAGAATTTATGAATTATGTTCTCAAAAGGAAAAAAATGACCTGGTATAGTAATTGGGGAAAATAAGACCTGAGATTTAAAATGGAAATCCTTAATCAAAGAGAAAGACTGAGCCACCTCAAAGGTATTTTTTAAGACAACCAACGTTTGAGGCATAACAATCTCAGGTTACAAAGAAGCCGAAATTTAAAGTTACCTATTGCTAAATACAATCTAAACTAAAAAAACTAAACTCATGGTGAAACAGTCCGCTGTGGACCAAGGCCGGCGGTACCCATCTCCGCTTTCTTGACCGTGGGCTTGGGGTGCCATACAGCATATGCCTCAGTTAGGTGTGTCGTGTTGCTACATCCAGTTTTTAAGTCAATTGGGCTCGGATCGTAAATTTATTTGGGTTAGTACAATTGGTCTTAGGATTTATTTGGGTGCGTTGTGTTTTATATTTATTTTCTTGAATCCAACCCAAAGCTCTGGATGTCGAATTTAGCAACCGAACAAAAATAACTACTATTCTCAGTCTTAGACTATTGTAAATTAACAACAACAACTTTCAATCTAGACAGACAAAAAAGTTTAACATAAGAAAATTTAGTTTATTTACACACTTAATATTTACATGTAACAAAAGAATCTTTCATTTTCCGAAAAAAACAATGCACAATAATAATTTTTATCTTTCACAATTTATATTTTAAAATCACTTTGCTAAGGTTAGGGAGCGTCCCGAGCGCAACAGCTAAATACCTTACTAATCGTTCAACACTAAACCTTTTCACTAAAAAACTCCTTGCTCACGAAAAAAAATTAAATTCACTTTGCCTGAGTCGGAACTGAACAAATCAAAATCATTTATTCAACACTCACCCAATCAACCTTCATCAACTCAAGGTGCTCTCTTGGCCTTTTCGCCTCGCCTACGGTCAGGGATCACGTTGCTACGCCGGGCAGGGGGCTAACTTTATTTCTTTCACGGTGAACTACCACTTCTTTTCTGTCGATCAATTGTAGTTGGGCTCTCCTTGGCGCGTACCTTCACTATCTTTGCACGGGCGCTGGGTACCTCTGCACGTCGTGAAACGGGATGGTGGGGCTCTTCTCGTCGTTTAACTTCTCGGCTGGGGCACGGGAGCTGAGTCTCTTGGTCTCGTCTGCAATTCTGGGTGCGGACCTCTTTATTTTACTTGGTCAACGCAGTCTCGCCGATGCCTTAACAGGTTTATGTGGACTCCTCAAGTCCACTTACGTTTATTTAAGACGTGCTGGAGATGGGGACCTATAGCCTCCCCGATCAAGACTCTCTCTCTCTCCATTTTTTTAAAAAACTCTCCAATATATTATTTTTATCCCCCTTTCATATTGAAGACTCCACCTTCTCATAAACTTCCATCAGCCAATACGGCCACCGTAAACATTTTATTTGCTGTACTCCCTCTCTCACCTTCTCATTGGCTTCTTAACTCAAAACGTTACGCCCTCACTTGCTTATCCTCGCAACCACCTGGTTTTCAAAATGACTCCTATACGAACCGTACTGCCATAAATCTAACAATAAAAGGCTTTTGTAAATATAACGTCATCGTCTGGTTCCGTCACCTTATCTGTGTCTCCATCTCAGACCTTCCCCTCTTCAAAAACTCATAAAACTGTCTTGCAGCCGGTTACGTCCTAAATTACCCCACCAACCTGACGTGGGACCACCAGAGTTTAGTTCCCAAGCAGGTTTGGTCCTCATTTTATCGACCACTCAAGTGTGGAAACGATTATTGTGATGGGGGGTTTATTTAAATTTTAAATATTATTACTAATTAATTAATGAATTGAAGGTAGGAATAAAACTTACTAATTAAGGTAGGTTTCAGTTAAATTTACTTCAACAATATATATGCCATCTGGTCCTTAGTGGTTAGTACATTTTAAGGACTTGCGTTGTGTGTAGCAATAACCCATAAACATATAATAATTAAAATTTACCCTAGGTTCGATACTGAATGCATCACTGTGGTGATTAATGAGCCAACAAGAAAAGGAGAAATTTAACTCTAATACATTTACTTATCTAACCTAGGAGAACACCTAGAAAAAAAATTACTTCACCTAAAAGAAAAAGTTTCAAATCTGCTGAAATAAAAAAACCTAAAGCTGAAAATCAGACAATTAACTAAAAAGGCAAGGACCGACATGACACCACTTTACAATCTAAAAATAACAATTTATTCACAATACTAACATTATAACCATCAATCTGGTATTTAATTCTAATCAACATATTTCCAGCATACCAAATTCAATTATCAAAAATGCAATTGCTGTAAAACCAACATCTATATCCTCACAACACAATCAAATAGATACACTGAAAATTCCAAATACTCAAAAATGAAGTGGCTGGCGAAAAATAAAAAAAACTAAATTATTCTATATGTAATTGCTAATCATTAATTAATTTTTTTAATTTAAATTTAATCTTAATGACTCTGCTGCAGCATTCAAAAAGGAGAGAGATTAAGGATAGAATTTAAAGAAAAGAAAGGAAAGGAAAGGAAAAAGGAATTCACCCGTGGCCATCGTCCCTTGGGCCGGGAGGCCCCCCAGATTGGGTCTGGAGCTCTCCTCGCCACCAGTTCAGGATCCCCGAAAAAATCTCTTTTCAAAAACTCCCACGCTCCCGAGTCAGCACCTAGTCACCACTTCCATTAGTCCGTAAAATCATCTTCCATACCAAGTAGTTCTTCGGCGCGCCTTGAATTCTGATGGTCTAAATGAGGGGGAAGGCTACAGGTAGCATTCTTCCACTCTGCAAATCGTATACAATTTATTTTTTCCACCCCTCATCTCGTTCTAGTTGATTAATTTAATTTCACGGCGCCCTGGTCATCCACCTGACGATGTATCCTTGCGCGCCTTCCATCTCCTGTTCTGAGATTTCTTCCCGTTCGAAAAAGGCACGTAGCGGAAGTATCGGGTTACAGATAGCGGAGGAGGCTATGAGACTTGTTGCTAGGCGCAGGGTCATTTTTAGGGAAAGAAGGAAAACAATAAATATTTCTAAAACCTTTGAATTAAAATTCTGCCAGCCAAAAACCGTACCAGCCAACTCACAAGGTTTAAAATAAGGCATATTCTAACAATAAGGTATAACCTGTGATGATCTATTTCAAACTTAATTCTTGTCAATGTCAAAACATTTAGAGAAACTTGCGCACACTTCTCCAAATGCGATGACATTAATCAAATCAATTAATATTTGATCACCACAAGTTTAAACCCTCAGATATATTTAGCAGAGGCTTAATAAATTTATTTAAACAAAGCACAATCGTTACTAAAATTTACTTACTTACTTACTTACTTTACTAATTTAATTATCTCAATACCCGATATTAAAATAAACGTTAATTATTTCTAAACTATTAATTATCATCACAACACAAGGGATGAAAGGCTGAGTCGTCCTTGCACAGTCGCAGGATCGAACAATGGACCTGTGGGGTGGTAGCTTGACGCTTTTAACCACTGCGCTACCGGACGTCCTAAATACAATCACAGGTCCTAAAGAACTTTCATTATCAATACCAATTGCTAATAATTTTCTTCATATCATTTGATTACAACTTATAAATTCTTTTCTCATGCAGCTGTAGCTTCAGTTGGGGGAATAATGATCATGAGCATGTTTTCAACAACATCAGTCGAAGAAATACAGACCAAAACTCCTCCTGGTAGCGTGCATTGGTTACAAATTTATATAGCTAAAGATCGAGATCTGACAAAGACAGTAATACAAAGGGCAGATGCTGCAGGATTCAAAGCCATCGTGGTGACAGTAGACTCTCCTGTGAATGGTATGTGGGGCGTCAACATGATACATAATCTGACATTGCCTACAAATATGAAGTAAGTAATACTTGTTTAGAGTCCTTAAAATCTATATATTTAAGTTGCTAAGCCGATTCTTTGGGCAGTCCGTGAGAGAAAACTACTGAATCAATTTACTTCATTTTTGGTCTTAAACGAAAGATTTAATCTTCAGATGTGTCCAATTTGGTTTTTGTAACCCCCAATTTCTATTAATTAGAGATAATTTACAGTTAAAAATTGCTCTCTGAGCATGCTCAGTGATATTTTCAAATCTGGCTTTAGAAACTCACTAAGCACGAGGCCACATAATCACATAAATTTTTTTTCTGTGCGTACTCAGTGACATATTTAAATCTGACTTTAGATACTTGCTAAGCTCGAGGCAGAATATACAAGTTAGTTTGTTTATTCCAAGGAATCTCTTTAGCTCTCTCTCTCTGCCATTTTTATTTTCGATTATTTTTGTGAGATAGAGAATTAAACCAGTTGTTGAGTAACGCTATTTCTTTTTATTGGGTTCAATAGTAATTTATTAAAGTTTATTTCCTTCTTCTTAATATTATGATTTTCAACATTTGGCAATGATGCGTTGAGTATAATTTGTGTATTAGTACATTTATTTACTATACAGCCGTCATGTTTTGATGGGTACCAACTAGTGTTTATTTAAAATGTGAATACTGAACGTGACTAATAATGTTTACTGCAGCATAATATTCAAAATTTCCCTAGAGATAGTTTTTCTGGTAAGAGTTTACAAAAAATATGTTATTTTTTCCCATACGCAAAAACTAAGTTTGTGAAAAAAATTTACTGAGAAGCTTAAAAATATAGTTAATCAGAGTTCTGTCTTTCTTCCCCTCGCTATTTATCCTCTCTAAATAGCAAAAATTATAACTTCCAATTTTTTTTCTATTTTAGGAAAAGATTATGGGATAAAACAATAAAATAATGGAATATTAAAATTTATAATGAGGTGTCTATTTTTTAGTGGTCTCATCATTTGCTGTTTTTCCTCTTACAGTAGTTTTCTTTTTCTTGGCGTAAAATCAATTAAACTATAAAAAATAATCCCTCATCTTCTTTTCTTCTCTCGTTTTTCGTTTTCTCCCTTTATTTTTTCTCTCTTAAGCGTTTATACCAGAAGATGCAAGTGTTCAATTGAATTGTTTTTTGATGATAAAAGAGGAAATTTTCACTATTTTTTTCCAAGAACGAAAACACGCTTCTTCAACTAAATAAACCAGTATTAGTGATCTTCAGTGCTTAAATTCAAATAACACTTTGCTTTGTGTATTTAATTGCCTTCTATTAATTCTTCAAGAGATCTATTTCATCTTGAAAAGTTTAAAATGCTCTTAACAGTGTAAATATAGGTGAAAGCATATATCCATGTATATATATATATATATATATATATATATATATATATATATATATATATATATATATATATATATATATATATATATATATATATATATATATAAGCTGTTATTTTTGAAAATGGTAAAAGTCCATTCTTTCACGTATCAAGATCTTTAAGGGTTTGTATTTGAATTAATTCAAAAATTATGGCAAACGTTAATCAATTCGAGTGATGTTTTTAACACTATACACCTTTTAAATTTTATTACGAAATATTAATTATTAAAATTATTATTAAAAAATAAACGATGTGTTTTTGCTCCAAATGGACTTATACCGCTTTCAAAAATAACATATTATAAGAAATAAAAACAAGAGGAGATTTAAGTCCATATTTTTATAGACAATAGCTTCAGTGAAATGGATTTTTTAATGTAAAAAATAGTAATTAAAATGAAGACATGTAAATACACGAATGACGGAGTTTATCAAGAAATAATTTCAGTTATATTTAAAAGACGATATAAATAAACAAGTGTAACATGTAAATTACTTGGTTAAGATAACTAAAAATAAAAAATTAAAAAATTATATTTTAAACTTATTTCTCTTTTACTGTTAGCATAGTGAAGTATTCATGGTAAATAGGTGGTATGTAAGGCAATAAAGTCATCATACAGTTGTATTTCTCTCTTGTTATAGGTCTTGAAGTTTTATACATTGGCAACATAGCAATTTTGCTGAGTTTTCCTTTTTTTCCGAAATAAAAAATTTTTTTAAATATAGCATTTTCTTCCATACTAATTTTGTAAAGAAATTGTGCGGTTCATCACTTTTATACCTCATCCACCATATTTTCAGCTAGTTTATAATTTCTCCGTCCGTATTTTTTTCCAATTTGATATTGCCACTTCTAGAGATTTGGTTGAGAGAAAATGTTCCCTTTTTATTTCATTCAAAATGAAGTTATTTTTTTCGGCAAGTCTTTATTGCATTATAATAGTCTTGAGGAGTATATAATTGATCCTTTTTCTTTAACGCTATTTACACAACTCCAAAATCTCTGTCGTTTGGAAGAAATGAAGGACCTGACAATAGTAATTTGTGATCAATAACATTTATGCAGTAATCAGGTGATTTAACAATCCTTAACCACATCAATGCGAACTTAATATTTCGATTTTGTCCGGTACACATGTCACTGTATGCTATAATATGGTCTTGGGTTGTAACATTCTGAATATGTTTCAGACAGCAAGATCTTTCTTCCGCACCTCTAGATCTTACAGTTTCCTCCAATGTATACATATGAACTCTGTTGTCAAGAAAATTATGAAAACTTTCATTAAGAACATGCATATTTCGCTTATAGTATGCAGCAGAAACTGATAATTTAGGATATGGAAGGGTCTTTTGTAGATCAAACGAAAATGCGAAATATTTATCTGGGTTCGTTGATGCGCTTCGTAGAGGTTGGCAACACTGCGATGATGCTAAGTTTTGATCTTCTTTTAAATTTCTTTAGCCAGTTCTGCATTACTTAAATGTATGTATATTCTTCTAAAAGGCTGCTTTTTTCATTAAGTTTTGAGGTAGTTCTAATTTTCATGTTTAGCAAATCGCATTTTTGACACATATCTTTATGTGGGTGATGGAAACTTAAATTAAAATTATTCTTAAAAACTTTCCTATGTATTTCTCTCTGAGAAATGTTGTATTGTTCTCTTCGCACTATTCGACATACATGTTGTACATTTTTCTTAAGTTCAAATCAGAAGTCAGGTATTTTCTGTTTGGAGTATTAGAACGCGTGTAATAGCTTTCATAGGGTGGAAAATTGATTTTTTACGGCATCTACAAGTTTGTCATTACTCTTTCTGAAAGATTCTTTCATTTTTCCATGTAAGTCTTTACCTATTACCTTTGATTTGAGAGTCCTGTGTAGTCTGCTTATAGATATATCAAATGTTCCTAAAAAGAACTTTTTACATACCGCAACGCTTTCCTTTTCAATATTTAAAGCGTATTTATAACTACAATCTCTGGCTGATCCCTTTAAATTTCTACCTAGCCATCTTTTTACTGGCGTACGCTGAGTAGATACACAAGAATGCATTTTGCTAGTAAAAATCCATTTCCCCCCAAAATTAAAAAGGGATATTTGATCTCTCTCTGTAATACGATTCTTGTACACTTTCACACATTTGAAATCCTCATTTTCGAATTTCTGTGCAGGAATAATATTTCCAGTTTTTGTATAATATTTTTCGCCTTTATTTCTTTTGTTTTTCCTAACCTTCTGATCATTATTTTCATAATGTGACTGAAAATTAGTAACGTCGTCTTCATCAGTCGTTGAATAATTTAATTCCAAAATTCTAATCATCTTCTTAGTTTGTATCAATCTTGACTTAATACTGCTCAAACTGCTTTCCTCATCCGATTCATAAATTCCTCTTAACTTTCTAATATTCATGCGTCTTATTTCTATAAAAAAAAATGCGAGTGGAAAGAAAATAAGATTTTAGTCCAAATAAATGGTTTTTCCATGCAAAAACGATAATGTACACATGCAAGTATGTTGCCAATCAAGAAACTCATTAATGAAATCCCAGAATGATAATAGAAGAAAAGGATTTTTAAATTTGAAAGTTAAGTGCGATTTATAATTTTAAATTTAAAAAAAACATAACAAACAGTAGGACTTGCGAAAGAAATCCAAACAAAATCAGTGAAATTACTTCTCACCACTTCATCAGAACAATAATACCGTTATGTTGTTAATGGTGTGGTTTTTAAGGCACTAGCACTAGCTAAGTAATATCTGCTAAAGCGTAGTGTACACTGAAGTCGTAATAATCAATAATAATTGCCAGAAGCAAGTTGTTTTATATTCCTAATAATTCTAATTATTAGAAATATAAAACAACATAATAATTATAATTATTATATGTCCATTCCTAATAATTATAAGTATTAGGAATGGACTTATTCCACTTTGAAAAAAAAGTTGTGATAATATTTTATACACAAATTCTTTTGTTTACATTATGAAAAAATCGCACGCTATTGAATGCATGGTTATAAATATGAAAAGAAGTTGTCCATATCTTACTAAAATTACCGTTAACTAATTTTTTTTAAAGTGGACTTATATCACTTTCAAAAATAACAACTCATATATATATATATATATATCAGAAACACTAAAACACAGGAAATAATTCTGTCAACTATTCGAACAGACAGCATTAACCATTCAGTTATAAGTTTCAATGATCTGCTTAATTATGCATTACTCTTAGTGGTTACAGAACATATATTGAAAAACAATGAATAATTCTATTTCAAG
Organism: Dolomedes plantarius; assembly: GCA_907164885.2. Taxonomy (NCBI): domain Eukaryota; kingdom Metazoa; phylum Arthropoda; class Arachnida; order Araneae; family Dolomedidae; genus Dolomedes; species Dolomedes plantarius. The sequence continues at coordinate 187,958,204 of OU015493.1, forward strand.
CGCCATATTAAACAAGACAACTCACAGATATCCTTATGTAGTGTCATAATCGTTCTTGAATGAAATATTTTTCTATTAGGAGATGCACTTTGCCGTCATCCTTTTTTTTGTCACTCTTACTGAAAATTTAGAATTTGACTAGTCAATATCGCCACGGCGCGTCGTGTTGTGTTTTTGAAGCCCCTCAAGGAAAAACAGACGGATGTTACACACACACACACACACACACACACACATATATATATATATATATATATATATATATACACTCATGGACAAAAAAATTAGCGCACCAAGAAGGAGTCGCCAAAATGAAACGAAATTTTACATACGTAATGACTACTTTGTTATAAGTAAATGATAAGAAAATCAAATAAAAAGGAAAATTTATTTCAGAGAAAAAGGCAAAAGAACGCAGGAGTTAATACTCCGTTGGACCCCCTCTAGCGCGAATGCACGATGCGATACGATCGGGCATTGAGTCATAAAGTTCTGTATGATGTCTTGAGACATTTCGTTCCATATTTGCTGTAACCTTGCCTCTAGTTCGTTCAAACTCGTGGGATGCCCAACTCGTCGTCCCAAATGATCCCAGATATGCTCGATTGGAGACAAATCTGGGGATCGGGCAGGCCAAGGAAGGGTAGTAACAGTGCGGAGACAGTCTTGTGACACCCTTGCCGTATGAGGCCGAGCATTGTCTTGTTGAAAAATGGCTCCTGGGAGCCGTTGCATGAGTGGCAACACATGTGGTTGCAGGATTTCATGAACATACCGCTGGGCTGTCATGGTGCCACGGAACAATACTAGGGGTGACCGTGTATTGTAGGCAATGACACCCTATACCATCACACCAGCTGTGGGAGCGATGTGTCGCTGTACAGCAAAGGCAGTATTGAAGCGTTCACCACGGGCTCTCCACACACGAACACGATTGACATCACTGCCGAGATTGAATCTGGATTCATCGCTTAAGACGACCTGGTTCCATTCCGCTGCATTCCAGTTTCCTCGTGCGCGGCAAAACTCCAAACGGAGGCGTCGATGGGTGGGCGTCAAGGGCAGCACACGTAATGGGCGCCGCGATACCAACTGTCCTTCAGCCAGGCGCCTTCGTATGGTTTGAGAAGACACAGAGGCCCCTAGTGAAGGTGCTACCTGTGCCTGGATGGCGGCCGATGAAGCAGTTGGCTGTACGCGTGCTTTTCTTACGATGTGGCGGTCTTCTCGACGACTGGTCTGTCGAGGGCGTCCTGAGCCTGGTCTTCGTGTACATGACATCTCTCGGGTCCACTGGTCCCAACATCTCCTCACAACACAATCAGAGCGGCCTAATTGACGAGCTACTCGCCTAGCTGACCACCCAGCTTCCATCATCCCGACGATTCTCCCTCTCTCAAACTGCGACAACTGCTTATATTGTCTTCGAACACGGCGTAATGGCATGCCTATCTCAGCTCTTCCTTTGTAAATGATTCAGCACTTTCAAACAAGCTTTGGTTACCTGTTTTATACTCCACAGAGTACGATGTTCAACGCCCTCTACCGGCTATACGTAATGCGCAATCATTCTGCATTTCTAATCATTTGCATATCTCCCCGACATGTACCTTCATTGCAAGTTTCGTTACGATCCCGCAATTATTTCTTGGTGCGCTAATTTTTTTGTCCATGAATGTGTATATATATATATATATATATATATATATATATATATATATATATATATATATATATATATATATATACATATATATATATATGTATACATACTGTAACATGGGTTACTTTGTGACGGATTTTAAGTTATTTTCCTGTGCCAGCCGATCAGTTTTAAAAGAAGCCCAAAGCGAACAATTGAAAAACATTGGTACTTCCTTTTCTTATGTAGTAATGTACTGTAACTTGGATCTTTAATTACCATTGAGAAATTAAACTTAAAATGTGTCCCAAAGTTGCCCGGCCGAGTGGGGCTACTTTGTGACATTTGTGTTTTCGCCTTGAAATCTAAGAGGAAAAAATTATGTGACACAAAGTTAGACAGTAAAACGCTTATCAAAAGCTTGATACACAATTATATAGACCTATTACAAATATTGGATAATTTTATCTAAATCTTTGACATCTAAGATACCTCGGGTGCCCAGGGCAGCCATCAGTTCTTTCAGAAGTTGAAGAAATTCCTCTTTCGGCATATTTTGCTCCTTCGGGTATTTTTTTTCCAGAGAGTCAATACTTCTTTCTCTCCAGTGGTATTTTAGAGGATAGAAAAATGCGGCTGGAGGAGGTGGATCGACTTTGTGGGTTATTTTGTGACACGTTGACACCGTCACTTTTCGTTATTTACGTTATGTTCTTACATTTCTCGGAAATATCACTACTCAAAAGTTATATTGCTCCACAATCTAACCCACATATTGATAATAAAAAATAATTACTTGTGATAATTGGTTGTATAAGGTGTTAGCCTTCAAACTTTCCGAAGTTGAGTCAATAGCTTGACAACAGGTTTCAACAAATCACTGGCCAGCAAATGGCACGCAGAAGCTCCGGACACTCTGGCCACTAGGGGTATCTGTTTGTCGAACCCGCTGTTGCCGCTGTTCTTTACTTTCCCGGTATTACGGGCACGTCGCAAGATCCGAAACACAAAAATATTACTGTGTCACAGATTTACCCCTGTACTTACAAAGTCTTCCGGTATATATATATATATATGATTATTTTAATTTCAGGTACTATTGACTACTTACCAAGAGTATGGCTTATGGTAAACGAAAACAAACGTTTTCAGTTTCTCTTAAAGTTAATGACATTGTGGTTTTAAATGCTAAAAAAATTTCCAGTTATTTACACTTTTGAAGAGTGTCCATTAATTGAATTACTTCAATATCAATGAAGTTGTTATATTTTTAATGTTTTCTGAATATATCCCTTTTAGATATGAATTTTTGTTTAAACTCCAAGTACGCTTAACTTTTATCGATATCCATAAGCTACTTTGGGAGGTGATCCTTGAACAGACGGTCGTGAAGTCATTACATAATAAGCCCTGATCAAATGAAACTGCAAACATATGTCAATACTTACAGGAATGTACCTTAAGCAATGAATTTATCCGTGTATTACCTTGATGTCAGCAAAGAATGTATCGGAAACAAATTACAATTTATTTTTCTTGTTAAAATATGTTTTAAAGTAATAAATGTTTTTAAACATATTTACTTCCACTATAGACTTCCTAACTTAAACGCTAGAGGAGCAGCAGAAATATCGGGTTCTAATCTACGAACAAAAGTTGGAGTTTCACTGCTTGACGCTTCTCTTACGTGGAAAGATATCCAGTGGATTCAAACCTTTACTGCTATGCCTATTGTGGTTAAAGGAGTTCTTACAGGTATATTAAAGTTTGTTTTTCAGTAAAATGAGTTATATAATGTATTTATTGAATTTACTTTTGCATATTCTCATAAAAACCTGCATGACTGTTTAAATACTTTTTTGACTGAAAAAATTACGAAAAGTTTTTTTAAATAAACAGACCGCAATCTTTGTGTTTTAAGTTTTCGGGCTCAAAAATTCAACAATAGGACCATAAATAATGTTTCCTTTAATTTGTCTCAATTTTACTATTCCCACCATGGGCTCAGAATTTTGAGAATAAAGATACGTTAAATATTACTCTCGGACTAAAACACAGATAAAAAGTTTTTGAACTATATTTCACTCGTTGGTTCAATCATGAAATTGAACCAGACCCGAGTGGCCAAATGCACACTTTCTTGTTTACTCAGTAGAAGACCGTCGTATTGCAAAATGGCGCTTTTACCAACCTCGCCGGACTTTGATCTCTCTATTTTAAAATAAGCTTTCTACATATGTTTATACCAATAAAAAACAAAATTGAAAATTCTGAGCTGCCTGGTAGATCAAAAATTGACTCTCTTGTATTGCTGGAACTACATTGTCAAATATTTTCCTCAATGAATCGTGCATTTCTTATATCTTATATACTGTTATTGTAACATTCTGAGATGGCTTCCTAGCAGCTTTCAAAGTGTTTCCCAGCAATATTCGTAAAATAATGATGTGCTATGAAAAGTTTATTTTTTAAAATTTCCAATGGTTAGAATTTGCAAGAATTACAGAACAACAGATATCATAAAGATAGAAATACAAGATATAAAAAATGACATCAGTTAATCTATCAACTTATGTCTGGCAATCCAATAGCGCTCCCATAAAGAAACGAGAGGTAGAGCAGGTAAAGAAGCAAGGCATGACCATTTCTTCCTGGTTATTACACTGGAGACAAAGAGGGTCATGAGCCAAGTTAATACAGGGGAGGTCCTTTCGGAGGCAATCGTGGCCAGAAAAAAAGATGTATCATTGCCAGACATTTATCTATAGGTCACTCAGGAAATATCATGAACATGGACAAACCAGGGCTTGTGACCGCTTCTAGCGGCTACAACCTGTGAGAAGGAACACCTGGGGGTCTTTTTGACTATCGTCTTGATGGTATGGTAGGTCAAATCTTGGTTGTTTAGCTGTAAAACAGAAGGCACCTTTTTCGCCAGGAAGTCAGCAGCCTCGGTCCCCTTGATTCCGCAATGGGCCGGGAACCACTTCACGACAACTGTATCATTATGATCCGACAACCGTTTCAGAAGATGAACAAAGTACTATGAAAAGTAGTCTGCAAGATAAACAGTTGATTCCAATATCATTTCAGTAAAAAGTTTAAAAAAAGTGCATAAGAAATGACATGATATAAGATAAATCAAAATGATATAATGAAGTAGTTGTGAATACAAAAGGGATTTTTCAGACTTATAAAAATAAAAATGAGAAAGATATTGTTGTAACAATTGATAATGTGACTTTTTTAAGAAAAAAAAGTTTTATTATAAATGAACAAAGAAAGGAATACTTTCCCGTCTCATTTCCTTTTAAAGTTATATATTATCTTGCTCCAATTTGTCGTAATAGAAAAAAATGTAACTTCAACAAGGTGTGCTCATAAAGTAACCAGACAGTTTTTTATTAATAAGAAAAATATTTCTCACCTTCAAATAAATTTATCTCCTTCAAAATGATCACCAAAGGAGTCTATACAATTTTTTCAATGTTTCTTCAAGTCATTGAAACACTGTTTATAGGCGTTGGAACTAACCGCTCGCAAAATATGCGCAACATTTGATTTGATATCCGAGACGTTTTCAAATCTCTGTCCTTTCATGGCCATCTTAAGCTTCAGAAAAAGGAAAAATTCAGCTGGTGATAAGTCGGGAGAATATGGTGGATGATTTATCACTGTAATTGAATGCTTAGCAAGATATTGCTGTACAGAAATTGCTGTATGGGACCTAGCATTATCGTGTAAAAGAAACCATTGCCCATAATCAAACAGCTCCTTCTCATTAAATGAAAATTATTATGGCATTTTGATATGCAACCGACTAAATAACCAGTCTAAACTAGCTTTAACAAGGGTTGAGATATCACTTTTTCTAGCCAGGCAATTATTCTTTCACTTTTTAATTTTATCGTTTGATCTTTTAATTTGTTCGGTTACTTTATGGGCGCATCTTGTATAAGCAGAAGAAAAGAAGGATCATAACATTGGAGTAACTCTATCAGCATCAGCTGGGCAAAATTTTCAGGTTAAAAATTAATAACCTGATAAATTTTAAATTCAGGCTAAGACCTGGATCTAAAATACTATATCGGAATAATACTCATAGATATATTATGTGTTCCATAAGTTTAGCAAGGCTATAAGCAACACTTTAAACATTACTCTAAATACATATTACAAAGAACTATGCTAATTTTTATATAAATATATAACTATGACAATCTCTTAGAATTACCAATAATTTTAATACAATAACTACTGGTATCTCTCTATTGTCTCTTTTATCTCTCTCATTTCTTTAGCTGAAGATGCTATTTTGGCTGTGGAACACGGGGCATCGGGTATACTCGTATCGAACCATGGAGGACGGCAATTAGATGGAGTCCCTGCAACGGTGAGATTTATATGCCATTAAAAATCGGAATCAGGTTTTATATAACTCAACAAATTTATGATATTTGTATAGTTATTTGCGCTACATTACTTTTATGTATAATGCGCAATCTCTATATCTCTATTGATACATTATAATTAAATACTGTCATATTTACAAAGATTTCCCTGACAAATAAGTAAAACTCTATTTGAAATAAAACAGATTCCTTCTCTATAAGGATTTTTGTGTTATTTGAGAAATTACTTGCATGAAAATTGTTTAATTAATAAGAAATATTGCCTATAAGGAAAATATATACAAATGGCGTTAGATATTGTGTCTAGATTCTCTCCATATTTATTTTCAAGCCCGAAATGGTATATGAAGATACCACAGCAATATGATTTGATTAATTCTTTGTTCATAAACAATTACGTCTCATTTCTGATCATCAACTAAACATCGTACCCCAAAAATTAACAAAATGTTCCAGAAAAGTAGTTCCAGTTTCTCACGATAAGTATGCCTCAAAGAAATAAGCCTGGAATTAATTTCAATTCGTATAAACTCACATACATTAATATGCAAATGACGGAACTTTTAAAAGAATTCTTACGATGACACATCTGAAGCGAGCGAATTTAATGCACTGTAACCATGCGAGAGATGCATCTCTTGAATATTGAAATGAATTAGAAAGAAACTCGGCGTGTCTGAGGTACGAGGTTTATGCCGTCTGGGAGCTGAGGGAGAAAATAAATCTCAAAAACGCACATAACAAAATACGGCCTCAGTCAGTACCTTTTTGTGTCGTTTTCATGCAATTCCGGAATGAAGACATGCGAATTATTTTACGACGCAAGATAGGAATTTTTTCAAAAGTTGTTCGCCGTCATTCCTGTGAAAAGGAATGGCTTTGATGGGGAATTAAGATGCCTCAGAAAGTAGTTACGACAATTTCATGCTTCTTTTATAGCACGTTCAGAAATGTTGGATGCTGAACCATTTAAAACAGAATCTAAGCCGAAATCTCTCTTCATAGGCTGATGTAATTAAGATTTTTATCAATTGCAGTATTTTCATATTAACCTAGATCATTTTATTTTCGACTTTCTCATGATTTAGAGTTTCATGAATTCCCGCCAAAAGAAGATAAGATTATTATTTATTTTATTCTAAGCGTTACTATCAACTTGGATGCTGAACCATTTAAAACAGAATCTAAGCCGAAATCTCTCTTCATAGGCTGATGTAATTAAGATTTTTATCAATTGCAGTATTTTCATATTAACCTAGATCATTTTATTTTCGACTTTCTCATGATTTAGAGTTTCATGAATTCCCGCCAAAAGAAGATAAGATTATTATTTATTTTATTCTAAGCGTTACTATCAACTACACTCTTGACAACTCTTATCAACTACACGACACAAGAAAAAAAAAAGACGCACCAAGGAGCTATCTGAATGGGACAAAAATCGGTAGATGTGATGTACATGTACATATAAACAAATGATAACAATTTTAGAAAAATTGGATGATTATTCAAGAAAAACAGCTTCACCAAGTGAAAAAGTCAGAAACGCGTTGGTCCATCTCTGGCCCTTATGCAAGCAGTTATTCACCTTGGCATTGATTGATAGATGTGGCAGATATCCTTTTACGGAATATCGTGCCAAATTCTGTCCAATTGGCGAGTTATATCGTCAAAATCCCGAGCTGGTCGGAGGATCCTGCCCATAATGCTCCAAACGTGCTCAATGGGGGAGAGATCCGGCGATCTTGCTGGCCAAAATAGTGTTGGGAAAGCACTGAGATAAGCAGTAAAAACTCTATCCGTATGCGGGTGGGTATTATCTTGCTGAAATGTGAGACCAGGAGGGCGTGATGTGAAGGGCAACACAACGGAGCGTAGAATATCATCGACGTACCCCTGTGCTTTAAGGGTGCCGCAGATGATAACCAAAGGAGTCCTGCTATGAAATGAAATGACACCCCAGACCATTACTCCAGGTTGTTGGCCCGTATGACGAAAGGCAGTCAGGTTGGTATCCCAAAGGTTGTCCGGAACGTCTCCAGATGCGTATTCGCTGGTCATTGGGGCTCAGTTCGAAGCGGGACTCATCACTGAAGACAATTCTACTTCAGTCAGTGACATTCCAGGTCGAATGGGCCCGACACCACTGTAAACGGGCTTTTCGGTTTTCAGAGGTCAATGGCAGTCGGCGCAAGGAGCGCCGTGAGCTCAGCCTCTTTCTCTCAGCCGCCTATGAATGGTCCTTGCGGTCACTGAAGTACCAGTTGCACGTACGATCAATGATAATGATGAACCTGGGGCTGTGAGTGCCGCTCTGACGATTGCTCGGTCCTCGCATTCTGTCGTTTCTCTATGCCGACAGCTTCCTTCTTGACGTTGTGTTCGGCCATGGTTCACCCATTCCTGCCAACATCGTCTAATAGTGGCATCGCTATATCTATATAGCTATATCTGTATAGTGGCATAATTATATCTATATTTATATATGAATGTATGTATGTATGTATGTATTTATATCAATTAAATAACCAAAATGAATATTATCTTAGAATTTTAAAAATAAAAATACAAGACTCAAAAGTTGTCTATACCTGTGTCCTGATTGTTCTACTTAAGAACATTCAATCGAAATGTCACTACAGTTTAATACATTAACTTTCCTAAATATGCAAATTACAAAGTCTCTTTAAAGAACTTTCCAAGAGGTAACATTAAGATGCTGTACCTTTGTGATTCAGTTACAGCTTTTCGAAACTGAAATGAATTAAAAGACGAATGCGACTGGCTTTTGGTTACGCGATATAAAATACTTTCGAGATAACCAAGAAGAGGATTACGTATTAGAGAAATGCTTTTTTATTAACCTTAAGTCTGAATTTATTTTTTGTTTGTCTTTCAAAGCGCACATATCTTGTGAAGTGCAATATCTTAATGCAAAAAAAAAAAAGTAAGATACTTTACAAGAAGATATCTTGATGTTACAACTCCTCATTCATCCCGATCTTCAAGCATGTGAGAAAATTAAAAAGAACTATTCAGATGAAACTCTAAATTTCAGGCTTGATTATCACGTTTTAGTTTAAAAAAGAAGTAGTGAAAAGTAAACTGATAGATAAGTTCATTTTAAAAATATATAATACTTTTATAAGAAATTTAGGAGTAGTTAGTACATTGAAGATGAATTAACTTTAACAATTTGATTCTGGTTTACATGAAAGACATGTACAATTTTTATCTTCTCATTTCAGTATAATTAACTTTTTTATTTCTAAAAATCCAATTTAGATAACAATACATTTGCAATTGGTTCTTTTATCTTGTACAAAATCATATTAAATAGTTAGCATTAGTTAAAGGTAAAAAATTCTCCCAAACCTTACTATCGACTTTTATTGCTACGTACAAAAAACCTTGGGATGTTATATTAAAATTGCTTTTTTAAATTAACTTTTTGCTGTAAATACAATTCCAAAAATCCATCCTTCTAATTATTGTCCTGTAATTTAGCAGACTCTCTTCTTTTATTCATAAGTCTTTGTAAAAACACTGACAGTCGTTTTTTTTTCCATATCTGTTATTGAATTTAGTAGTTTCCCTTCATTCCCTCGAAGCCTTTATTTAAGCACTGGCAATCGTAACTCTTATAACAGCTCTCACAGCCTTTTTTCCTACCTCTGTCCGAGGATTGAAGCAAGTCGTAGAAGTATTTGAATTAGTCTGTGGAAATCGTAGGAGAATGTATTTTTCTCTAACATGGCTTTTTTTAACTTGGCAAGGATTTCACTGTCTTCACATCGGTGAACCATGTCCAAACTTATGCACGCATGTCTTCATTTCGGTTGCAATAATATTTTTGATTGGATTACCACCCCGTATGTATATTGACTAATTCCTTGGATGCTCTTCAGTGTTATTGGTCAGTGCAGACCGAGGTATTACTATTTAAGAGGTGAAGAAATCTGACATTTTCTTGTTCGGTTAAAGGGTAAAGGCATCATATTGCGGTGTATTCCTCTACACTGCAGCGTGAGTGGTAATGAAATTGATGGTAGATTAGCTAAACTGTCAATCAGCACAAAAAGATCAATTTCATTGTTGAAAACCAATGCAGATGTTTGAGAAAGATCAAACAGGTTCGAGCCCTAGGACGTGAATTTTGGATTAACACTAGAATGAATACCACCTATTTCAATTCCAAAGTAAACAAAATGATCGTAATATTTTCAGGAAAATCCCTAGAAAGGTAACAACCTTTCCTGCGAAATCTACGATAGGTCATATTGCTAACCAGGCCAACTTAAATTAATTTAACCTGACGGACTGTAACGAGTGACTTGTTCGTTCTGTAGAAAAGGTGAACTTAGAAACAACGTGTTTTTCTGCTCCAGAGAGAACATTTTTTTGACTTTTAAAAAATATATTTGTATTCCTCCTTCATTTTTCCCGATTTGTCCAACAGTCATTTTAGCCAGTTGATGGCCGAATGGCTAGGGCACTGGCATTCTGTTCAGATCCATTGGTTTCGAGTCCCCCAGTTGGCATGGATGTTTGTAGTCGTTCGGAATCGGCTTTAAACTGTAGGTCCCGGTCTAATTAGCCCTCGAGTAGCAAAAAAGTTGTCCATAGAACCTCACATCAAACCAACAGTCAGTTTATGGAATTGCTTTCCTTTAGTTTAGAAAACATCTAGAAAATAATACATATATGCTGGACGGCATTATTTTTGTTAATCATGTATTGACGAACCATGTTGTAGAATTACATATTTAATATTTGTAATCGCTCCTACATTTGCATTTTACCATGTTAACCCGGCAGCGTGATATAGATCTGTAAATGGAGATTCGAATCTTCTTATCTAGCCAAAATTTTCTATTATTCTATTTCTAGGTCTTTAGAAAAAGCAGCTAAGTCTTCCGGTATCTGGCCCTTTATATGTTTTACCTTAAAATTTCTGTGTAATAGCTGCTAAATGAAATTTTCAGACACGGGCCTTTTATTTTCACCGACAAACTGTGCCCATTTAACTTTTCAAGGCCGACCTCGTATGATCCTTGAAATCTTTTAATTGATAACATATGCCTCTTGACTAGGCAGGGCACTTCAATTTTGTGAGAATTTTTTGAAGGTGATTAAATTCCTCTTTCAGTTTAAGATAAGAAACTTTTGTTCGCCTTTTAAAAAGGTATCAGAAGGGTGTCCCAATGCTAAAAAGAATTTATCGAATAGAAAAGATTTTTGCATTCGAGCTAAATATTATCAGCTATTGAAAATTACAAATAATGAATACTCTTCATTAATTTAGGTCTAGTTTGGTTTCTTTTATACCGAAACTAGCTGAAAACCCACACTTCGCTACGGAGTACATTCAAAGTAAATTAAACGGTCAATGTATGCAATTAATGCCGAAAATAAATAAATATATATATATTATATAATAATAATAAATACGACGATCAATGTATACAATATATATATATATATATATATATATATATATATATATATATATATATATATATATATATATATATATATATATTTATTTATTTATTTATTTATTTATTTATAAGAAAATCGTAAGGAATATTTTTATAGACAAAATAATGTAGAAGAAAATATTCAAATTAAATCTTATATAAAGAATACTAAAGAATATAGTACAGTTAATATAGTACAGTTTGTAGAACATTTTTTTTCCTATATTTTTTGGATAATGTCCAATCGTCTGCCGTATCATCAAGAAAAAAAAGTACATTTTTTGACTATTTAGTTGTTATGCACGTGACGATAAATATATTTAAAGTACCAGGAAAATATATCACGTGATCAGCATTTAATAAATTAAATTCTAAAAATGAATCTTTAAAAATTCACCAAAAATCTGGAAATGGAGGTAAATATTCGAAAAAGATTTCATTTTAAAGGAATTTTTACGATCTTTCTCGTGATATAAATGTTATAACCCTCAAATTATTATTTTTAATGGAAACTTAAAAAAAGTTACTAAAACAGCTTAAAAATTTAATTTAAAAAAATCTAAGAAGAATTTTTGAAAAATCTTTCTTAGTGCACCCCTACACTATAAGAAGAATCGCCATGCAAAATTTCAGCCCTTTAGGTCCAGCGGTTTGGTCTGTGCGTTGTATGTCAGTGAGTGAGTCAGTTACGGAACTGTTTTATATATATAGATTGAAAACAGGTTTTTAATAAATTTTACAGTTGGATGTTTTACCAGAAATCGTGCGAGCAGTGAAAGGTCGGGCAGAGGTGTATTTGGACGGTGGCGTAAGGAGTGGGAGTGATGTTTTCAAAGCTCTAGCCTTAGGAGCGAAAGCTGTCTTCTTTGGTCGCCCACTGATCTGGGGGCTCGTTCACAGTGTAAGTTAAGATACTGAAAAGTGTTAAAAAGTGCTTTAACATTATTTATGCTTTATAATTTTTCTCCAATATCAGTAAACTAAGTTTTTGAAATTTTAAATTTAAAGCGCTGGACATTGAAACATAAATAGAAGAAAATGCTTTTTATCCCTTCAGCGGCGTGACCGTGTACAAAGTGCAACATTTTCGTAAATTTGAGTGGTTTATTTTCACATATAAGGTTTGAATGTTCTAAGCTGTTTCTATTTATAGCTACACCTTTTCTAATGCAGGTCTGATTTTTTGACCCTTGTGTTCCTATCCATTCATTGTTTGTCTTGATTTAACCGTGGTAAACAAGCGATTATGCTGGATTACAATACGACAAAAGCAGGAGTTGATGTAGTCGATCCAACATGGAGCTATTACACGGTATCCTGCATATCACGAAGATGGACAATCTCATTGTTTTTAAGGTTTTTGGGCATAATAGGAATCCATTCGCAAGTTGTCCATAGATCCAATAAACCGGACAGTTTTGAAATAAGGCGATTGTATCGGCATTCTTTGGCCCCTTTATAAATATAGCTAAATTTTATCAACATTTTATATCTTGTCAAAAAAAGCAGAATTATTATTTTCAACTAGAAAATGTTTACTACAAAAGGAATAATCAAGGTTGAAAGAGACGTTGCACTTTGTGCCACGCGCGCCTGCTGGTGTTTCAAAAATTGGCGTCTCCGCTGAAGGGTTAAATAAACAAAAGTTTTTTTCAGTTAAAAAAAAAAAAACATTAAAGTATATTAGAGTTGTTGCGCGTAAGAAACTTTAGTATTGATTTCTAACAAAAGTTATGACTGTGAGGACCATTTTAAGAAAAATTTCCATACATTTGTGATTATCAACGGATGAAAACAGCTGTCTTTTATTCCTTACATTACTAATAAACATCTTAAACTATTTCTTATCATACAGTCAAAATATGTGCAACAGAAGTTCCTAATTATCATATTACTATTTTAGATATTTCAAAATTCTTGGAAGATGAGAGATGTAAGAAAAAGGAACAAAATTAGCCTTCAAGCATTTAAATTTTAAATATTATTCTGAAATATTTTATCCCGAACTTATTTTCAGGAAATTACATAGTTTTAATATGTGACGAAGTTTTAAAACTTGAAGAATTTGCATGATAAATCTATACTTGAAACTCTCTCTATATTGATATCCATGCTGTAAGCGTGTAAAGCTTAACAATATTAAAAATGAAAAAACTCAAGATGAAAGACAAAAAAAACATTACTGCCCGGTTCAAAAAATAACTCTCCTGTTAATTAAAAACTAAATTAATATTATGGTACTTAAATTCCCCAAGAAATTAAAAATGCTTGTGTTATGAGAAAATTTGAATTTCTTTATTTTCTCAAAATGTTATTTTTTGACGCTGTAGGCTCACATTGTGTATAAACGAACAAAGTTAATGATCTGATTTCTCTCATATTATTTTATATTGTTATAATACATGTAAAGAATCTCAACATGTATTCTACTCCCAAAAACATCTGAATTTGCGTGAAAATATCTTATTTTCGAAGTAACATTAATTTGATAGGATGTAGAAATTAATTTTTGTCATGTTTTCAAACAACATTTTTTAATAACATTCAACTATTCTAACTATTCTAACTATTTCTTACACATTATTATATAAGAAAACAATTTTAACTCTGTTCATTATTCAATGTAAAAATTTTAACTTCTTAACACTTTTCATTTAGAAACAGAAATTTATAGTATTGTTATATTAATACAATTTTCTCGGAAACGATAATACTTGAATATATGAAAAGAAACAGGTTTTTGATAGTATATAAAGCTTTTGTCTGCTTGAACAAACCTGTTGTGACTTCCTTCTGGACTCTTCAGAAAGAAAGCTGTTAAGTAATCTATACAGTGAATAAAACAATCTTCATATGTTAGTGGAATCCTCTTGCTAGTTAGCTTTTAAAGTATAAATCCTTTAGAGTCCTTTATTTTCACAGCAGATGCATGTTTTCAAGTGTTTATATGTGTCCAGAGTCTGATCTATAATGTATAGAGAAAGACGTTCAATTTTTCAAAGTTTCCCAAAAGATTAAATAAAGTGGATTATAATATAATTATGTCGCTGGAGGTTGTCCAGTTTACTAAATGCTCTAGAATGACAGTTTAAAGATAAAAAAGACTGCAGGTCATCTTAAAACGTCAAATTAGTAAATATTAGTTTTTCGTATTAATCATTTGCATATCTTGGATAAAGCTATTATTGTTTTTATTCAGGGGGAGGAAGGAGTGACAAATATTATGAATATCGTAAGAAATCAGTTAGACACAACCATGGCTTTAGCTGGTAAGTATGAACATTATGATCCAGAAAGCTCATGTAGAACTCTTCTCTTAATGTTCAGAAGTTCTAAAATACTTTTTTCATGAAATGATAATTTACATTAATTTACAATGAAGTTATTTTTACGCTAAAGACAAAACTTGTCTAGATATTGAAAAAAATGGCTCAAGTTTACACTACTGTGGACAATTAAAAAACACTGCAAATGAGCATATAAAGAGTTTCATTGAATCATACTTCGTCTTCAGTAGCTATTGCGTTATTAAATGAGCAAAATATTAATCCTAAAACTTTTTCAAATATTTAAAGCACCTTATATTGTTTGGGAACCAAAAATGTCATAACAATCCTCTATATTTTGAGGCAGTAACTTGCAATCATAATACGTATTCAACTGTTGCTACAGGAAAACAATTTTGACGTTTTCAAATTTAATTTTTTAGGTTATTTTAAATACCATAAAGAATATAATAAAAAGTAGTTTCGATCTACCTTAAAAATTTCACAAATATGCAAGATATAAATTCATATGATTTCAAAAAAATTTATAAAACTGAGACCAAACTAGAAATTTTACTTTATTATATAAAACTCTTAACACGCGCATAGATTTGAAATTAAAAGTAACAGGTGTCAATGGGGAATTTAGTAGAACAACTCAAACTTGTTACCAAACCAAATCATATTCTTCCGTATAACGTCTTGTATAACAAGAGCAGGCATATAGCTCATCCCACATCTGTAGCTAAACATCTATAAAAGGAATTACCTTATAAAAATTTTTACCTTTATAGAGATGTATTGAGGACATTATTCTACTAGTTACTAATGCACAAAACTTCATCAACTTCATTATTTATACCCCAATAAGCCGAAACAAAATTTTTAAAATAAAGATAATGCCGAGATAAGTTTTCTAGATCATAAATTGTTAATTAAGGACAACAAAATAATAAAAAAATCGATATTACGTCATTTACGTCAAAAGTCTAATCAACAATAAAAAATTAATAAATTTCAATATCCCACCTCTTGTTTACATAATAGTATATTTAAAACGTGTTAAAGTTAACTAATTTATGATGATTAATAGATAATGTGCTCCTAATGGCAGTCAGAAGCGTATTTAACACTTGACGGATGGGCTTGAACTGAAATTTTTCTCTTTAAGTGTTGAAAAGGAAAAGAATTTTTTCCTGGCCTTTCCTTCCAAATATCTAGATATTAATAGATAAAACTCGTTAAAAATCTTTTTCAAATCTCGGCAAATAGCTCCAAGAGAAGATCAAATGTGGAGCTATATCACTTATATGTTATGAAGTATATTAAAATTAAAAATATAAATTGTCTGCCCCCATTCCAAGAGACAATTAATGTCCAGAATAATTGGTTCTCCTTTAAAAAGTGAACCCAAATTTAGATATGTCGACCCATCTTTGAATAAACCTTATAGTTTTTTAGTATTAAATCCTGGAAAACAATAGCCGTTAATAAGTTTTCCTGGAGTAGAAATTCTAGAGAAGGCCAAGGTTGACTCCGAACATAATAGTTATCACGACTGTTTTTTATTTAAAAAATTAATCTTTTAACAATTTAGTTAAAAAGTAATTAACTTCATAATCTATGCAATAATCTTATCATTTTACCATTACATTTAATTTTTATAATTTTAAATGAAAATTAATCATTACAATTTAATCTGTCTGAATAAGGTGACCTACTTTTATTACGCAGTTAAAAGTTACCATTTTTGGTGTTGAGGAATAAAAAAGAACTGATAATAAAATGATAAAAAATAAGCACTCATACTAAGTCTAAATAATATATTTATAGAACTAACTAATGTGCTGTCTCCTCTAATTTAAACAACTATTTAAAGGTCTTTAGAGATAACAAGACAGTATATTTCTTTATGTTACATGGCCTTCTTAATTTAACGAAGCTTAAATAAAGTTTTTTCCCCAGGGGCACCAGCGTTAAAAGACATTGAAAGATCACATGTTGTTCGAGCTGAAACTTACATGTACGAAGCTATGCCAAAATAAACTGCTATGAAATTTTTTTATTCGTTCTTCTTGGTTCAAAGTGTTATTTATTGAAGAAATTAAAATATTGATACTTGTTAAATGAAATTGATTGATGACATTTAGTGCTTGTTATATTAATTACTTGCGTTCAATATTCGGGAATAAAATAAAAGATTATCACAAAGGATACTTCGTGGGACAAACAAGTTCTTAAAATCCATATTATAATTAATAGGATGGCTACAGGTTTCGAACTAATCGATAGTTCATTGGCAGATCGAGCATTAGATGCTATTGTCACTAGCATATGGGAACTGTTTAGAGTGACAACCACTTCTAATCTCCTTCGACCTGCGATGAACTATTAATCAGTTCAAAACATGTAACTGCATCCTTTTAGTTATAATGGGAATTTTAAGAAATTATTTGTTCCCGTTATAATCAAAGACTTGTATAGAGATGATATACTTCTCGAAAAGCGAAACTATATTTTCTTTTTTTCAGCTACTTCCACAAAATGTTCAGATATAATAAAACGGTATGGAAAGTGGAAGGTTTAATACTTTGACTTATTACTAATATTTTCAGAATTTACTGTATAGCGAACAGTTTTATTTTTTCCCTTTTCGTAGCATACTCGGCTCAATCCATTCGGACACAAGGAAAAGAAATTTCCGAAAAAACATTTTCTTCAAATTTTACAACAAATAAAGTAAGACAAAAATGATTACACATTTCTCTTAACATTACGTAAATTCATGGTAGTTCAATTAATGACATATAATTGAATTTTAACCACAAAGCATCTGATGGCTAAAGCTCTTGAGCAATCAATCATCTCTCTAAATCCGTCCTGTTTCAAAACTCATGAAAAAACATTTTTCAGATATCTTCATTTTCATTTATATTTTCCCTGAACAGCTTTTTCTAGGCAAATATGCAAAGTGTCACTAAGCCACATAACAAAAAATAATTATTACTATTTGAAATTGGGATATTGTTTTTCAAGCAGCATAATTGAAGGACTTATTTGAATAGTGGTCCAACCCCCCTTTTAAAAAAATGGAGTTAGCCTCACTTTCATATTTATACAAGTCATTTCTATCTTAATTTTAAACTGGTACACCTGCAGCTTATTTCTGCTTCCAACAGAGGGCATTATAAATCAGACTTCAGCAGTCATTTCTCAGCATTCATTAGACTTTATGACTGAATCTCAAAATGAACAAGACTGGAGATGGTCCACTATTCAAATAAGGCCTTCAATTTAAAATGTATTTAGTACTTTTAGTCAATCTCGCATAATCTAAAACGTCATCTTTGATATAAAATGTATTGTTCATTGAAAAATGTGAAAATACAAGTCTAAAAAAAATACGAAGCATTTCTTAAATTCTTTATTTTAAAAGACTCCATTACTGCAAGTACCTAACAGTCCTTAAGTAATATTCATTATGAAATAACAAATTTGGGTGCTATATTTCGTAATGATTATTACTTAATATTACTGTTCAATTATATATAGAAAATATTTAAATTTGAGCAAAAAATAACTTTAAATATTTACAATACCTAATTGAAAAGTAATCTCTTTTTGTGACTATCAACAGCGGAATTTCCTTTCAAGTAAAGTTTACTTTTTTGGTAATTCATAAGGTTTTTTTTTAATAATGTCCAATTCAATAATTCGAA
The DNA here is from genome assembly GCA_907164885.2 of Dolomedes plantarius. Lineage (NCBI taxonomy): Eukaryota > Metazoa > Arthropoda > Arachnida > Araneae > Dolomedidae > Dolomedes > Dolomedes plantarius. The sequence continues at coordinate 187,976,723 of OU015493.1, forward strand.
ATTTCTACCCTTGACATTCTTCTAAGCCCTATAAACCAACAGATATGTAGATAGAGACCGAATGAAGCGAATGTGATTAAATCTCGTTTCGTTTTAAAATGATGACCCATTTCCATCGTTCGTCATTCAACTCATATTTCTGGCCAGTTTAGCAGCTGTTTTCAAAATTCTCGTAGTACGCAATTTATTTACTTCCCTTTATCGTTTCCAATTTGCATTATATGCAAATTGTTTCTTCTAGTTTCTGAGAATATGATCTTTTTTCATAAATTCTCTCTCTGCAGAGAAAAATCGAATTGAAAGTTCTGATCTCATTTACAACTCACTGCTCTAATATCTTGTTTTCAAGTAATGAGAAAACTTGATTCTTTCTTCAGGAGATAAAGTAAGTTTTCGACACACATTTGCCAACCAATATCTATCTATGTCAGAACAAACAAGTAATTATATTATTACTCAAATATCTAGAGAATAAATTAACTAGAGAATAAATAAACTGTATCCAATTGTTTTACTGAAAAAATTACCTATCTACCAGTCAGTCTCTCTCCCTCTCTCTTAACACACACACACACACACACACATATATATATATATATATATATATATACATATATATATATATATATATATATATATATATATATATATATATATATATATATATATATATATATATATATATATATATATATATACATATATATATATATATATATTTATATATATATAATGAATTTCAGCCATTAGAGAAAGGAATCGATATATATATATATATAAAGCATAATCTACTGAGAATAATTCAGTTATATACTTTAAATCCTCAACAAGGAAAGAGGATTCAATTCATTTGACAGTAATAGGGTTGCGCAGGTACCATACCAAAAACTTGTTCGTTTTCTTTATTATTCTATAAATAAATTAAATTTAACAAAGTATTCGAGATACTTAAAAGTATACACAAAAATGCAAGAATAAGCTTTTAAGCTACGACTGGGTTTAAATTCAAGATTCTTTCTTCAGATCGCAATGTAATTAAAATTATCTATCCGGTATCTAGAAATTCTCTTGTTTCTAAACAGGATATTTACAGTAGTTTCTTTCGTGACTGTATATATAATTTTTTAACTTTATTAGGTTTTTTTTGTTTCTCTCATGTGAGCTTAATAAAAGAAGTCATAAACAGTTCTCACATACTGTTATTTTACTAAAAAAAATGTTTTTCATTTTGTGTTGATTACGTTTTTTTATGCAATGAAAAACGCAGTGTTCTTACATACCGTATTCCTTAACGATTATTTTAATTAAATAAAGTATGTGTGGTACATTTCCTAAACTCCAACTTTTCTCATAAAAAATAGTAAACAAACGCTATCACTATTTAGAGACAGGATGTAAAGTACTCTATCGACACATATGAACTTTTTTCATTTCTTTTAAATACATTTTTAATGCTATAAAAACTGTAAAATATAAAGAACGACGTAGCAGTATATTGCTTGAAACCTACAGAATTTTTCTGGAATTTTTATAATTAATATCGAGGCGAAAAAAATAACTCCTCACCTAACGTCTTTTAATAAGCATCCTTTTCAACATGTTATTTCATTTTTTCCCCGGGAGAGTTTTTTACACTGATATGCTTCTATTTTATTTAAGAAATGAATTTTCAAAGAATTTTTTTTTGTCTACTCATTTGTGTGAGTTTTGGCATGTTGTTGAAAAGAGTGAATTGCAAGATTAGCACTAGAAGAGAAGCAACAAAAATTCGAATAAAATTACAAAGCTATGTCGAAGCAACCTCGAGTAAATTTATGGCACTTTCTTGAACACTGCTAAGCTTCTTTTTCTTTCCATATTATCAAAATTTGGAACTGGAACTGGAACCCAAAATTTATTAGCCGTACAGATGCATTATCCTTTACGCGTCCGAGACCTTCTCGCATCCTTCAGGAATGAACCCCATATATATAATTAAAATAATGTCTTCCTTGCCCTAGATTTGCTCACAAGGGATTTCTTTCACTAGCTAATCCTCATGAAATCTCTCATAATTATGTAGATAAGGCTTCACCGAACTTCTTGATTATTCCTTTGATTACAAAAACACCTTGCTTTGGAGTACCCAGAACCCTCTGGAATTCCGCCCTCGACTTGCTAGCTGTCTCACCCTCCACAAAAAAGGGACTTTGAGGCGGTTATACATACAGCGAACGACGGCGAACGAAGGACCAAATTTCAAAGAACAAAATCGGTGTTTGGTTTGAAATTCAGTTGGTCGTCCACATTAAGGCTGCTTTGTACTAACCCTATTGGATTCGCTCACCTCAGTGTTAACCTATGGAGAAAGTCAGAATAATACGTCGTTCCACCGATTAGGCATGCGACAAACGTAGTACCTGACGACAGTCGTTTACTCGGCGCATCTGTAGAGACAGACGAATTACTATAACAAGGAATAACGCCCCCTATCGTAGGGGAAGGGGGTACTACGCAGAACGCTGGGGGTGATTGCAGACTCCAGACGTATCTGATAAGCTATCACGGACAGCGCCGGAGGTGATTGCAGAGTCCGGTCGTGCCGTCGAGAGAAAAGTTCGGAGGTGATTGCAGACTCCGAACATAGCTGGTATTTGCTTCAGCATTGAGGTTACGTTAATAATTTGTTCCTGTAAATATTGTTCTTCTACCTGTTATATATATATATATATATATATATATATATATATATATATATATATATATATATATATATATCGTCTCCTGTACTTGTCCGTGCTGTGCTCTGTCTCATAATAAACTGTATATTTTAAAAAAGAGCTGGTTCTAGTTTGAAAAAAAAAAGGGACTTTCAACTCGCCATCCTTCACAGCATCATAATCCCACCTTGCACAGAGTTACACAGGTACGAGTTAGTTTAGGGCAAACGGAGCAACAGGAGCTAACGCCATATGGCGAAAGTCGAGGCCCCAACGTCCATGGTCATTCTTAGCCCGGGCCATCGCCAGGTTTCCAGCCGAACTGCAAGGAAGTGGTGACCAGCCGAAGCCTTGATGGTGATACAGTGCCTCCCTCGGAGGATCCACTCCTCTATGAGAGTCACAATCGCACTCTCCGTTACCGAGCGCCGAGCCCTACGCCCTGGGAGCAAGCCACACCAACCCAACTCCTCCTCCGGCCTAACCTATGGCAAAAATATTTCTACTATTTAAAGCTACAAAAATGCTGATAATCCAATAAAAAGGGTATTTTTCAGATAGCCTGAACTTTCCTGCACCTTGCAACAGGATTCCGTTTATAAATTTCGATCACCAAAGGAATTTTTGAACGATTAAAACACTAGACCAGATTTTTCCCCAAAATAATTTAAATTTTAAAATATTACATGCATTATTACTTTTAAAACGGGACCGTATGGCCTTGTAGTACAGCGCGCTGGTTTTCGGTGATGAGGCTGCTCGGATAGAATCCCGGCGAAGCACCACTAAAATGCCTCCGTTTGTGTCGTCCCTTCATAGGGGGCAATGCTGGTCCGCCTATATGGCGCCCCCATAATAAAATGGCCAGCAAAACTGCGGTGAATTATAGGCGAATGCAGGGCCCGATTATGAATGCTGGGAGCCCCTGGGCAGATGTTATTTGGAGGGTCCCCCCTTACGGATATTTATAAAAATACATACTATTAGAAGTACTAGGTGCATACACCAAGGGGGTTTTGGGGCCCCCTAGATATCAGGGGGCCCTGGACAAAGTCCCGATTTGCCCATGCGATAAAAAGGCCCTGGGCGAATGTCTTCGCGACACGTGCCTCCGCATTTAAAAAAAAAAACTTTTAAAAAGAAAAATGCACCAAGGTGTAAAATTTATTACTCTGTTACGGAGTACAGTTTAAAAAAAATAATCTTTCAATCCCAGTCTACTATTCTTGGACACATATTCTCCATAGGTTAACATTGTGATAACCGAATCCAATAGGGTTAGTACACAGAAGCCTTAACACACCGGAAGCTTCTGTAGCCGTTCGTTCATTTTCGTGTAGAAAGTCGGCATAACTGAATGAGCTCTAACGTCAGAAAATTATCACAATCCATGCTGTGTTGCGGAAGTCAGTTAGTGATAACGGACCACGAAATTAAGTTTCCCAATTGGAAATGAAATTCCAAGCTAAAAATAAAAAGACACCATCCAAACTCTAAGCTATGTACACATACAGTGAACGATAGCTGACGGAGAGTACCGAACTTCCTTTGACACTGCCTAGTGAACGAATCGTGACAAAAGCAAACAAATGCGTTCGGTGGTGTTCGTTGCTGCGTTTACATTTGACAACAACTCAGCCCAATTACGTTTCGGTCGTTTATACGCTCCTTAAGAGAAAGGATTTGAGAAGACCCAAGAAAATCGTTAAAATGGGATTTCTGTACACTAAACTAAAATAAAACAACCCTGATTTAAACAACCTCACAGTTTTTCATATGAAGTATTCAGGATGCATGCTAAATTTCTACAGGAAATGTTACTCTCCCTGGTCAGTTATGAATTTTTTTAAGACCCTTAAATTGAGGTTTCAAAGCTGATTCCCACCAAATGAAGGGGAGGAGAGATCAGGTAAGCACAGCTAACAGAGACGTACTTATTCCAATATATCTCTCCCCTTGTAAAGTAAATATAAAGCAAAAGAGGATAGTTTATTTTATAGCGGAGGTTCAGTGTTTAGGATATTGAACCCTCACTTCACCAACTCGATTCAATTTTTTCATCACTCTACACTCACGATTCGATGCCTGGGATAATAACTTAAAGAAAGGGGAAATTATACACTATGAGCTTTTAATTTAGAGAATTTAGAGAATTAGAATTTTAATTTACAGAATTTAGAGAATTAGAATTTTAATTTACAGAATTAGAATGAAATACATATTAATTATTTCTACAGTCTTTACACAGGGATATTACAAAAATAAAATTGTAATTTAGCATACAAAAATATATGGTTTCTTAAGGCTGCTTGTACTAACCCTATTGGATTACGTCACCTCAGTGTTAACCTTTGAAGAAAATTTGTCCGAGGATTGCCGACTTGGACTACTCCGTAATAGAGAAACTACTCTACTACTCCATAGAGTAGTTTCTCTACTACTCCGTAATAGAGAAAGAAATCTGATACCTCGGGGCGTTTTTCGTTAAAAAAATGCAAATAATAATCTAAAATTTAAATAATTTTGGAAAAAGATCTGGTATGGAGTGTTTTAAACGCTTATAAATTCCTTTGGTGGACGACATTTATAAAATGAATCCTGTTGCATGGTGCAAAAGAGTTCAAGCCATCCAAAATACCATTTTTATTGGATTATCAGCATTTATGGAGCTGGAAATAGTAGGCAAATGTTCTCAATAGGTTAACATTGAGGGGAGTTAATCCAATAAGGTTAATGTACATAGCAGCCTTAAGTGAGTTTTTCACCGTTATTATTATTGTGTTGTGTTTTTACAGCATTTAATTTCAAGCTGTTCTTTGTCTTGCCTCTATTTACTCAACAATTGTTTAAGTTCCCTTTAGCTACAGTATCATACAATTGGGAAACAATTCTACTAATTTTCTTTGCTCGCTATATATTGTATATTGGTGTAGAAGATGATTGGATTCTGAAATACATTCTGTCATTTCAAAGTCTTGATTAGAAATAAACATGTCTTGCAATTGCATCGCCGGACATTTCATGAACAAATTGGAGAATTAAAGCAAAGAAAGACAGCTTCATAAAATTAGAATTTGAAATGACATCTAGTTTTGAACGAATAATAAAAGTTTTCGAGATGAAAGCATCAAGCGTTAATTTCCCTATGGATAATTTTTATTGGGCTTTGCATAGATGATTTTTAGTACGTCGTTGTAGAGTAATCATGTTATAGGCATTGTATTAATTTAGATAAAATTTACTTCACTTGTGTTTATATTGCTCTAGTTTCAACAACCCCCGCTTTTTATTAACTATTGTGTTTGATTTTCATGCTGATAAAGACATCTGGAATTGACTAAATGTATATACCTGCCCCATGACAAATCGAACATGCGTAAAAACTTTAAGTATCTATGTATATTATTTCTAAAAGGTGCTTTTTTGTTTCATCCCTTTTTCTCCCTTCATACTTAAACAAAATCGATAAATGAGATACCATTTTAAAGATTAAGATCACCGTACCGGCAAATTGTTAATTTAGAACTACACATCTCATTGTTTGTTTAAAAATCGAAGTATAAACATTATAAACAATTTTTCTTCACCTAGATGGCGCGAGTGCTTTTATATTTTACCATTATCAATCGCACTGAACATTGAAATTTAAAAATCGTTTACTTTTATTAATATTCTGTGATTTCATTAAGGAGTTTCTTTATTGGCAACATCCGCGTAGGTGTACATTATTCTTTTTGCATGGAAAAATCATCTATATTATTTCTAGAAGGTGATTTTTTGTGACGACTCCTTTATCTCCCTTCATACATAACGAAAATCGATAAATGAGGTACTATTTTAAAAATTAAGTTCTACGCTTGTGACGAAATGTTAATTCAGAATGACATATTGTATTGTTTGTTTAAAAATCGAAGTGAAAAATAGACGTTTGGCCCTAAAGTTCTTTCCCTGGATGCGTCGAAATGGCACGGTCAAATAGTGTGCACAAAGAGGTTTTGTAATATAAATATCACATTTTCCACGATTTTGTGTCATATTTAACTTTTAATATTGTCTACAAAGGTATTTTGGCGTGTACATATCTTATGTTCTCCTGTTTAGTCTTATGCTTCACTTCCAATATTGTGGCCAAAGGCGTTTTGTAATTGGTTTTGTGTTATCCTTACGCCCCATTGTTATTTGACAAATAAACAATTGCTACAAATGAACCGGTTTTTCTTTCATCCTACTACAAACCACCTACCTCGCCATAAAATTTATCGTATTTTAATCGCATGCGAAGGATCTCACGGGCCAACTAGTAATATTACAAAAATAAAACATTCACAAATACGAACTCGGTATTTTTTTTAGCTCGAACATATATCCTATTATATTGTTAGCCATTTTAAAGTTACCATTTTGAAATGCTGCTGTTTTGTTGATAAGAATTGTTCCAATACTACTTTGTTCATTTGATTCAAAACAGCCAAAATTTGTTTGAACCAAAAAATTATAAAAAAGTCAAGTTCTAGATAAATTATGGAAAATAAAATAGAAAAAAAATTCTGAATTCGAATGTGAGCATTTGAATAACCTCCTACGTACTGAAATCTATAACAGGCACCATTAAATTACAAATACCAAAACATATGTTGACCTTCAGATATAGTTATTTAATTTTGGAAGTAATGCAGAAAGAAGAACGTAAGGGCCAGATGAATGTTTAACCTAGCGGCACGAAAATGTTATTAAGGGGCAGAGGGGAAGTATGTTCATTTTAAGGAAGTCATTCTTTTTTGCAATGGGAGCATTTTTTTGCGATCCTAGAAAGGGTCGTTGCAAATACAGTGCTGATCTATAAATTACAGGAATATTGCGGGAAAAACAAAACTACTGGGAGTTGTCCATGGAGACAATCACACTTAATACTCATAGACCTGATAATGAAGTAGTATTAATTATTTCGAATCTAGTTTCCAGCTTTTTACTTTTATTGTGGATTTTAAGACCCTGTGGGTTTCTGTTTAGTACAAATCTTTCGAAGGGTTTAAAGATGAATAGAAAATACACATACAGACATAATATCCATTTTTGTATTTATGCTTTACACATTTGGGATTCATAGATGCAAGCCGGCTACTGCATAATTTAACATTTATATCCTTAGGAATACAGGGAAACTTCTCGAGCCGGCTACCCCTATTCGACAGCCATCTGTCTAAACGGCCGTATTTTGTTCAGAGCCAATTATTAAGACTCCAATAGAGATAATGTTATGGAAGAATCTTCCATTCGACGGATCCAAGGGGGAGCAGTAGGGGCAACTGCCTCCCCCCCCAAAAAAAAGCCCGGCGAATTTTCTTTTTACATAGCCTAAAATTATATAATCGTAGACCTAATACTAAATGAGTTTAAATTTGAAATAAGAGGTTTTTACACACACACACAGATATATATATATATATATATATATATATATATATATATATATATATATATATATATATATATATATATATATATATATATATATATATATATATGTACATATATATATATGTATATGTATGTATATATGTATATATGTATGTATATATGTATATACATATATGTATATATATGTATGTATATATATATAAATATATATATATATATATATATATATATATATATATATATGTGTGTGTGTGTGTGTGTGTGTGTAACCCTAACAGCCGACGTTGCCCCCCCCCCCTTAAATCTCTAGTTTGGAGCCGCTCCAGCGACCACCCCTGAAAACAACCACATTTTTTAGGAACCATTACTGGCTGCCATAGAGAAGTGCCACTGTTGTATTGAGATCGTTAATCTGCTTCCTTAATTTGTTCATTTGTATTTAAGTGTTAAAAAATAAAATGTTTTAATTTGCATTCAACTTATTTCTGAGATTAAACTTGTTATTAAATAAATAGAGCAGTTCTGAATAATGCATCGAGTACGAAAGAAAAAATGACTCGAAAGAAATGCAATGCATTAAAGTGAAAACATGTCCTCCATCAAAAGCTTTCTCAAAGCACATCATTTTTCCTTGATAAAGCGTTTAAAACGAATTACCACCACTGAAGACCATTATAAGGAGTGTACTAGTAAACAATTCTCGCAATGATAGTTTCAAAAGAATATATATGTAACATGATTATTGTTTTGATTTGATCCTAACGCATTTTTCTCCTCATCAGGAGTGAGATGAGCAATGCTTACCTATATTTATTTTCAAATCACACAAGTATCGCTAGCCCATTGTGTATGTGAGGAAAACGCAGAAATACCAATGCTTCCGGACGCTTATACTCATCCCGAAATATTCCCATTAACACTGTTAAGGTTACGATATTCAAGGTCTTCCGATTCCTTCAAGGTTCTTCTCCTTTGAACACCGTTCATAAGTAGCCATTCAAGAAAAAAGCCTAACCAGGAAGTAACGCCCCAATGCAATATCTCACTATATAAACAATTCGAGTATTTCTTACAAGTAAGATAAATGGAATCCTCATCTTAAATGCTCTGAGTGGGTGAGTCTTTCTTTTCCTTTGACTTACTAATGCCAGAAAAAAAGTTTATTTCCATAGCGATTAACAATTCTTGCAACAGTGTTTCCAATTCACATTCGTATATATTTTTGTGTATGTTTACTCATATGTAAATATTCGCCTATTAATAAAAATCCCCATTATGCGAGCGTATTGCGTGTGATATTTGTGTGAAATTGTTAATTTTCAGAGTTTAGTATTTTAAATATATATTTTTGTGTTTGTTTATTTGTATGTAAATATTCGCCTATTAATAAACAGCCCCATTATGCGAGCGCATTGCGTGTGATATTTGTGTGAAACTGTTAATTTTCAGAGCTTAGTATTTTAAATATTAAAGTTTCAGTATTTTGAATATTAAAAAATAAACTATAAATTGACTGCTACAAAACGCAATCAATTTCTTTCTTATTAAAAAAAGTCGTAAGTAATCGACTTTTAGTATTGCGTGTAAGTAAACGACTTGCATTCACAAAATACATACTTTAAAAAATTAGTGAGGGATAAAATTTTACAAAAAAATGGATTTTAATTATTTCAATCGTCATTTTTCTACCTTGCTTTATTATTTTCTCTTTCCATTAATTAAAATTTCTACGCCCTAGGAAATTAAAAATTGTTCATGAAAATACATTTTCCACAGTTCTGCATTTTATTTCCCTGTATACGTACAAAAAAAGTCTATACATGTGTAAATACCTGATTTGTCAGAATGGATCATAGGTATTTAAATAAAGAGATAGGAGAAAAAAGTATCTGAAATTTATTCAGTGAAAACTTTGAAATAAGTAAAATATAATACACCATCAGGAAAAGTCCGTTGTTGTAATAAAACGTAAAAACATAAGCCGAGAAAGAAACGTTTCTATATTTTAAATAAATGTTTGTAAAACATAAAATATCATTTATTTGATTATTCAGAAAATTGTTGGTACTTATAGCATAATATTTATGCGTATACTGATGTAGATATATGAGAGAATAAATGTAAGGTCTTGCATTTGATATATAATTGATCATTTCATAAAGTACCTTTTCTTGATACACAATATAAAACTTTTGGTATTAAATTGCTTGCAATTCATAAACTTTTTTTTCTATAGTAAAATTTCTGTTATATTTATCTTTTACTTTCATCAAATTTCTTTGCAGTTAAATTGAATTATTGCAGCATTAAATATAACATTCAATTCACAATTCTTCTACTAATGATTAAGCACGAGGAGATTTATGGGTAAAAATTCATATCAATTTGTTTCATATGTCCATTGAAATATTATATAAGGTTTTCCTATCTTTTCTTTCTTTTGAAAGAAAAATTTATGAATATTTTATTCATCATGGGACTATGGTATCGAAAATGCTATTCAAATGAGAAATTTTCTCACAGTCTTATTAACTTCCAACAAAACTTTTAGAAAGCTTGCCTTCTCAACCCAATTAAATTGATAACCAAGGTATGGAATTTTTCAGAATCTCCATATTAATTGAGATCAATATTTGATACGCACAGCAAAGTGTTGAAGAAAAATTTCTTTGAGACTGAAGAATGCGCAAATTTTGTTCCGCCTCGAAAGAATATATTTTCACTTGGAGAAGGTGATAACAGTTAGGCGATTCACCGATGAACGGAATAAATTGGAAAGATCAAATCCCGGAGGCCTACTCACCAAGCGAAAAGCTGTGTATGTTTTTTTCCTGATTACTTTCAAGCTGTAACTAAGTAAGCATTTATCCTTCAAAACTCTTGGGAACCAGAAACAAACACTCTTCTTTTAAGGAAAGTTATATTCGTTTTTGTTTAACGTTGCGTAGTAGAAAATTTTGTGAATTATATGAATTTTTTGTACCTCGTTTAATATTTTAATTTTTTTTTCATCCAAGTAGAACATAAAAATAAATCAAAGCTACTTTTCAAAACTTCAGTATGTAAGCGTTAACCTGTAATGTTATTAGTTTTTCACGTGAATTATTTTCATATTTTTGGGACTGTATAGAATTAAAATGCCTTTAGGACCAAGGTATAGAGCCATGTTGTACCTTGTTTTGTTTGCCCTTAAAAAGAAGGATAACTAGCATTGACTATTTGACCAGTTTGGGAGACAATAATCATTCAGGAGCCCAGATATTGTTTCGTGGAAAATATTACATCTTTCAAGATGAAAACGCGACTATTCAAAGAGCTGGAATGCTGAAACGGATGTTTGAGGTACGCGATAACGAAGTTAGACACCTTCAATGCCTTGAACAATCAACCGATTTTAAAATCATCGAGCCACTGCGGTCTGTATTGGAAAACAGAATGAGATCCTGTAATCTTTCTCCAGCATCTCTCAAGACATTAGGGCAGCTTCTCCCCGAAGAATACGTAATATACCATTTTCAACCATCATTGACTTACATATGACCATTCCGAGGGGATTCAAGCAGTTTTAAATACCAAATGTGCTCCAACACCATATTAGGAGCGTAATACCTACTTTTCGAAGGTGTTTATATTATTTTGGACAAATCCTACACAAAGACTACCTCACAATAATGGACCGGACGCCAGCGGACTTGCATAAAATCCGACTGTCGGATTTTATGCAAATCTAGTGCTCGCATGTGACCTGTTAAGGTTAAATACGACACGCGAAGTGGTAACGTCGTTAGTTCTGTGTGAAATTGTGACAATATGTCGAAACGACAGGAACTTGGTGACTTTAAAAGATGTGTTATAGTTGGTTGTCACATTAGGGGAACATTTTCGTGTCATTGCAGTAGAATTATCACAGCCACGGTCAACTGTTGGTGATGTCGGAAAGAAGAGGAAAGATACGGGAGTTCGGAAACTAACTGCGCACGTTGGTCGTCCCCGTAAACTATCCGAACGGGATCGGCGTGTCTTGAAGTGTGAGATTCGTAAGAACCGCAAGAAACCACTCCAAATCAACAACAGTGAGTTTCAACAGGCAGCAGGGGTTACAGTACTCTCCAATACTTTGCGGAAAGAACTGCACGGCCCTCAATATCCCCGGATGTGTTGCTGCACACAAAAACCAAACGTCCCCCCATCCAATGAAGCCAGCAGACACGCTTGGTGTTTGCAATGTCGCAACTGGACCGCGAACCACTGGAAAACTGTTCCTCTTCCAGTCGGATGGGCATGCATGGGTTTGGCGGATGCTAGTGGAACGTCTGTTATCCAAGTGCGTCTTTCCAACTCTCAAGTTCGGTTGTTTTGGTGTACTTGGGGGTGTTTTCGTGGTATGGCCTGGAATCTTTGCATGTAGTTCCTGGTAAACTGAACGCCAACGCGTACATGGACATTTTGGATAATAAGGTTCTTCCTACGCTCTGGCAATTTTATGAAATAGACGAATATTACCTCCAGGACGACAACGCTCCATGTCCTGTTGCAGCCTTTGTCAAGCAGTGGTATCAAGATATGGATGTAAAACGTTTTCCCTGGCCTGCTCAGAGTCCTGACGCCATAGAATATTTGTGGGGAGAGTACGAAAGATATTAGTTTTATAGAGATGTCATAACTAATAGAAGTATGTATTTTAATAGAAAATTATCAAATTAATTTGATTTTTGAAGTCGAAATTTCATAAAGAAAAAACTTCTTTTTACACTGTCATTGAGTTAAAAAATATCTCATACAGAAATTTTGGGATCGTCATGCGTAGTGTTACTTGCTCAGGTCAATTTCCGGGTGCTACGGAATAAAAAAAATTAGTTGTTTTTTTCCTCCCTCAGTTGAGGGGATTTACAGAATATACATTATAACACAGCAGGCGGATGGTGACAGTTCAAGGCTATCTATATGTTGAGTTAAAAATTAGTCAAACACCAAAGAAAATGTCAAAAAGCTAATTCATATGTAGTTAACTCTGATATAAATCGATTTATTATTTTATATATTCAGAATAATTTGTAACCTGACGTATACAATTTATCAATACATCATGATGTTTCAACCACGTTCCTTTGCCACAGCTGAGTGCAAAAGGATTATTGCATTGAAATATTTTTAATAAATTCTTTTTCTCTACTCGTACAATGTTGTAGTTTCAAAAAGTCCTGCGGCGCCTCTTTGATAACAACTTTGTTATCTATATAGGATCGCTACTTTGAGGCAAACTAAATTCACGATTAACCGTGCAAAGTAATTCACAGGTGAGAGCGGAAAACCCGAAAACCTGGATGAATAAGAAATGAACTCGTATACTACCAAGAAGGAACTTTTCATTAGCTTAAATAAACTAAGGAAAGGAATTAAAAAATATTAAGGTAATTATAAAAATTATATGTTTTTTTTATTGAATCTTTAGGGAAGAGGCTTCTTTGTTTTTGAGCCATTTTCCTATTTATTCAGTACAAATATTTTACCTTTAAAATTAAAAGTTCTACAGAATATATATTTTGTTCCTCACAGGTTATACAAAACATTGATGTTTCTCTAGTGATTAACCGGAAGTTCTGTGTCAATATGCGCTAAAAAATCCTAGAAAAAACTTTGATACGATACGCGCTTAGAATTTTTGTGTACATTTACTGCTTTTGTGTCAAAAATCCAAAGATGATATGTTCTCTTTCATGCCGAAATTTTTATGAGCATGGATTTTTTTTTCAGTGAGACTGTTAAAAAATTGCATTAAAATATTTTCAAGTGTTAGTCTCATAATTTTATAAGCTGTAAGATGAACGTCAAGGACAGAAGTGAGGTAGTGAAGACAACAGAGGCAAGTTTTTCACATATTTTTGCGCGACTAATTTTTCTCTATAAATAAATATGACAGCCCATTTTATCACATTTCTAAGCCTGAAGTAACGTACTTGCGATAGTAACTGAACTCCGAATTTCATCAAAAAAGAACGTAAAATTTATCGGAATCTTACCTATCATCCTAATTTCGTTAAATCATTCTTATTTCTCTGCTCGCAACTTCATTCTCTGAGAATGTGACCGAAAATATCCATCATAGCTTGGTGGAACAGCGTTATTCAAACAGCGTCATTCCAAAGCTTAGCTTTGAAATGAGTTTCAGCTGTCATCAAGCCACATCTGAAATCTGTAACTTGATGTTCAAGTAATAAGACCTAATCACCTAATCTAAAGTAGAGGAGTTGATTTATTGCTGTTGTTGCAGATACTCATTTAAAAACAGACGAAGGAGGTGAAAAACAATATGTTACGAGGTTTTGAAAATAATTAGAAATCACAACAAACTTCACCTTGCATACTTCAGGCTTTTACGTGTCTGAACAATGCGCAAAATAGATTGATCTATTTTGATGTTTATTTAATCTCACATCCAATAACAAACGATATATGTTATAAATTTATGCATTTCCTTATTTGGAAGTACGTTTTATAAAGCAAATAATCTTCCAGAAACCGTACAATTTCTCGATAACATTCATTTGCTAAATTTGAAAAATAAGTTTCAGATTCCTGGAAATCAAAATATTATCAGACACCAAATTGTTATCAGATGCCGCTACTTAAGAATTCCGGTTCCATCGCATCAAGCAAAGCTCATCTAAGTCATCTTCCTTGAAAGAGTGGAGTATCCCTAACAAAACAACTTTTAATGTAGTGAAAGAAAAATTTACATTAATATGTATTTTTTATTCCACGAAAGGCAATGCCGTATGTAAATTCCCCAGATTTATGCAGATTTTATAGCGCTCTGCTTCCAAATTATTTTCGGACGCACGTTTAGGAAAAGATATAAAATTCTTCAAAGACTCTATAAAGGTAAAAGAAAAATATCAAAAAAAGGTAATAAAAATTGTTTACTTGTAGAGTACATATTTGAAGAACTTCGTGGATACACAGTAGTGACGACAGCGGAAAATCCTTTTGAAAAAAATTATAACGATATATTTAGATTCAGGTAAAAATCCATCGTAAAACTCAATGAACATTTTATTCTTAAAGCCATGATAAGATTTTAGCATTGTATTTCAATATGTCAAATATTTGGGAGAAAAATGTAAATAGATACTGCATCAATTTCAAAACACCTTTATCCTTTCCCGTATTACCAGGAACGTTATTTAAATTATACTATGTATAAAATATATTACATGGAATGTTTCTGTCGAAAAAAGTGTGTTTTTAAGTACCCTTCTCTAAAAATATTTTTCCATGCTCCATATCCCAGAGAAATAACGTTCATGTTTTAGGAGAGACATTTGTCTCGTTGTCTAGACTAAGAAACAATTTGGCTAACTGAAATAATGTGAAAAATACGTACATTTTATCATTTATAAAGATACTTTATCTTAGAATTTTTTAGTATAGTATGTGAATAATGCCTACATTTTACCTTAAGTACATCTTAGGATAAAGTATGTACCAAATTCACATCTATCACTATGATGCCAACATGCAGATATGGTAAGTTATTTACTGTCTACACTGTTTGGTAGCATTGTACTTTAGAAAGATTGGTCCAATAAACGAAACTCAAATAAAAGTGTTTGATGGTTGGCCTATTCTGTGATTGTACTGTAAATGTAAACAATGTAAATATTATTCAACAACATAGAATGATACTATTTTTAACTTAAATCAAGTATTTTATTCAAATGTGATTTTATATTAAGGGGACCGGGGACCTTTATTTGAACAAATCTTTTTTATCGTAATATTGTGTTATTGTAAAAAAATGCATTTCTGTAGGATAATAGTAACAAAATGGTAAAAACTCAATCATGAAGCTTCTACGAAATAAGTAAGAAGGGTAAGTGTAGTAATGAACTTTAAATCTGTTTTTCTGACAACAAATTTTTCAAGGTTTTTACATTTTTTTAAATGCTTCATGCGACTTAATTTTTATTCAAAATTCATGAAATTGGTTAGGAATAATCCCTATAAGGTTTACAAAGAAACTGCGTATGCGTTTTACAATTCGACTTCTTTAAGGTAATTAAATTCGACATATAACTTATTAAAAGGAAATTTTTTATGAAAATCGGAATGGAATTCAGGAAAAAAAACTCTCAAAAATTAACTATTCCAGGGATTAACAAATCGATACCCAGATTTGATTGTAATAAAGTTTTAAGTGATTAAAATGCAAAATCGAGGAAATATCTCAAACATTAAGTCGCAAGGCGCATTTTAATATTTTGTTCATAAATTTTAAATTTTTTTTAAATCTTAAAATACAATAAGATTGGAAATTTCTTTTAAGGTATCCTAATATACTTATAGTGAAATGTGCATATACACAAAATTTCACATCTCTAAGATAAAATGTACAAATATATATTTTAACGTCCCTTAAGAATGTTTATGTATAACATTTTAGTTTTGCATTAACCTTGATAAAGTGTAAAATAATCAATTCATTTCCATACAGTATTGTGAATTTTAAAACATTTGAGAACTCTCATTCAGTCTAAAAATATTAATGAAAGAATATTTATGTAAAGAAATAAAGAATTGTTATACATAAATATTTAAATAAAGAATATTTATGTATAACATTTGAGTTTTCCACTAACCTTGCTAAAGTGTAAAATAATCAGTTCATTTCCATACAATATTGTGAATTTTAAAACATTTGAGAACTCTCATTCAGTCTAAAAATATTAATGAAAGAATATTTATATAAAGAAATAAAGAAATGTTATACATAAATGTTTAACTAAAGAATATTTATGTAAAACATTTGAGTTTTTCCACTAACCATGCTAAAGTATAAAATAATGAATTCATTTTCATACAGTATTGTGAATTTTAATACATTTGGGGACTCTTATTCGTTCGAAAAAAATTAATGAAAGAATATTTATGTAAAGAAATAAAGAAATGTTATACATAAATATTAAACTAAAGAATATGTATGTATAACATTTGAGTTTTTCACCAACCTTGCTAAAGTGTAAAATAACCAATTCATTTCCATACAGTATTATGAATTTTAAAACATTTGAGAACACTCATTCGTTCTAAAAAATTAATCAAAAAATATTTATGTAAAAAAATAAAGAAATGTTATACATAAATATTTAACTAAAGAATATTTATGTATAACATTTGAGTTTTCCACCAAACTTGCTAAAGTGTAAAATAATCAATTCATTTCCATACAGTATTCGGAATTTTAAAACATTTGAGTACTCTCATTCAATCTAATTAAATTTTTAGAGGTAACCTGCATTGTTTCTACTGTCATTAAATTACTTCATACTCGGCTGAATATTAATATACTTGTATAACTTCTTTAAATATATATGTAGCAGATTTAAAGAACCTGCATCAGATTAGTTTAGTTTCATGCATACGGTATAATATCATATATTTACTATGTAAAACTATATTGTTACAATGTACCATATGAAACTTTACATTATTGTACTGAATCATAAAAAAGTTCACTTACAATAAGCGAATTTTTATATTCTCAGATAATTTACCGAGACACATTACCAATGATGGATCTTTCTTCACGAGAATCAATTATTTTTATGAGGAGGATCTTTTTCACCACCGGCAGCTTAAAATATACGATTATATCCATTTCAAGGTTGCATGGTTTTTTTTTCCAATGACCATGGTTTTTTTTCCAACTTAAGATGCCGTTAATATCACAACTCTTCTTGATCCCGTGCCCCCGAATCTACAAGTGCCTCGAAGAGGATTTTTAGAATATAGGTCAAGAGCAAAGAAAATTGCACATCGGAAATAACCGCGTATAAGTACAAGCGCGTATTGTAAACAGAATCGGAATGGTGGGTGAAAATTCTGAGCTCAGAAAAGCACTCGCGGGTTTTAGTCGTATTCGGAGGTGCGTGATTTTCACTCAAATGATTTTTAAAGATAATTTTATTAGAAGCGAATCGTGGTGTTGTGATTTACCGATAGGAAAAAATTAATAACTTCCACACAGGAAAATGAGTACATGGGAGAAAAACGTTAAATGATAAACAATGCTTTGTTTCCGTGGAAAGCGTTTCCCAGGAATTCTGCCTACACGGGACAAATTTCATGATATCTTTACATACGTTAGAAGTTTATAAAAGCGAAACGGTGTATTTACATATTATTTGACTTTTAACTTATCAGTTACTGTTTTATTAATTGTTTTAAAGGGAATTAGCTACAAAAATGATAAAGTTATTTTTAAATTCATCTGAGCCTCATAATTCTGCCATGAAACATAATGTTTTACTTCAGGTAAGAGTTTCTTAGAGCTTTGAAGAAAAAATATACTTACTATCTTTGTGTTTACACCAATATGAAAAAATTATGACAATTTCTACAGTATATTAAACATAATATGTACAACGTCATTTTGATCATTTAAAGTGCAACTGTGCAACTGTATTCAAAGTAAAACAGAAAGTGATCCTTTTTAAACTCGATTGATTCTTGGACCATTTTGATTAACCCGCAAACGGCACAGTAGTTTGAGATGAAATAGATGGTACGGTCGGGTCGGATCCGACCCGATCTCTTTTTTGATGAGGTTTTTGATAGAAATAAGTACACAATAAGCATTTGTGTTGTATAATAACATTTATTGATAATATTTTACATGAAATAAAAACCTTTTTGTAGAAAAAAAATGACCAACGAATTGCAATTTTGCTAAACAAAGGAAATCTCTTTGGCATTTACATAGAATGTTGTATATATTAGGTCCAATATGTAATTTAGTCTACCTAGTTTTAGAAGAAAGTGAAACCAACTTTCCGAGCACAGAAATGTAAAAAATAATATATACTGGCATTTTTGGCCTTCAAAATCGAAATCAAAAATTTTAAAAATATAAAAAAATGACTAGTGATCATTAATAATGTTTTTCAACACAGGCACTGGTATTTACTTATTCCTATATCTATTAGGATGGTCTATTAGGTCTATCTGGTAGGGTTCCTTGTCAACTCGATCTCTTGCAATGACAGGAGAGAATGCGGGGGGGGGGGAGATACACCCTTGGGTCGGATCCGACCCCCACTGTATCATTTTAGGGTTAAAATACACGTAATATGTCTGCTCCAAATAGGAGAAAATTTTAAACCCTAAAGTAAAAAAGATATTTGAGAAGTTAAAATGTCACATATTTAAACATTTTCAAAAACAATATCATTCTTCTTAAACTTCTAATATTAAAAATAGGTTTTATGAAAAACTTCATCAATTCATATCAATTCATACAATTGATAATATAAAATGCTATCTTATAATTACTTTTCTTTTATTCTTTGTGTAGATGCTGGTTTTATTGGAAGCAATATTGGCATCTTAACGACACGTGCTACATAGAAATCCAGTACATTTATTTAATATTCCATTAAGCACAAATTAGAAACTGTACTGGTTATCTGAAATGCCTAATTCGTCTTTCGATAAATGGTTCTCTTTTTCGTTTCTAGTCTAAATAACACATAAAAAAATTTGCCTTGGAATTTCTTTTCTGAGTTTCCCATGTAAATTAGTAAGATTATCGGTACACATAACAGAATGTAAATTTTTATAACATCGTCATTACAAAATCTCATTTTTCTTTTAATCTTTGAGTTCACAGTCATCTGATTTCCTATTTATTTAACCGAAGAAAATGATTAAAATGTTTCATGTTTTATGAAATGGAAATGAATAATTTAATGAACAGAAAAGATTTAAAATATTACGCAGAATTCCAAATTTATTCATCTTCTACCAACTTGAATTTATTGGTCTGGTGTAAATTTTCCTTTCAAGTACGACTTTCTTAAAGTTTTATTACATGTTCAGCTTATTTTTCAAGTGGAAGCCTGAAAATTTAACTATCCCGAATTCGGGAATAGTTAATATCCCAAATTGGGAGATAGAAGTATTCGGGATAGTTCAATTTGCCAGAAAAGTTCACTATCCCGAATATTTCTTCAATCATAAATATGTCTTATACTTTCGGTTGCTTTCGGAATTCTCTTTACAGTTTCCAGTAAATCTGCATAAAGTTTTGAGTCGAGGGCTCCATAAAATAAAAATCTGTAAAACAGAAATAAAAGGATGAAAATAAAATCTGATCTCATTTTCATCCGATGTTAGTAAGTGGGGTTATCCTGCGTAGTAGGTATTTGAAACAAGTTTCCAAGAAAATAATTTTATACTGTTGATTATTTTGTAAGAACCTAATTGTTTTATATAAAACCAGCCAAGTTTAACCACTAATTTCTGCTATAATATATGGATTATAAATGGTCACTGAATTCGTTTTCTTTTAGGATAATTATTAATAATTTTATACGACCTCAGAGAATTGCTTAGAAAAGAATCAATTGTAGATATACATTTTAAAAAGTCGATGTTAGAAATTTAAAGTTCTTTTGAGTATGAAAAGTTATCGTTAAAACCCTGTCGGATTTTGTCTTTCCTTCATCTAATGTTCATACGGGGAGTTATCCTTCGTAGTAGGTATTTGAAACAAGTTTCCAAAAAATAATTTTATACGGTTGATTATTTTTTAAGAACCTAATTGTTTTATATAAAACCAGCCAAGTTAAACCACCAATTTTTGCTATAACATATGGACGATGAATGGTCACTGAATTCTTTTTCTTTTAGGATAATTATTAATTATTTTATACGATCTCGTAGAATTGCTTAGCAAAGAATCGATTGTAGATATACATTTTAAAAAGAGTATATTTGAAGTTTAAAGATTTTAGAGTATAAACAGTTGTCGCTAAAATGTCTGTCGCCTTTCGTTTTTCCTTCATCTGTTGTTAATACGTGGAGTTATCTTTCGTAGTAGGTATTTGAAACAAGTTTCCAAAATATAATTTCATATAGTTGATTATTTTGGAAGAACGTAATCCTCTTATATAAAGCCAGCGAAGTTAAACCACCAATTTTTGCTATAACGTATCGAAGATAAATGGTCACTGAATTCCTTTTCTTTTAGGATAATTATTAATAATTTTACACGACCTCAGAGAATTGCTTAGTAAAGAATCGATTGTACGTATACATATTAAAAAGGTGATATTAGACGTTTTAAAGATTTTAGAGTATAAATAGTTATTTCTAAAACCTCAGTCGTATTTTGTTTTTCCTTTCCAAATCAAGAATTAATGTGAATAGCAAGGTGTTAAAATCTTGTTTTCGGCGTAACGAATTGAGCTTTGATGTACATCCTGTAGTTATAACAGCGGAAATTGTCAAATCGTAATGCATTAAAAGAAATATTGTCTACTTCTTAAAATAAAATGCTGTTAAGTTCTTTGAAGTAAAATTCTATTAAGTATGCAGGTTATTTAATAAAGTTTCCTTTGATCGCGATGTCGTTTAGGTAATTGTTCTGTTTATACTCGTATAAAGTAGGAAAAGGATTTTCAACCTTTTTTTTTAATTCTAAAAGTGCACTTGTCACAGCGTTATCTTTCAAATCAGAAATCACAAATAACATCTGGGAGATAAACATCCTTAAGTGAGTGTTTCCTATTTAAAAATGAAACAACGCAGATGCTACTGGAATAACTAGGACTGCTTTAATATCCCACGTATATTTTAGATTGAATATTTAGTATCCTAATTACGCAGCCACGGATGAGCAGTTAAAATAAAAAACTGGTGTAAACTTACGATAATGGAGATTTATTTTTCAGCACAATGTTAACACTATTTCGGATTATCTGATAAAAATGAATATGAGGTAAACAATGGATTTATGTCCAAATTCGGGGGATTTCCTTATCTTTAAAGACATTTACATCTATGATGCTTTGTGTAATATTATAAAATAACTTCTTCTTGGAAATACTATATGTTCTTCTTTTCGATCTAGATATTGTGCCCATTTTGAACATTTTTATGCTTTAAAATGCATATAAATGATATAGCTTGTCATTCCATACCATTCTGTAATGAATACGCCCTTTCAAGTTTTCCACATAGCGGAATGGAAATCAACGTCGGACGTTAATTCAAAAGTTTTAATTATGCAGCCAGAAAGGAAGGAAATCGATTTTGATGGCAAAAAAAAGAAAGATAAGTCATGAGACAGTTCACATTTATACACAGAGGGCTTTAAACTTTTATTCTTTTTCCAGCAGTTAAAGAGTGAAGCGTAATTGGAACAATTGTAGGATCGTAAGTTGTGGAGCAAACACATCGAGAGTTTTAATGACATCACAATTCATCGCTTTCTTCTTTCATTAAGATCATCATCGCTTTCTGATGTGGAAAAAATGATCTTTTATAATATCTCGTCTGTAACGGTTTCTAATAATGGGAAATAACTCCCTATGAGAATATATTCCTTTTATTAGGAAAATACATTCGTGGCGTATCTTGGGTCTAAGATATGGTTTTTTCACCACATTCTCACTTAAAATGTCAAAATGCAAAAGTTTACTTTTTAGTTATGAACTACTAGAAGTAACATTTCATATAATTTCAATGTCTGGTCCCGTTAAAACCACTTTAATTAATTGGGAGAACTACAAAATTTGTATCTTAATATATTTTATTTGAACAATAGCTTCATTCGTATTACTTGTTGTGCTTGCTAGAGGTTTACATTTACATAAAAAACACTTCTTCCTGCCACTTTTTCGCTTTTAAATCAATCTACACTCTTAAATTAAAAAAAACGAAGCACCAAGGAGTTATCTGAACGGGACGAAAGTGGGTAGATGTGATGTACAGAAAAACAAATGACTACAATGTGAGAAAAAATGGACGATTTATTCAAGAGAAAGAGCTTCACAAAGTGAAAAATTCACCAACTAGTTGGTCCACCTCTGGCCCTTATGCAAGCAGTTATTCGGCTCGGCATTGATTGATAGAGGTTGTACCGTAACTTGGCCAATAAATCACACTTTCACTTTAGGAAAGACATCAGGTAGCGTTTTCTTAACTTTATTTACGGCACAGAACACACACACACTATATACAACAGAATTATATACAAGAAGTAAAAGACATCACCACACTCAAATTTATCTCTCAAGCGTCCCCCTCTCACCAGAGGGTAATGACCTTCTCCCCACCAATTCTTTTCTTCTTGACGCATGCGCTTAGAAACAGCTTGGGGGACTTAACTCGCACGCAGACTTTTTGGGGGTGAGATATAGTACGGTACAACTCCTCTCCTCCCCGAGGACTTTTCGAGCAGGTTGTTCTGCGAGAAAAGGTAGGGAAAAACAAAACACAACGAAAGAAAACAGTGCAGTGCCAAGGCTGAAAGTTACAGTGGCAATACATAAACTTAAAATACCTTAAATGCTATAAGTAATAGAAATCGTACATAACACAAAATTCAACATATACTAATAACAGGAAGAAATTATTATGGAATTAGTACAATAGTTTAATATTGTTTACAACAGAAACCTTCCTTTTCTACTATTTCTTTTCTTAGGCAAATAAAAACAAGCAAAACGAACAGTCTTTACAAAAATAAACTTCATAAAATAAACAAAATTAAACAGTGAGAAAGGAATTTTTTTTTCGTTTAATCTGGCCATGGAACACGGCTAAGGCTATCAGCATTTTTGTGTAAAGTTCCTCGACAATGCACTACTTCATAATTGTATGTTTGAAGTCCTAATGCCTAACGCATTAATCTGGGGTTTGAGCTGGCATTTGTACTGAGCCACACTAATGGATTGTGGTCGGTTTGTATTTTGAATTTTTGTCCATCAAGATAACAATGCAGTTTCTTTACAGCCCAAACGATAGCGGCACATTCCTTCTCAGTGGTAGAATAACGTCTTTCCGTTTCAGAGAATTTCTTACTGAGAAACAGCACTGGATGTTCTTCTCCTTGGTCGTCCACATGAGAAAGAACGATTCCCATTCCTAAATCGGAAGCATCGGTTTGAAGTAAAAATTCTCGACTAAAATCAGGTGCATATAAGACTGGTTGACAACTAAGAATCCTTTTTAATTCGTGAAAAGCAGACTCACACTCTGGCGACCAATTTATACACCCTCTTTTATTTTTTCCTTTCAAAGCTTCAGTTAAAGGTGCAGCAATTACCGAAAACATGGGAATATATCGGCGATAATAGCCGGCTAACCCAAGGAAAGCTCGTATTTCAGTTTTAGTAGATGGAGCTGGGAACTGTTTGATAGCCTGGACTTTTAACTCGGCAGGTCTTCTTTGGTTCTGTCCAATATAGTGTCCCAAATATTTGACATATTCTTGTGCAAACATACACTTTGAAGGTTTAATTGTTAGGTTTGATTTTGAAATTCTGTTTAGGACTTTATCTAAATGTTTAACGTGATCTTCCCAATCACTAGAAAAAATTGCTACATCATCTAAATATGGCACGGCGAATTCTTCACACCCTTGCAATAATTCAGCCATCATTTTGCTAAAAAGTACGGGGCATTCTTTAGCCCGAATGGCATTCGTAAAGGACGATAACTTCCAAAACTGGTAACAAATCCCGCCAATTTTTGCGATCTTTGACTGAGAGGTATCTGCCAGTACCCCTTGGCAAGGTCTAGGACAGTAATGAATTTCGCCGAAGAAACAAGTTCTACTCTTTCTTCGATGTTTGGGAGAGGAAAATATTCAGTCTTTGTGACTTCATTTAGCCTGCGATAGTCAATGCATGGTCTTGGATCTCTGCCTGGAACCTCTACAAGGATCACGGGAGATGTGTAATCAGATACTCCAACCTCAATGACTTTATATTGCAACATCTTTTCAATTTCGCATCTCAAAATTTCAGTCTGTCTGGGAGACATTCGATATGGTTTTGCTCTTACCGATTTATCATCTATTAATTCTATGTCATGTTCAACCAGATGTGTCATACCAGGCTTATTAGAAAAGGCTTTAGAATATTTTAATAAAAGATCCTGCAGCTGCTGAATTTGACAGGATTCCAATCTTTTCTCCAACTGACTCTCTTGGACAATTTCAGCAAAATTAAAAATATTGGGATTTGACTCCATGCTTGGGAAATCAATGTAAAGCTCTGGTTGTTCAACAGCTTCGCTACAATCTAGAAAATTAATCAATTCTGGTCTCGAATGGTAGGGTTTCAAAAGGTTTACATGATAAATTTGGGACGTTTCTTTCTTATTCGGCGTGCTGACGATGTAGTTAGTATCCGAAATCTTACTCAGAATTGTTCCTGGTCCGGTCCACTGGACTGCCAGCTTATTTGTTTTATTTGTAGCCAAATGAGAACTAAATCTCCTTCTTTAAACTCTCTTTTCACAGCGTTCTTATCATACCACGTCTTCCGTTTACTTTGAACCTCTTCCATTTTTTCAACCGCAAGCTCTTGACATCTCTTAAGTCTATTTAGCAATTCAAAAACGTATTCGACAACTGTATTCTCAACTTCAGGCGGATGCAACCAACTCTCATACAATAATGTCAGGGGAGTTCTCAAATTCTTGCCATGCACTAACTCCGCTGGTGTAAACCCTGTGCTTTCATGAGTTACAGTTCGTAATGCAAAGAGAGCTGAGTGAATATGTTGTTCCCAATCTGGTGCGGCTTCTAAGCAAAGAACTCGTAAAATACGCTTTATCGTACGATGGAAACGTTCTATGGGATTACTCTGAGGATGATAAACAGAGCTATGAGCAATCTTGATTCCAAATCGTGTCAAAAATTCCGTTGTAAGAGCACTCATGAAGGATGTTCCTTGGTCACATTGAATTTCCTTTGGAAACCCCATTCGGGTGAAAATTTGCAGTAAAGCATCTACAACAGATACTGAACTAATATCTGTGACAGCGACCGCATCCGGATATTTCGATGATAAACACATTGCAGTGATTATATATTTCTTCCCAGTAGGTGTAACAGGTAATGGTCCACACGCATCTACATTTATTTTAGAAAAAACTTCTTGAATAACAGGAACAATTTTCATTGGAGCTTTCTTTTTGTCATTTGGTTTTCCTGCTCTCTGACAAGCATCACGACTGCGTACATAATTTTCCACCTCTTGGAAACACTTTGGCCAGAAAAAATGTCTAGCCAAAATATCCTTGGTCTTTGTCACGCCGAGATGTGCTGAAGTACCTTCGTGGCATAGAGCTTTTAAACGCTCTCGATATTCTACAGGAATAATTAGTAATAGCCTTTGTTTTCCGGTTTTATCAAATTTTCTTTTCAACAGCAAGTTACCTTTCACGATATAAATTTCTTTGGACGTATCTGCAGATGAGGTTTCACCTGCCTTTTCAAACAATGGCTGCAAATCCTTGCATTGCTTCTGTGCAATAGCAAAAGTCTCCTTATCTACTTTCAAAAGTGAGATGGAGGGGTCATCCTCTTTTATACACGGAAGAAATGATTGATTCTTGTCCAACTCACTATCTTCCTGATGGACTGTTGCACTTTCTAATTCAGTTGTCGCTTCTTCTTTTTCTTCAAGCTCTCTTTGAAGCTGTTTTTGCCTTCTTGTCTGCATTGCATTCAACTGGAATGGGAGAACATTTTGTTCCTTCATGTCATTTAGCAAAGAAGCAGTTCTGTTTCCTGACAAATATCTGCCTTGATCTAATTCATCCCTAATTACTGCTGCCTTCGTGATAACAATTCCAAAGTCACCAACCAGTTTCACTTCAGCTAAGGGTAAACAGGTGGGAGCAAGATCTAAAGGTTGTTGTACCCATACATGTTCTCCAGTAAACATATTTGGAGTGATGTATTTTCGGCATACAATGTCTATACTTGCTCCAGAATCCCGTAAAATAGGCATGTCAAATCCATTTACTTGCCCCATCGTGGTATAGGGTATCAAAAACTCGTCTTCGCCTCCTCCGATTCGATTTACGCTTGCAGCTGATTCTGGGATTTTCTTCAGTTTAGGGCACTGAGGTCTGATGTGCTGATAAGAGCCACATTCATAACATTGTGGTCGTCTTCTTTTTTCAAAATTTTCATCTCTTTTTGGCCATCTGGGTTGCTCTATCCTCTGTTGGCCTTCAGCTCTAGCCTGAGTGTTATTCTCTAACTTGTCTCTAGAGTCAGAAGCAAATTTCTGTTTGGACTTCGGAGCAAATCTTTCTTCAGTTTTGTTAAGATTATTTTTCTTTCTAACATTCCCTCTGACATTTTCATAAGCATCAAGTTTTGATGCCAAATCACTCGGAGAAATCATTTCGATCCATTCGTCAATAAAGTGATCACGAATTTCGACGGGAACACGGCGTTTTAATTGATCAGTTACCATTAATTTAAGTAACTGTTCAAAAGTTGAGATTCCTAAACCCTTCACCCACTCTCTGCAATAATTTTCCAGTTCATACACATAGTCTCCCCATGTTGACTCGGCACCTCTCTGATGCTTAACAAATTTCTGGCGAAATTTTTCAGGACTAAGTTTGAACCTCTTCAGGAGCAAATTCTTGACATGCTCGTACTTTTTAGCGTCTTCTGCAGGTTCACGAGCTATCATCTCTGTTACATCATAGGGAAGCAATCCTAGAAGATGGGACACCCAATCTACAGACTCAATCTGTGCCCATTCAGCTTGTCTCTCAAAAAGTTGGAGGTACAAGCTAATATCGCTTTCTTTTTCATCAAACCTTTGAATCAATTGCCGGAGGTCAACTTTCGAACGGGAAGATTCACTACTAACTGGTCTTGCAACAGTTTCAAGTCTTAATTTTTCCAATTCAAATTCATGTTCTTTTCTCCTTTTCTGCTCCTCAAATTCTCGTTCTTCTCTCTTTTTCTTCTCCTCAAATTCTCGTTCTTCTCTCTTTTTCTTCTCCTCAAATTCTCGCTCTTCTCTCCTTTTCTTCTCTTCTTCTCGTTCTTTCCTGCTGTCTATGATTACAGTAAGTTGTTCCATGACAAAATCTTCTTCATAATTTTTGCTCTCTATAATCAGGTTCTTGATGTCGGCTATTTTAAATTCAGCCCTTACTTCTAAACCTAATTCTTCAGCTAAAAGTTTTAGATCTTCTTTCTTTCCTCGACCAAGAAAAGCCATATTTGTAGGCAAATAGCTTCGTAGACTCAAAAAATTTAGGACTATTCAAACAGAAATCAAAATTACTGGCTCAAATAAAAAATGGCTAACTATAACTTTTGTCGCTATCCCAAGTAGAACAACAGTAAATAGATTTACTTAAACTTAAAATAATTAAGTAAAGCTTTGTTTTTTTTATTAAAACGATATAAAATCTCAAAATAAGTAACTGACTTTACTTCTGTTTCAGAAACGTAACTAAAATGATTACTTTGGATTTCCTTGAAATCAATTATTCATACGTAACATAATATATTTTACACATGCAACACTCAATGCCAATTTCAAAATAATTAACACAATTAAATACACTTATTTAAAATATCTAAAATATTTCTATCTGAGCAATGATGCTCCACCTGTTAGCATGATATACATACAATTAAGACAAATTAATTCCGTTTACGACAATTCTTAGATTTTAAAAACTGTGCACTTCAGAACGCAAATATATATATATACACAAGAAATAATAATAGTTGGCATTGATGCCCCACGACACTTTAAAAAAAATCATACAAAATTAGCTTTGTGATGACTAACTTAGTTTCTTAATTTTTGCAATGATGCAATAACTCAATATCATTGATACCCAATAAAACAAAACAAAAAAAATATATATATATATTCTTTCAATAGAACAATGATGTTCGCATTAATACACCATGGCAATGATGCCAAGAATATAAACAAAAGTTTCAAATAAGCAATGATGCTTAAACATTTAATTAATTCAATGGCAATGATGCCCAAGGAAAAATACACTTAATATATATTTCTTTTCATCAGAACAATGATGTTCACATTAATATACTATGGCAATGATGCCAAGAATATACACAAAGGTTACAAATAAGCAATGATGCTTGAACATTTAATTTTTGCAATGATGCAATTAATTCAACGGCAATGATGCCCACATTTCATCTATTTACTCAAAAACATGAACAATAAAAGCATTTTCACTTTTGCCACTGCAACAAACAGGAAACAAAAAATTGCTTGGCACTCACCGATCTTGCTTCTAAATCCAAACTCGCCATTTCGAACGAAGGCAGGTATTCAACTCACATCTGCATCGTCGGTGGATTTTGTACCACCGCTATCCACCATTTAAAGCTGTACCGTAACTTGGCCAATAAATCACACTTTCACTTTAGGAAAGACATCAGGTAACGTTTTCTTAACTTTATTTACGGCACAGAACACACACACACTATATACAACAGAATTATATACAAGAAGTAAAACACATCAACACACTCAAATTTATCTCTCAAGCGCCCCCCTCTCACCAGAGGGTAATGACCTTCTCCCCACCAATTCTTTTCTTCTTGACGCATGCGCTTAGAAACAGCTCGGGGGACTTAACTCGCACGCAGACTTTTTGGGGGTGAGATATAGTACGGTACAAGGTGGATGTCCTCCTGCGGGATATCGTGCCAAATTCTGTACAATTGGCACGTTAGATCTTCAAAATCCGGAGCTGGTTCGAGGGCCCTGCCCATAATGCTTGAAACGTAGTCAATAGGGGGAAAATCCAGTGACCTTGCTTGCCAAGGTAGCGTTGGGCAAGTACGAAGACAAGCACAAGAAACTCTCGACGTGTGCGGGCGGGCATTATCTTTCTGAAATGCAAGTTCAGGATGGCGTGATAGGAAGGGCAGCACAACGGGGCGTAGAATATCGTCGACGTACCGCTGTGCTGTAAGGGTGCGGAGGGCAACCAAAGGGGTCCTGCTATGAAATGAAATGACACCCCAAACCATCACTCCTGGATGTCGACCCGTATGGTGGAAGACAGTCAGGTTGATATCCTACCGCTGTCCGTAGCGTCCCCAGACACATATTCGCTGGTCATCGGGGCTCAATTCGAAGCGGGACTCATCACTGAAGACAATTCTTCTCCAGTTAGTGGCATTCCAGGTTGAACGTGCCCGACCACTGCAAACGGGCTTGTCGGTGTACAGAGGTCAATGGTAGTCGGCACAAGGGTCACCGTGAGCTTAGCCCTCTTTCTCTGAGCCGCCTATGAACGGTCCTGGTTGTCACTGAAGCAACAGTTGCGCGTGCTATCGATGGTGATGAAGAATCAGGAACTGTGAGTACGGATCTGACGATCGTTCGGTCCTCACGTTCTGTCGTTTCTCTAGGCCGAATGCTTCCTTCTTGACACTGTATTCGGCCATGGTTCACCCATTCCTACCAACATCGTCTAATAGTGGCATCGCTCCTATCCAAATGCCGAGTGATTCGCCGATTAGACCAACCGGCTTCTTTGAGCCCAACTACATGTCCTCTCTTAAATGCTGACATCAGCGTATATTGTTCGTGAACCTGTATGCGAGGCATAGTTACTGTCTACCTGAGTACATGAAATGAAATTCGCAAAGAATTTATGACCTGGAATCGAAATTTCTCATCTTTAATATCCCGCCAGATGCGCATTTAAGATGCGCTGCATCGTCACATGTTCATTCATTGGCCGCCAAACTTAAAAATTTTGCATTTCCGTCGAAACCTGTATGCATATCAATTTGTGTCCAATTAGCATTACTCCTTCTTGGTGCGTCGGTTTTTTTTTCTTTTTTTCTTTCTAAGAGTGCCTTTTGCTATAGGTAAAACGGCGAAATTTTTTAAGCGTGCTTGTCTTTGCAAGGTTCTTAAGTATCCAAACGTCTCTACTGCAAAGATCAAAGATCGCTGCTACGCTACCAAGTGTTTTTTATGTTTATTACAAACCGTAGCTAAACAATTGGAACGAGTATAGATACTAGTCTTATTCCAAGGCCCTGTTTCAGCCGAAAAAAGCAAATGCGTTTAGAAAAATTTATTTGTGTCACTCCATCTAGGTAAGCGTATGTATTTTATGTAGACCCATGCATTTAAATTCTTAGCTTATGATTATGTCCTATTAATTTTACAGTACTTAATTTTGATATCTAATGTTGCAGACTGAAGTCTTCAAAGCCTGATATGGGGTTTAGTTAATGTACAGGGAGATACCAAAATTGATAGAGGGACTAAAGACGTCATGGGAAAGAGTTTCCGTGAAATAAAAATAGTTCCAAAAGTCGCCGATAGAGGACGATATGGCGCTGTTGTTGTACGCGCATCCGATAATGTTCATAAAAGGCAAGTAAAACATTGTCATAGGGACATGACAATATTGTCACGGCCAGGGGCAGGAGAATTGAAAATTACGGGACGAAGTAAATAATTGCTAAATGTAAGAAAGAAACATGGCAAATGACGGGTAATAAAAGAGAAGGGGAGAAAGCCAACAATAAAGCGAAACTAAATATAAAGATTGTGCTAGTAGCAAGAAGTATAAGACAAAAGTTCAAGAGAGTGAGTTGCAACGAATAGAAGAAAAGAAGAAAGTGACCATTACATTTATGATGGCTACAAGACAGGCCACCCTGCTTGATGCTGAAACATGGGAAAAAGTTTAATTAGAGGGAGAATTTTATATATCCCGCCCTCGATGCGCATTGGTGAAAAGGGGATTGAGAAGAGGCAGCCACGGACGAATGGCTATGGCATGGTAATAGTAATATGACCAATGGAAATTGTAAGAGGCGGAGTCAGCATTAATAAGAGAAAATATTATGAAATAAGATAGGGAGGCACATAAGAGTTAGATAAACGTTTGAAAAAAGGTAGTAGTATCAATCCGATGAAGATGTACGAAGAACGCCCGATGATGTTAATATAAGTCGTGGCCCATGCAAAGGAGCTCTATTACCTAGGAAGAGAGCGCCCCAATGTCCTGTGCCGAGGGTCTGCAATGAGTGAAGGAGCCATATAACCTACGATGAGAGTTCCCCAGTTTACTGTGTAGAGTGTCTGCAATGATTGAAGAAGTCTTGTACCAGACGAAGAGAGTGCCCCAGTTCCAGTGCGAAGATAATACAACGAAGTTCTTCCTTACGAGTGCCAGATTCCCATCCAAGTGATCCAATAATCATCGGTTGAGGTACAGTCTTTTGTGTTTCCCTTTCATATTACCGTCATTGCTTCTCAGTGTGTAGCCTTAATAACTAATATAGAGCGAGATGAGGATGTGATTTCAGTATAGAATGTTAAAGAGATGATTGATAATTCGTAAAAAACAATTTAATTAACATGATGCTATTCTTGTATGTGAGTAAATATTGGTAGTAATGGAACAAGGTTATATGAGTGATTATGCTTATAAAATGTTTTCATAATAAGTGAATGAATTAAATATATGTGCCGTAGAGAATTAACTTAGTAGTAATGAAGTTGTGAGTAATATGTGTAGATGAAGTATGAAATATTATCATAATAATTGAATGAATTAAATATATGTCTCGTAGAGAATTAACTTAGTAGTAATGAAGTTGTGAGTAATATGTGTAGATGAAGCATGAAATATTATCATAATAATTGAATGAATTAAATACATGTGTCGTAGAGAATTAACTTAGTAGTCATGAAGTTGTGAGTAATATGTATAGATTAAGTATGAAATACTTAGTAGTATTGCATCGTATTATTTATGTGTTTAATATTCAATAAATTAATTTGTCATATTAAACCAGAGTTGTTTCCATCATTTAGGAATCGCAGTGAATGCAATGTACTAACAACAATCTTGACCCATCTCAATCAATGAATTCAAAATCATAATCATTATTATTATATTTATTATATAATACCCCAACTACCCCCAAACAACAATCATTACATTTTCATCGTCACAAGCATCAAAACGCATATTCATGAGTACGTAGTCGACAGCATCGCCAGTATTTTAGGCTATAAAGATCCGTGCGGAATCTGTTGCGTCTTCGCTTTACAGAAGAAAGGGTCATCAGTCTTTTTTTTTACACTTCCTTGGCCACCTCACTCCCCGGACTTAACCCAAGTGACATCTTTCTGTGGGGTTATTGAAAGTGTAAGGTGTATCTTGGTGAAGTCTCGAACTTTGCGGCCCTAAAGGACAACATATCCCGGACTTTGATGAACATTCTTGGTGACATGCTATGCTTGGCCGTTGAGAATGTAACGTTCAGGATGCAATCTGTCGTCCACCAGGACTGTGGTCACGTTGAAGGAGGGAGACGTGAATTTGCTGCATATAGTGGTGTTGCAGTGAAATTTCCTTGTTGTTCATTTGTCTGCTTACAACTTTTTCCGTATTCCTCCCTTATCTTTATCACCCAAAAAACTGGCGCTGATGTCGATTACTTTGTCGTGAATTTGTATTTTGATGTTTTACTTGTATTTTATGCAAATTATCTGGTGCGCCGACAACAAAAGCGCCATATTTTTCCCTATTGGCGACTTTTGGAACTAATTTTGTTTTTTCACGGAAACTCTTTCCCATGTCTTCCTTAGTCCCTCTATCAATTTTGGTGGAATCCCGGCTGATAGATCACGCTACAGAGGGCTCTGAGTAGTGTCAGTTTTAAAAAAATCTCTCTGTATTTCAACTTGTTCTCCACAGACTTTTTGAAAAGTCCTTTTTTTTAAAATTTCTTCTAGATCTGAATTTTACATTTCGTAAAGAGATATGTGCTGATTGCAGTATTTTCAGACACAGTTAAACAGATGCAAATGAACTGTTTTCAAAACTGTAACGAATTTTTTTCTTATTTTTTTAAAATTTATAATGCACCCCTTATTCATCTTAATTTTTTTCCTTAGAAGGATGCAAGGATGAAGACGAAGTGTTATTTTTTGTTGACCATTTTCTGTGACAGCTTTATTTACGTAGCACTGTCTTCAAGTATCGTGTCTGATGAAAATACCAGAGAAATAATTCCAAAACACATGCTTGTCGAAAATGTGCCCAAGCCTTTTGGATCGAGAATCAGTTTTGCCAGGACGTTTGAATCAAGCCGTGAACTGAAGCAAGAGAGACCTTTAACCACACATGTTATAAATGAGGAGCAGCAAAGCGAAAGAAATGAAGGGAAAGCTCTTAAAGATGCAAGCAAACAATGGCTTTATGATCATTCTGCGGAGAACATAAAAGAAAGAAATAACAGCTTTAATGATTTGCAGCAACTTTCAGAAAATGCACGTGTTGAATCTCAAAATAAATTCCTCAGGAGACGTTTGCCATCGAAAAAAGTTTGCAGTTCACAGTCCAACGGAAATAGACAGAGATGCTTGAGGAAAATCAAAAAGAAAAAATTAAATATCCCCTTAAACGGTATAAGAAACAGTAAGCCTTTGAATCATTCTTTGGGCACAAATGAAGACAATTTGTCTGCGAATATTCCAGAATATGTCAAAAATGTTTCAAGTATAATTATCAATTTAAATAACCATCGATCAGCTGATAATTTCAAGCCAGTTCAAACCTTATCGGTTAACAATGAAAATAGTCCATCTGAGAGCCCATCAAAGCCATGTACCTGCTATTGGGGGCCTGATAGCTGTGGATGTGACTGCTCAGGATCACTGCATTATGATGATTTCCAGGTAAAATAAGTTTATATAAAAACTATATCATTGCATACACATGCATGCATTATTTCATTTGTGTTAATAACATAAAAATGTGTGACACGTTTGGCTACACTCATTAACAGACCTTAAAAGCAAGAATTTCTTTTTCTAACAGCATCAAAAATATTTTAATGGAAAAATAGTGTATTTAGTAACATATAAATGATTCATATTTTAATTAAATTACGATACTCGAATATACAAGAGATCTAGAGGCATGTAAATGCTAATTTAAAAACGAGGGAAAAATTCTCTGTTATTTTTACAAGTCTCAATGAGTCAGGATTGTTTGATTTTAATTTTAATTAAAATCATTTTATTAAATATCTATGCAGTATTAAAATGTTCAACAACAGTAAATTTCCAAGGGCAAAATTTTTACAAAACACAACTATCTTTTGTTATTAAATGTATTTTTGTTTCAATTTAAGGGGAACTAATTTTATCTCTCCAATTTTTATGAAGACATTAAATTTTACGGAGCTTATAGCATATGCTTTACAGTCGGTCCGTCGGTCGTCTAAGTTCATTGAGGACGCTGACTATTCCACTAAAGGTAAAAGAAATATCAATATGTCTTGGGCTATCATCCACTTTAAACATTTATTACTGTTGAAGACATTTCTTCTAGTCAAAAAAGTAAAACAACTCACTGTTTTACTACACTAGATAATAAACTTTTACAGTGTCAACATTATACACTAACCCACTCGCAATGTAAGAGAGAGATAATACAAGATATTTTTAGCATGTAATATATTACATTATCATTGTTTAAGTAGTTGTTAAATTATTAAAACTTGTAAAACATAGTAATACGCAATGCAAGGTTGTGTTACTTTAGAAGTTCTAACTGTATTCGCTGCAATATGCTGCAAACATCAAAGTTCTTCTCAAGTGCCATCCTAACTTGTAAATGGCAAAACTCTCCAATTATCAAATCCAGATCAAAAATAAATCTGTGATCATCTAGAGACTGAATTTCATTGACTGTATTTCACTCACAAGGAATCTAACATTTAGTGAATCGTATTTACATGACATTTCTTATTATAAATATATGCATTTAATGACGTTAAATTAAACTATTGGTTGCATGAATCTTTCATGACTGCCAAATTTAAGGAAAGAATTCAAAAGTAGATTATCAATCGTTTAAACTTTGAATTTGCAAATTATGTTCTGAGAAAAAATAGTGATATGAAATTTCAACACAGCATCCTTCATATCTTTTTCTTTTCAAATTATGTAAGGATGAAAACTCGACTTAATTGCCATTCGATATCTAGTTACCCTTTTTAAATTCTTTCGATTTTATATGTTTATTGAAAAGTTTTTTTTCCAGATAAATCCATAAAAAATATTAATCACTCTCCAAACTGCTTTAAATCAATAAGTTTAATTGATTAAGCACTTTCAAAGAGAAAAGTAAATTTTCATTCAATATAAACTACACTTGAAAGATTAAAGATACTGGTTATAAAACTAAATTATTAAAACTCCTTTATTGCAGATATTAATGATCAAAAAACCGAAGGTAATAATTGCGAAACAACAAAACGTTATTAAATATGTGATAAATAACAAATTAGAAATCAATTCGCTAGAGTTAAAGAAAAGAGGTTTCACGAAGCATATCCTGATTTTGAAAATAAAGAGGAATTTAATAAGAATTAGAGTCTTGATAGTTCGATACGGATGTGTCTGAAAAAGAGTTCAATTAAAATCCAAACTCATCCGAAACACGCGTGAGAAAAAAGAAATATTAAGGCAAGGAAACTGGAATTTTTTAAACGAAAAATTTATAGAAACAAAAAAAATAAAAATATATAAGATAGGAAATTCCTTCGATGAAACGAAGGAAGAGTAAATCAATTTTAAAAGTTTTAGGAGGAAAAAAGTTATAAAAATATTTTTTGGCGTAGAGACTTAAAAAATATCCGACATAACATTATAAAGTTATTTAGGATGCTAAAAGATAAAAATTGCAGGAAAGAAAGGAAACTGAAAACACTTAACTATCTGGATGATTTAAAAATCATTAATCAGTTTACTTTTTCAATGTTTGGCGAAAAGCACGTTGAAAATTAAATTATAAAATAAATGTACTTTTATAAGATTAATTAAAAAAATAAATCTAACCTATTCATTGCAGACTATTAGATTACAGAATTAAATATTCAGCATAAGCCTATTACATCCTAATTTAAATTTAAATGCAAGTCACTTGTCTGATTCTTGACGTCAGAGTAAGATCTTATTTATTTCAAAGTCTATAGAAAGCATTTATAAAAGACATGTCACTGTATCAGTTTAGCATTAACAAGAAAAAATCCAGTTTTTACTTTGATATCGATATTTCAATGACAAACAAAGAAACTAGAGATTTCATGTATGTTTGCTTTTCTTTAAATACACTCTTTTCCTTTACACTTCTCGACAGTGAAATATGAGGGATTTATAAATATGTTTATAGAGAATAAAAAAACTAGTCTGATAAAAATGTAAATAAGGCGATGAATTCTAACAGTTGAATTCAGGAGAGAGCAACACGTTTGCTTCGAATCGTAAAAAAGGTATTATTTTCATTTAAACGAAAGCAGTATTTTTTATCTAATCCGTCTTACTACCTTGAAAATATTTTTATTTTCTTGGATTAACTGCACGTATAACCCTAAATTCTCATAAAATTACGAACCTAAAAATTTATTTTAAATTTGAATTAAAGAATGCGAAGCAATTGGCTTTAAATAAAGGCTTAAGTGCTTAGAGAACGAAACAATGTGATTTAATGTGTGTTAAGTTTAAACTAATTAGCATTAAAGAACAACAGTCATTGTGAAAGCTAAAACAGAACACTGTGAATTTATGGTCTTAAATGTATTTGATCTCTTCTATTTCTTGTAAGTCTTAATCCTCTAAAAACTATATAAAAGCAGTATTGACATTAGCCTAGATAATACTTCTTAAAATACATTTTATCGTCGTTAAATGTCCTTTTATGGCATATCTCTTTCTTGACTATACCAACATTCACTGAGGCATCTAAAATACAGTAATTGCTTTAATCCTCTACTGATCATCCTGTACTAGCATGGTCGACCGCTCGCCTGTCTATTACAGTATCATATAGCAGACATTTTTCGGTATCTTAAAACGTCCTTTTCTTTCCTTTAAAAAGCTCTTGAACTTCATTCATTGTCATCTACCTGGAACTAAATAATCCCCTGCGTTAACTTTCAAGCTGAAGAATGATTTTCCCACTGATGGGCATATGGTCTGTTCCAGTTACAAGACCTGATCTGAACCTCAAACATATCCTGGTACTTGATAAATAATTCCTGATAAACGATTGTATTCCACTTTTAAACGATTGACTTTGTGGAAGATATTAGAATCCACAGAGGAATGAAAAATTAAATTCTTTTATAACTTAATAAACGTCTGAATTTAATTTTGATTCCGAAACAATACACTCTGAGAAGTAAATCAAGACTTGGATGATGTTACAGTAGCAAAGTAATGTTTAACAGTACGGAATGAAATACAATTTAACGTGACATAAACATTAGACAAGACTTTACCAATTTGTGACTGAGTTCAGAGGGAATAACAATGAGGTAATTTAGAGAATAATGCTAAACGACAATGGAGGAAAATGCGTTAATTTCATATTACTACTGGTGAACATATTTTATGTTTTAATATGCCCATGACACATTTTCTATAATTTGCTGGGGTTCTGTTGATTACAATTTTAGTATCATTAGGTGACATTTTACTTTTAAGGCCGTTTTAATATTGCCTTTATAGCAAATATGTTTTAATCCGAAAGAAACACTTATCTTACAGAATCCATAGGTACACTGATGACTTTACGGTCATAGAAGTTATAAAATTCATAAATGTAGCCCATGATCAAAAATTCTGAAACAAAGATAACATAAAACGTTCAAATTTTCCAAAGACAAATTTTTATAAAAACTAAAAAAGGAAATTCATTAATTCTTTATAACTATTTATATTTTTATAAAGCAAGTAAAAGTAAAAAAAAATGTATATTATGTTCATTGTTTTGTTCAGAATTTTAATTGTTCCCAATTAGTTAATGAAATAGCGAATAGTTACAATTCAGTGATAATTATATTTATGTACAACGATCCCATTTCTTCAGGTTAGAATGCAATTAATTTATTTCGAACAAGTTGAAAATTTTCTAGAAAAAAAATTCAAAACTTTAAGTTAATTATTTTTTCAGCATTGGAGAGTAATTTTGAATTGTATTTTATAATACGATGAAAAATGGAATGTATTTTTAGGAGGAGGTAAATTTTACTATTTTGGATAAGTTAAGAAATACGAATATGAAAAGGGAACAAAAACAAAAAGCAGTTAAAAATAATTATAACTCTGTTAAAATATTAACAATTATTTTGGCTGTCTAATTCAATAAAAGTTCGGTAATGTAGTACATTAAAAATATATTTCAGTGTGACAACACGAATATATATGTTAAAACAAAAACACACATAATATTAAATGGTACTAAAAAGTCATTAAAATTTGATATAAAGACAAAAAAAATATCTCGCTTTAAGGTTTGATTGTGATAAAAATGTTGTAAATTCATCGCTATATTCGCAATTTTACCTAAAAAAATAGTATATCATTAAATTTTTGCTCTATTTGTATTTATAGAAAATGACTTCCTTCATTGTGCTTCCTTCTAATTAGAAAGCAGTTAATATGTTATCTAAAAATAGGTTAACAATTGATCTTAAAATTCATAAGTTTTTTATCATAAGATTGGTTTTTGAATTCTATTAAATAATGCCACGAAAAAAATTAGTGTTTTTTCAAACGGAATAAATAATTTAAATCTTTATCAAATTACAAAAAGTTTCATGCAGTAAATGCATGAAATAAGTACCAAATAATACGTCTATTTTTTTTCTTATAGGAAATATCGAAAGGCTTTTTCCCTTGTCGTAATTTTACGTTCGCTATGACGGGTGGTCAACACTATGCCCTGCCACCCAATTTCTTCACCAGTATTAAACGAGTTGAAGTCTTTAGTCTAATCATATCGAACTCAACATTTGAATACATCTGTGACCCAACACCGATGACTTCAGCTTTCAAAGGTGTCATGTTTTCTGTCTCTGCGGTTATCAGACTTACGAACGTCAGTGTGAGACGTGGCTGGAATTGGAAACCCTTTGAAGAACTTCAGAGTTCGTCCGGAGGACACGTTGACATTGTAATTCAAGATTGTCAATTAAGGCGACTTACCTCCGACTTTTCAAGTCTGGCCAGAGGACAGGTTGATACGATAAACATAGGTAACAGTAAACTTGAAATGGTCGGAAGCAATGCATTTGCGACTTTTGTAAATATGACGAATTTCCGTGTTCCTGACAACAATATAAGAGATCTTCGAAGAACTGATCTCCCAGAAATTCTTCCACGGCTGGTGGAAATGGATTTAAGGTATGTAAGTAATTTGTATGCATTTATTTTAATATCATAAGTAGGTTGTTAGGCTTATTTTATATTAAAGTATAGTAAACACGAAGAACAACTAGTCGTCTTTTAAAAGATAACGTAAGTTTCATAATTCCAAATTCAAGATCCGAAATTCTTCGGCTTAAGTGCTAGCGAAAGTTGTTTGAAATAACAATTCCTTAAGTGGCAAAGTTTGACAGAAGAATTCAGTTTAGTCAACCAGTTCAGTTGACAAAATTCCAGTATAAAAGTCCCATGATACCATGAAAATTCCTATACATGAGCGCGAGATAGCCTAGCGGTAGCATGTCTCAATAACAGCCGATCGAATCTCAATAACAGCCGTTAAATACCTCCGTGTCTAGGCCGGATATGGGAACGTTAAGGTATCCGACTACGTTTAAAACATCGATTTTGACGAAAATTCCGAAATTGTTTTTAATTCCCTTTTTTTAAAGATTGTAAATTTATATTTCTAAATCTTCTTTTATTTTTTCGATACGATCATTAGAATTGAAATTAGACCGATTTAAAGATCAGCAGCAGCCGTGAATACAAGTTGAAAACTTTAATCGTGTTTTCTGGAGAACTTATTTTTTTTTTCAAAAATGTAAACGATTCTTATGATAACTCAAAATCTAATCATATGTCTATGAAATTTTTCACGTATGTTTTTCATAATACTAAGAATGTAATAGACTACAGATTTGGTTCTAGGTATATTATTTGCTGATTTATAGCTGCATTTATAAAAAATCTCATGGAAAATTACTAAAATTTTACATGCAATTGCATATAATGACCTGTATTTTTTTTGAGATGATGATTAGCTTGTAGATCATGACACTTAAAAGGTACTTACGTACATACGACAAATAAAAAAGTTAATGTTATATGCATAATTTTTTTAGCGCTAGAGCCATTTTTATAAAAAAAATGATAAATTTCGATCCAATTTCCTCAATTTTGTAAAAACTTGCATAGTTAATGTCTATTTTTTTCCTCATTTTTGAGTTTTGGTGTTATATTCCTTCGAAAATTTAGAAACGAATTTTCGCAAGTACAGTTTTTCAAAAAAAGGGCTCCTAATGTAGTCGGATACCTTAAATCCTTAGACCGGAAAGTCCCTCTATGAGGTCAAGGAGGGTGGGAGAGGGTAGGAGCCCCTAAGATGCCGCCCCCCCCCCTCAGCCCGCTAGCCTACAGCAGTTCTATGCAAGCCCCCGGCAATAGGTACTTGCTTGGTTCCCGACCTGCAAAAAGAACGATTACACACTGTTGGTCAAACGTATGCCGAAAATTCCCTATTAAAAATAGTTGCTTTCAAACAAATAAAATATATATCCAATGTAATGGATCTAAAAAGAAAGTGATTAAAACTTGCTGGTCTAAAAAATGTAAGGAAGAAATGTACGAAAATAAGGCTAAAGAAATGACAATTCTTCGCTTCGCTGGGGTAGCTCAGTTGATAAAATACCGACCTCAGGATTTGAGCTGGCGAGTCGGAACCTCGACCTTGAGTGTTGATCGTTACGCAATTTTCATTTAATTGCTATTCGTTACATTCTGTATTTTTCATTTTTGGACAAAGCTTAAAGAAATCAATTTAAAACTTAAATACATATATTCTAAATCAAGAAATTCTTCGAGGGCTAAATAATCAAAAACAAATTTCATTAAATTTCGTAACAAAGTATAATTAAAATTCAAAATGCTAGGTACAACTTGCTGTGCATATCACTTATGGGTATGAATTCAGTACTTAAATTTAATGAGAGAATTATATAACGAGTAACTTTTTTTCTGTGATTACGATGAACAGTAAAGAACTAAATGCAAATAAGAAACCCAATTTTGTTCTGCAGACGAAATAATTAAACAAATGCACTTTCCACGTTATTACTTAGGACCTTGAAGCTCTCGAGACCTAGTAAGTACTAGAGACGACAAAACATTTTAGTGAAAATAATTGCACTGGATTTAGTCTCTGGTGAGTTACTTTAAATTTATTAAATTATTTTTATATGAAAACCAGTCAACAGTATAAAAGTGTTTAGTACATAGTTATGCAGCAGTCTAAACTTTATTAAAAATGTATTCAAATATATACTACTAAATTTTTGATGCAAGCAGTTGTGGTATTAACATATATATATATATATATATATATATATATATATATATATATATATATATATATATATATATATATATATATATATAAATTT
The DNA here is from genome assembly GCA_907164885.2 of Dolomedes plantarius. Classification (NCBI taxonomy): domain Eukaryota; kingdom Metazoa; phylum Arthropoda; class Arachnida; order Araneae; family Dolomedidae; genus Dolomedes; species Dolomedes plantarius. Next base: position 188,019,146 of record OU015493.1, read on the forward strand.
TAGAAGGGAAATTAATTATATAAATGGAACAAGTGAATTATAAGAAAAACACTTTAATTTAATCTCTGTCACTGAGTATATTAATTCTTAGTTTAGATTCCGAATAAATTTGAATATCACAAAATGGTACGAAATAAAGATATTTACAATACCTAATATCTGTTATTTAAATTTATTTTAATGTGAAAGATCAAGTAGAACAAAATGTATACACTAAAGTAAACTTATGAACAGTTTATGAATTTTATGACAAGAGCTCCGTAGAAACTTTTAAAAAATGATATCACAAATGAAAATTGTGAAATCTGGTTTTTATTTCTAGTTCAATGGTAATAATCAGAATTTATTTTTTAGCTGGAGGATAATTAAATCTTATGTTCATTATTTAGTTAGTAATTTGACTTATTCAGATAACTGTACCGATTCCTGAATATTTCCCTTAAATAAACTTCTAGCAAAAACTGTTTAAAAAGTATTTTAATCACTTAAAAATTAGACTACTACTTAATTATTATAAAAGGCAATCTTAAAAAAGTATAAGACTAAAATAATAAACCTAAAAATAAGAAAATGATTTTTTAAATCGAGGATTTATATTTAATGATATTCAATTTTTTTTCCGAATGATTAGGCATTTTTAGAAAAGATTAACTAAGCTGTAATGAAGACAAGTAATTTCATACATAAAAATATATTGATTCATCTTATTTTTTGCCAGTTCTTTCCTGTGATTAGTAATTGCTGCATTAATATCATAACGTAATAAAGAATTAGGATTGAAGCTATGACAAAATAGTTATCCAATACATAAAATAAATAAATTCTTTCAGAGTACGGTTTTTAAATATTACATTTAGTTAAGTTCTATAGAAACCAATTAAACACGGGCTTTGTTAATAAAATGCAACTAAATATGGAACTATATACATGTATATATACACTGATGGCCATAAGATTGCAACACCATGAAGGAGGGATGATACAAATGCCAAATTCACATAAAAGGAAGAAGATGCTGGGATATGGCGATGATTATCATTTAAGCGCAATCGAACGACGCAGGAGGTAAAAACGACATCTCAAACTCTGTAGAAAAGGAAAGTTACGCAGCGGGTTTCTCATTCGGAAATCGAATTTGAATGTTGGTGCTTGTGAGAAGATCGTGTTATGCCTCGTATAAGAAAGAAAAATGGCTACCAGCACTTGTCGGAATTCGGTAGCAGCAGAATTGTGGTCTATAGAGAGTGCGGTTTATCAGCCCGAGATATTGCTACTCGCATTTGGTTGGAATCCAACGACTGCCATGAGAATCAGGAGGGTCATACTGAACTCCAGGATCTCAACGGCCTCCCGCTACTAACGCCCGAGAGAACAGACATGTTGTAAGTTTGGCCTTGGAGGATCGTACAACCACATCACGGACCTTGAGTCAGGAAATGGCTTGTTTGCAGCAGAAGTATCCGCACGGACAGTACGACGACGTCTGGAGCAGCACGGACTATCTGCACGGTGACCATTATTGCGGCTTCCCTTGACACTGCAGCATAGAGACGCACGGCGGCGACAGTGGCACCCCCATAGACAAAACTGGATACAGGAGTGGCACCACGTCGTCTTTTCAGTCGAATCCCAGTCCTGCGGGCAGCACCACAATGGACGTATCCGTGTTTGTAGTCACCGAGGAGAACACACGTGGCCTGCTTGCCTTCGATATCGTCATACGGGCCCTGCACTTATGTGATGGTATGGGCAGTACTTGTGTAAACGACACGAACACCTCTTGTTCGCGTCATCAGTAATCTTAACAGCCAGCATGACATTTCTCAGATTTCAAGGCCGTTGGCTGTGCCCTATCTTCGAGGCCTCGGAGACGTCTTCTTTCTACAAGATAACGCAAGGCCGCATGTTGTTCATAGTGTCCTGACCAACCTCAACACAGAGGATGTTCGACTGTTGTACTTGCCCAGCACGTTCTCAAGATCCCTCACCCATTGAAAAAAAGTGGTCATGGTTTGCTGAGATACTGTGTCGCCCCTACTCTCTAGTCATTACGATTCATGAAGTGTGGCATAGACTTGAAGCAGCATGAAGTTACTTGCCCGTATCTGTCATTCAAGCTCCGTTTGACTCGATGCCTAACCGGGTTAGAGCCGTTTTAGAAGCCAGAGGTGGCAGCTGTGTGTACTAATTTCGGACCCTGTATATCCCCAAATTGCCTACAAATCATGTTTTCTTCCTACTTTGCTGTATACGTACAATAATTAAAGTTTTGTTTTTTACATGCCTTCCTGGTTTTGCAATTTTAATGGCCAGCAGTGTATATACATAATATAATCATAAGTTTACCACATTATTCCATTGCCCCTTCTAAAATTGCAAAGACTTGAAGTATGATTTCTTTTTGTATAAGAGATAGACAGTATCATTCATTTTCACAATGGAATGGACATATTTTCAACCTTGATGGCAAATTTCCACTCTTTACAAATCTTTCTTGGATACTCTTCCCATTTTCTAAAAGAAATCAATTACACTAAGTGTTGGAATGTACAATTTTAAGTTCCTCATTAATGTATTTGATGATTCTTAACCCTTTTCTAGTCTGAAAAATTTTCAGAAATCTCCCTAATATTCATAAACCATTCTTCCCAATGATGTGGTCTTATTGTAAAGTCACAAATTTCGAAAAGGCATGTTATATAGCCATGTTGCCAAAATGATAAAAGGGTAACTTATATTAAGTTTATCCTTTCCAGTTTCTTATTATGAAAATCATTTAATGGTTTTCACAGTTTATCATAACTACCCCGATTACTAACTCGAATTAGTACTGAAAACCATTGTTATATCACTGTTATGTTGTTTTTTTTAGAATTTTCAAAAATAAATCACTGTGACTCGTCTATGCTTATGAAATTACGTATATACGGGTTTCGCGTCTTATATTACAACTAATCCTTTGATTTAATCAGAAAATATGAAAATTCAAAACTAATTAGTTTTAAATGCTGATTTTTTTTCATTAATTCATTTTTTTAAATTTTGGATTGCAAGAATCAAAATTTGTAAAACACTTCAAAATATGATTATTATATTGTAACTGACTTTTATTTTCAGAAATAATCAGCTGCGGAAGTTGGACGACGATCTGTTTAAAAATATGCCAATTTTGAAGGAAATTGCATTATCCGGAAATCCGCTGATTGTGATTTCAGAGAAAACATTCCACGATGTAATAGGTCAAGCACATTTAGTGGGCTTATCAGGTAAGCACCCTATAAAATGCTCTTGAGACAAAACCCATTACTTTAGTAAATTTGTTGAGTCTAGACTACAAAACTATATGCCAGTAAAGCAAAAGCAAAATCCTTTCCTCAAAGAGGAAATAATGTAATATTAATTAAAGTCACTTATCTTTTTATCATCCTCTTGCTCAGTCTGTCTCACGTTAAGTGCATTTACGAGAAAGAGAGAGTTTTTTTTTTTAATATTTCGATTTTTTGAAGATTTTTTCCGTATATTATACTGATTTTTCTTTAAAAAAAGTCTCATTTTTGTGATACATAATTCTCCTGGGTTCATAATACAATACAATGTACATACCTCTCAACTTTTACCTTGAATTAGTAAAATTATCACAACGGAAATGTATTAGTTGAGTTTACGACTCTGGATTTTATGAGAAAAACAATATCTCTGTCCGTTTTTGAAAATGAAAACAGCAATGACGTCACGCTGTTGCTGCAAGAGGGTGTGGTCGGAATAAAAATGGATTTCTGGAACACTGTATAGACACTGTATAGGCACCCACAATTATTCGAACATGTAATAATTGTGGGTGCTAGAAGCAGTGCAGCACGTGTCAGGAAAACAGCTTCTCTTTGGAGGAATTCAAGAGCTGCTGTTGTTCGTGCTTACGAATAATGGGCTAACAAACAATAAAAGGGAATCTCAAAATAAGGCGTGTGGTAGTAACTTACTACAGTCGAATCCCGGTATAGCGGACCAGGCATATAACGAACTCACGGATATAACGAACAAATATTTTGGTCCCGCCGTTTTTCTATTGTACGTAATTTAATTAGTATTGTGTCAGTTTAATGTAATCGATTTTAGTCGATTTAATTCATTAATGATCATTTTTAATACATCATTATAGAATACACAATGCAACTAAAGAGTTATACATTTTGTGAACTCTTAGCATTTTTCTGAACGGTTCGGATATAGAGAACCACGGGATAAAGCGAACAAAACCTTTGGTCCTTTGAAGTTTGTTATATCGGAGACTGTAATATTCAACTGTAGTAAATACTCGACTTCAAAAGGAGGGTTTCTAGACTCATACAGTCCAATAGTAGGACAACAGTACATCAAATTACAGCTAATATTAATTAGTGACTAACTCCAAGGGCATCTAAATAAGTCGAACCCCGTTATAACGAGCTTCAAGGGACCAAAGCTTTTGTTCACTTTATCTGGTAGTTCGCTATATCCGAACCGTTAAGAAAAATGCTAAAAGTTCACAAAATGTATAAGTCTTTAGTTGCAATGTGTATTCTATAATGATGTATTAAAAATGACAAAATGTATTAAAAATGATCATTAATGAATTTAATCGACTAAAATCGATTACATTAAACTGACACCATACTAATTAAATTACGTACAATAGAAAAAAACGGCGGGACCAAAATTTTCGCTCGTTATATCCGTGAGTTCGTTATATGCCGGGTTCGCTATAACGGAGTTCGACTGTATACTGTTTGAGAACATTCCACCGTATCTGCTATGAAAGGTGGAGGCCGGCAGCCGGAGGAGATTGCATGAAAGTCTGCTGTCTGTAGCTAACATATTCAGACATTTCTAGTTCGCAAGGATTGTACGGTAAATGAATGGAAAAGGGTAATTCGGTCGGATGCATCGCGTTTCTAACTACATCATACGCACATGACTGGGTGTGAATTTGGAGAAAAGAGCACGAGAGCATCGGCCATGGGGGCATTGCTGCTACATTTCAAACTGATGGAGGCAATTTTATGGTTTGAATGGATGGTTAACCTCTACAACAACCAGATCACAACCCAGTTGAGCATTTGTGGTATATGGTTGAAAGGGCATCAGGCAGCTGTATTCAGAAAAATCAAATATGAGAGAAATGTCTTGCTTTCATGATTTGATTTTACCATTATAGTTCGGTTTTCTGTTTGAACTTACATATCATTCATCTTGCATAGGTAGGTGCTGGATTCTGCGACTTAACTATGCAAGTATTTATCTTACGGGGACAGTGGACCTTCAAACCTAACTTTTTTTGTTTTGAATGGATTTGCATGAAATTTGAATATGGGATTAGTACCATAGATATGTAAAAGTGGTTAAAATTTAAAGATTAAATATTAATAATTTATGAATTAGGAGTTATTAATTATATTAAAAATTGCCTAATTAAAAATGTTCCATGCGCATTTCTTTTTCATATAATATGGTAATTTTTATTTACAGGATACCTTATAGAACTAACAATGAAACTTATTGCTTCTTTTAAGCATTCATTAAAAATGTAAAGAATAAAAATAATAATAGTGAAAGCACACTTTTTATTACTCAAAATATCTATAAATCATCTTTTCAAGTACAAAATTTAAAAATTATGAGCTACGAAGCATAATTTTTGTCAATAAGATTGATTTGATATACAGATAAGAATATAAAACTTAAATTTCAAAGCAATACGATAATTAGAAATGCGCCTGGAGCAGTTTGAATAGTCGTATGACGTGAAAATTTTTATTTTTAGAAAAACACATTTAAAAATATTGCTATTAGAAACCACATAATATCTAAATTAAATACAAATGCCTATAACTAGGAAATTAATCACAGAAATTAAAAATTCTTTTTGCAACACATTCCTACTCGTCCGTAGTTTCAAAATTCAATAAAATAAAAAAAAATCGAATTTTTGGACAAATTTCACAATTTTGAAAGTCCACTGTCCCCTTAAACTTACTATACATACTTGCATAATAAAACATATAATACAATTCTTAATTTTTTGTAAGAATTAATTTTTTTTTAAATTTTCTTTTATACAGCAGGTTGTCAACTGTTAACGTTTCAAAACCATACGGTGCCATAGATGTCTTTCCCTGTTATAACGTTAATTGTTACGTAAAGTAGAGATTTTGTACATAGAAAATCTCACAAAAAAGTTTTTTTTCATTCTGACAAAAATTATTACGTAATCGTTAAGATATTAATAACATACCCTTTTAAAAGTAAAACTTTTGGGATATAAGCGAAAAGCTTGCAGTTAATAGTTAAAATAATTTTTTCCTCAATCAAGAAAACTGATTGGCGCAAAAATCGAAACTGGTCATTTTAAAACCGAGTTTAATTGTACAGCCGCATAATTACTTCTCGGAAGTTTCAAATTCATTATCAGAGGATGACATTTTAAATGCTTCCGAAAGAGTAATCTATTCTGTTCTTTTTACTTGGTGGGTATACATTAGACAAATATTCAAACTCAAATAAGAGAAATATTTCGAAAAATTAAAATCCTTATCAACTGTAAATCAAGTATGCGGAGATAAATCAATTGGAAGAGATTTTTTAAAAGATAATTTTTGAAGAATTATTCAACGACGTATTACAAGATAGCATACGGGATTTCATAATGATCTTTACTCGACTTCTGGATCGATGCTTCAGTCTTTAATGGAAGTATCGAAAATTTGAGTACAATCCCGAATCAGTTTACTCTTTCATCTAAAGGAATTTAAAATGATAAAAATAGTTTTCGCTGTTTAATTTAAGGTCTTACATAATGCTAATTCATAATTCTCTTTTCTTAAATTAAAACTTAAACTCTTTTACCTCAGTATCATTAGTGGGGTATGCACATTTTGCGACGATGGTAACCGGATATTTTAAGAAATAAACAAAACATGTTCTTGAAATAAACATAAAAAATAACATCATATCCGTGAATTTTTTAAATCGCATTCGTATTTATCCGAAATATTTCTTATATTTGACCATTAGAAAACTTTTAGTAAATAAATTAATTATAGAAGATTTTATAAAATTTTCTACGTTAGTAAAACTATACTAAAAAATAAATATAATTTAATTAATATACGAAATTAAAGAATATTAATTTCTATAATAATATAATTTGTATAAAATTGCATATAATTATAAATAATTTTCTACATAAAGTAAATTACGTATACCAATATTCTATATGTAGAAAATATCGTTTTACGCGCTCAGTGTGCAATATGTTATTGAGCTAGGAAATACCAGCTGGTTTGGTTGCTAGATAGTGCAATTTGTGTATAATATTTATTAAATTCAGAATAATTTTCAATTATTAATAATTCAAACTTGATCATTGGTCTCATTGAACATCTATCTAACCCCCTCCCCTGAAAAATAGTTCCAACAAAATCCATATATATATATATATATATATATATATATATATATATATATATATATATATATATATATATATATATATATTATATATATATATATATATATATATATATATATATATGTTACAGTCAAAACCCGAATTTACTAGGGAAAACGCGTTCCAACTAACAGCGCTAGGGAAAACTCGTTTATTCTGGTTTTGACTGATTTGTTAGACAATATTATTTGTATCTATCCAAAAATAATGTATTATTTCAACAATCTCTCTATTCTAAAAAAAAACTAACTGCCGCTGCCGCAGCCGCCGCTGTCAAAAGCTTGTCACGCTATCTCCTCCAAAACCGCTGGGGGTATGGGGTCGAGACCGATACCAATCGATGCAGAACAATGTGGGGAAGAAAGTAAGACATGTCTCATATTCGTCGGACTTTAAGTTTTTTTTTATTTTATGTTTGTGGGAAAATATTGACTTTTTCATGTTCAGATTACGATAACTCGCCAAAAAAGGATAGTAGAATTTTTTTTTTTTTACAATCTAAGACTACAGGCATTTCTCCTTCAAACAAGACCTCATTTGTTTAAAAATAATTTAAAACAGACTGATATTTTTATTAAATTGAAAACCCTTTTTTTGGAAAAATTTATGCGTTTCGAGATATATAAATTCGATGCTCTCAGACTTATTATGTTACAAAGAAAATATTTATATCAACTGGAAGATGAAAGCTTTCTCATTCATATAAACTTCATTTCAAGTCTCTATCTTAAAATTTCGATTTTTAATTGAATTTTAAAGAAATACTTCAAAAAAATCTTCTCATTCGCTTCCTTTGAAAGAAGATCCAATTTTTCACCCATTCATCCATTTCGCCGGGCTTCATCCATTTCGTTGGGAGGGGGGGGAAGCTTCAACTGTAAATAAATGAATGACTCAATCGCTGTAAAAAACTATTGAGTCATTCATTCACTTGATTCACCAGAGGAGCGAGCGTGGCGAGGCTAGGGGCGAAGCCCCTAGTATATAATATAACAAGTTCTAATTTAAATCAAACTCTACTTACTAAAACAGTGTTTGAGGAAAGAACCTATCATTGAAGAAAAAAATACTTGATTTGGATATTGTTTAACAGAGTACCGTTATTACGAATTACTTATTTCGACAAGGCAAACTACTGCGACACTTAGAATTGCAGAGAGAACCATTTTTCATACAGAAACATCTCTTTGAAGAACAATCTTTTTTACAAGAACAGCGGACGAACCCTTGTCCAGTTCCTACAGCTTCTTTTCTTGCTGCTGTTCGCAGCGAAATTTGCTGATCCGGTATTCGCTCTTGAGTCAAGAAAATTTGCGACGATACATCTAATTCAGATTTGAAAATCAGTGAATATGAGAAACTTTTGTATTAAACTTGTACAAAAATTACACATTTTCAATCTTGGTTTGAAGCCAACTCTTTAATTTATGAACATAAGAAAATTAATATAATACCTAAATTTAATGCTTATTTATAACACATACACCTAATAGTTACTACATATAATATTTAATGGAATACTGCTAAATTTCTGTGAACAATTAGCAGGGTGGATCCAGGGTGGGGGGGCTGTTGGGGCGATCCCCCCCCCCCCCTTACAGCTAGTGAGCTAGAGGTATTATGCGAAAATACTATTTATTCTATTATAATTTGAGCAAATCAGTTTTTCAAACTCATTCAACCTTTTTTGCTCTCCCCCCCCCCTTCCCGAAAAATAAATTCCCCGGCTACGACCTTGTCGCCCCCCCCCTAATGAATTTTTCTGGATCCGCCCCTGATTAGCTGTAGTCTACTGTATAAATACTTATAGAATTTAAAGTTAATATAAATAATAACCATATATTTATTGAATAAATACTGAACTAATTAAGTTTAAATATAATTTCTTACCTCGAATACAGTTTGTTCAGAACTCCATCTTTCGTACCAATTTTGTACATGCCATCTTTATTTTTTTCAAGCACTACACCAATGAGATTTCGCAAGTCCACTTTTGCTCTATCAACATCTGGAATGGGAACAACAGCATTACTTCCAATATCAACCTCAGGATGTGTTGCATCGGAGATCTTTTTCATTCGTTTGGCTTGTTTTATTAAATTTTCTTTCGCTTCCTTTCTAATTAGAAAAATGTTGGTCGACTTACTAGCAAGCATATACTCCCCTGATTGTGCTTGTTCAGTTTCTTGCTCTTCTGCATTCATGTCCTGGAAAATGTTCTGAAGTTCATCCTCGTTTTGAATACTTTTTATAATATCGGATGGCAAGGTTAAGGTTGTCAGTCCAACTCTTGGTTCAATCCCAAACATAGCTTTGTATGGTGATTGTTTAATTCCTGAATATAAAGCTCTGTTTTTCATGAATTGGACAAAACGAAGACCATTGAACCACTTTGTAATTTGATTATCTTTCATCTTTGATGCCAAAATATTTTCTACGTCTTGGTTGGCCCTCTCAACCGAACCCTGCGACTGGCTGTGACGAGGCTTCCCATGAGCAATCTTCAATTCTGGCCAATACGTAGATAACTGCTCTATAACGGAATTTACAAACTCTCTTCCATTATCAGAATGCAATATACAAGGATCCCCAAATGTCAAAAACATATCAAGTAGTTGCAAAGCAACCTCTTCCGCTCTTTTGCTTTGAAGTGCTCGCAGTAACACAAACCTTGTTAAATGGTCCTGGTAAACCATAATAAACCTAAATTCATTATCTGCCTGCGATTGCATGTCAATCAAATCCACTTGGCAGCGACTGTTCATTTCTGAGTGAATAATAGGTTTAGAAACCAAACCTTTCCTTTTTTATTTTTTTTTTCTGTGGATATGTTTCACACATCGATAAAAAATTTTGTATCATCTCAGTAGTTATGTTAACATATTTTCTTGAAGTTTCAATTTTGAGTTTGTCTCAATCACCATGTCCTATGGCCACATGCGCACTTTCGATAACATAAAAAATTTCTTCAACTCGTAAAGAATATTTTATGGGCTCATTCGAAGAAAACAAACTTTTTTACTCCACTGATTTAAAGAATGTAAAACATTTTTGATCTGCGGTATTGAAGACATGTCTTGCTAACGGCAGATTTGGCTTCTTCAACCTCTGATAAAAGAGGTTGTTGTATTAAAGTATTTGTTGTATTAAAGTAGTTGTATTTGTTGTATACCTCTGATTAAAAGAGGTTGTTGTAAGTAAAGAGATTCTGTTGTATTCATCACTTGTTATAACGTTAAAATTATTTTGATTTTTATTTAATAACTGTAATTGTTCAAGAAATCTATTTTTCCAATTTTTAGCGCAAAATGCATTAACATTTTCTTTACTCATCGTAAATAAATCAAACAGCACAAGCACGTTCCTGCAAGAATAAAACTAAACGACTGCACTTGCTTTGAAAATTTCACAAGCAACAAATGCAGATTCAAGAGGTTCTAACTGGACAAAACCAGCATTAACTAGGGAAAACAGCTTTGCCCTAGCGCTCTCAGTTAGAACGCGTTTTTCCAAGTTAATTCGGGTTTTCCCCAGTGTTTCCTGTTAGAACGCGTTTTCCCTAATTAATTCGGGTTTTGACTGTAACATATGTTTATATATATATATATATATATATATATATACATTATTTTATCAGTTACTTTTTACTTTTTTTATCATACTTAATTTATTCTGTTTTCCTGTATCTTGCTTCTTATTTTTCGTAAAACCATTCTTTCTTTTCCCGATCAGCCCTGTACAGTTCTCCATTATCAGTTTTTCCCCTTTTTTCGCCGCCCAGTCTTATTTGATATCGGACTGTTTTTCTCTGCCTCTTCGGATAACCTCACATTAAAGTAGTATTCCCTTTTCCTGATGAGTGCTTTAATAGTGACTGTGTTAAACACTCACGAAAGTTCCATCCGAAAATAGTTCATCATCCTACCTCAAAGATCAGTTTATTGCGTGAGTATATGATTTGTGTTCCGTCAGACTTTTTTTCTCCACACCGCTAACAGTTTGATGAAGTTTACCACGCTTCGTACCAAAAACTCATTGACACCGATGTAAATTGTTGTGGCCTTAAGTACTCCAGGACGCACGTATCATAAATGAAGAATATTTCTATTTTCTTGCAGTTTTACAAAACATGCTATATAGCTTTTAAATAACGTGAAAAGTTCAGTTCTAGTGTGATTGAACTGCTAAAGTACAAGATATGAACCGGATAATGTACAAGATGTTAATGCTGTATTTCCCTTACGCATACTCCTATACATCAGTACTTCAAACCTACTGATCTACAAATGAATTAGTTTCCGATCTGCTATCATTTAAAGATGACGAATGATAAAATAAACAATTAAATCGCATCTAAAATATAGTTTGATAACATATCAATTAAATGGTAATTTAAATATGATATGATTTAAAAAAATAAATACGCACAAACAAGCACACACACACACACACACATATGTATATATATATATATATATATATATATATATATATATATATATATATATATATATATATATATACACTACTGTGCAAATCAATTGGCACTAGCTTCATTTTTCATAAGATCTTCCTTTCCCAGAGATTTCCTGCCTGAAACCGGTATCAACTGCATTTTATTATGAAGGGAGGTTGGCCTTGACTAGTCTAAACTGGTTTGACCAAGTGATCATCACACGTAGAGCATTTTCTCGTCAGATGCGTTTCAGCTGCTGTAAGAAGTTGTCGATTGTGTGAGTTGGCTGGTTGTAACGTGTATGAAAAGAATGGATATCACTCCCAGGAAAAGGACAAGAAATGTTAACCTTAGTTAGCATACCTCTATGATTTTGAGGGATATTACTGCAGCAGCTGGAGTTGGAAAAGTTTGTGTTTCCAGGATTTTTTTATCAGCAAAATAAATTTGGGACAGTTTTAAAAAAATGGAAGAGTAAATGTGGACACAAACGTAAGACAACACCTCGGACAGACAAATTTCTTGTACGAAATAGTAAAATGCATCCTCGCAAGACAAGTACAGATCTTCAGAGTGAATTATTGTCTACTGGTTTGAGCATTGATTCATCGACAGTATGACGAAGGCTTATTGATGCAGGGAGATGGACAAGAACACCAGTCCAAAAATAATTATTAACAACCTGAAATGAAGAGAAAGCGTTTATGTTGGGTCAAGAAATATCAATCCTGAACAACACAAGACTGGAATAAGGTTGTATTCAGCGACGAAACGCATTTTTTGTGCAAGTGTTTCGATAAACATTTGTCAGGCGAACCGCTGGAGAACACATGAGGGAACCACGGCTTAATCAAACAGTTAAGCACGCTCAGAAGCAGATGTTTTGGGGTTATTTTAAACCTGGTGGACCTGGCAGCTTAGTACCAGTTGAAGGAATGTTGAACTCAAAAAAATACATTTCAATACTAGAAGACAAAGTTATCCCTTTTATGCAAACGTTCGCTGGCGGTGTTGGTGTGTTTAAACAAGATCTCCATGCCATAATTCAAAGTTTGCAAAGAAATTTTTTCAAGAAAAGAAATTCACATTTTTGGATTGGCCTGGTTATTCTCGAGATGTAAATCCGATCGAACATTTGTGGAGTATTGTGAAGAGACGTGTGAGTAAGGTGGGTTGCTCAACCAAAAGAAAAATGACTGAGAATGTCATAAAAGTTTGGTTCCGGGAAGACTACGTCAAAAATGTACGTTCTAAATTAGTGGAATCTATGCCAAAAAGTGTACAGGATATCATTAAAGGTAGAGGGGAACAATTTTGCTATTAAATTGCTATGCCATGCATGTAAGTGAACTTAAGTAAACAACATATGTTAAAAATTGTGTGTGTGTGTGTGTGTATATATATATATATATATATACATACATACATACACACACACACACACATATATATATATATATATATATATATATATATACACTGCTGGCCACCCAAATTGTAGCACCAAGAAAGACAAGAGATATCACAACAAAATTTATTTTGTAGATAACATGTTGACCAAGTATCAAATGATTAACTTTATAGACTTCTGTGAAGTGTGGTTCCTGCCAAAATCAGTAGCCAGAGTAGCCGCCATTGTTGGAGATCACCACTGCCACACGCCTCGGCATTGATTCAAAGAGACTTTGGATGAGTTCTTGGGGTATAGCAGACCAAGCAGCTTCCACACGTTGCCAAAGTTGATCTGCTGTGGCAGCTGGGGATGGAATCTGGGTCAATCGTAGAGCAACCATGGACCACATCTTTTCTATCGGCGAAAGATGCGGAGAGCGAGGCGGCCAGGGAAGCAATTCAATCTGGCGATTGACGAAGAACCGTTGCACAATTCGTGCCACGTGTGGTCGCGCATTATCCTGTTGAAATATGGCTGTGGGCAAGCCCTGAAGGTAAGGAAGGACAACTGGCTCCAACACCTCGGAGATGTAGCGCTGGCTGTTTAAAGTACCAGCAATGTGTACTAGAGGTGTGCGAAAGTGATATTCAATACCGCCCCATACCATAATACCCGGTGCAGGACCAGTGTGGCGGTGCATAACGCAGCTGTTCAGCATCCTCTCTTCACGGTGTCTCCAGACTCGAATGCGACCATCGTGGTGTTGCAGACAGAAGCGTGACTCGTCAGTAAAGGCAATTTCATTCCATTCTGCCGTCCACATCTTTCTGTCATCGCACCATTGGCGGCGGAGACGTCTGAGGTTCTGCGTCAAGGGTAGACAAAGCAATGGACGTCTTACGGACAGACCACTCTGCTGTAAACGGCGTCGAATGGTACGCGCAGACGCTGGATGATGCGTTACAGACTGCATGTGCTGTGCTATGGTTCGTGATTTGACTGAGCGATCCGTCACTGCCATGCGCACAATTTGCCTGTCATCACGTGAAGTGGTGCGCTGAGGTGGATGCGATCGAACACGCCGGTCCGCCGTACCCTCCTGCATTCAACGATCACATATCCGCATTACAGTTCTTTGGTTTCGTCCAACACGACTACCGATTTCCCTTAAAGATAATCCACAATCTCGGTAGGCCACTATCCTTCCTCTGTCGAACTCGGATACTTGATCAAAAGATGATCGCTGTTTTCGACGAGGCATAATTGATCGTTTTTTTTGAAAAAACCACAAGAAAAACACAATTGCCGAACTTGAAATCGTCGAAATCTCCAAGCCTTAAATAGCGCTTTGAAGTGGCGCCACAGGGGAGCGTGATGTGCGTTTGCGCTGAAATTCTAATCATTTGCATATCTCACCTCCGCTAATGCATGTTGTAAATTTCATGTTATTTGCATGTTTCCTTCAGGGTGTTGCATTTACAGTGGCCAGCAGTATATATATATATATATATATATATATATATATATATATATATATATATATATATATATATATATATATATGTGTGTGTGTGTGTATATATATATATATAATTAACCGGATAAGCAAAAAGTGAAATGCAACTAACGCTAGTTAGTATTTCGTTGAAATATCAGGAAGACTGTTATCTGTGGCTTCTTTTTACTGTTAAATTGAATAGAGCTTAATTTTAAAAAATCTAAAACATGTAGTTGTTAGCAATATGCCTAATTAATTCAAGTTTTTCTCTTTCTTTCCTGTATATTCAAACGTAATGAATATTGTAAGTCATTTTAGGAGAAAACTATTCAATTCGCAAATAAACCCTTATAAAACTAAGTATTTCTAAAAAAATTATTTCTTTCAATCCTTTCACAGCAGTATAAAGGTCGATGCAACGATCGCTGTTACACGATAACCGAGATAAACTCCTTTGAAATTTGAAAACTTCTAAAAGAAGTACATTTGAAAAAAATTTACATATGCAAAGATCTTCATAATTGACTAAATTATTCTTTACTTTTGATTCGTATAGTTGCGCAAATTGAAAACGAACACTAATTTATACATGTTGCTCGGAATTAAAATAAACATTTTTCCTTCCGATTTTGATAATTTTCGCGAATATCGAGAAAGTATTGAAATGTTCAAAGAATAACAGTGAAAAATTGAACTCCGGATTCAGTTTAGTAGGTTTCAAAGATAAACGGCTTTTTTTTACCTATCTTATTCTTACTGAGCACATGTTCGAGTATATAGGTATGACAGCTAAGTACATCAAGTTATTGCATTTTTGGGGGAAAAGGTAACATGAGTAAGGTAAGTAAATATAGCTATTATGTAAAAATAGAACTGCATTTATTTTTTCTTGCCCATTTTCGGAATGAAAGAAGAATTTATTTCATAGTCTTATTCATAGGCGATATTCTCTTTCTAGTTTAATGCCACTAAAAGAAATGTAAGTTAGGATTGTCTTCATAGTTAGTTGTTTCAAAACATTTATATATCTAAAATAATCATTTAAAGATTATGTTCCAGAAGTGGATGTAATGCATTTGCAAAATGAAATTTTGGATGAACCGTATGAATTGTATTTGCGCAAAATTTCCAGAAAATTTTCTTACAACAGATTTTACTTAAAATTACTGATACCTGAAAAGTTATACAATTTATGAAGAAATTCAAGAAATGTATTATCACCAAGAATTCAAACGTCAGGCTTTTATTCCATCAATAGTACCAACTAAATGCACGCCTCGCACAAACCGCGAAGTAGCCAGGTGGAGCTACCAGTACGCTAAAACAATATACAGTCGAACCTCCATATGAGGCCGTGAAAGGCAAAATGGTGTAAGTCAATAAGTCAAGTGGTGTAAGTCAAAAGAGTTTTACCTCAAAAACTACAAAAAATTCCACCATAAATTGAACAAATTATAATTCATAACAATTATTATAACATTGCAAATAATAACTATTTGCAATTCCACTCTAAATTGAACATGGAGATTACATTTTTGCCCTCAAATGAAAACTGTTGAAAATGTGACTTACACCACTTTGGCTTTCACCGCCTCATATATCGAAGTAGCAAAATGCCGGAGAAAAATTCGATATATAGAATAGATCTTAATTTTATCATAATTCTCCTAAAACATTAAAATTAAAGCTAATTTTCGTATACGAAACTCCATTTCTAATTTATATGCAAATCACATTAAATGAAAGTTAATAACTAAAAAATGAATTAATATGAAATATTTATTGAGTACTATATACCTTTAAAAAAACAATCCAGACAGTGGTTACAGCGATCACGGTTACATTTTTTTTAAAAAAAGCTACAAATATCTTGCTGAATAGCCAGTTTTGCGGAAAGTTCATCAAAGAAATGCTCGCATTTATTCAGTCCATTAAAAATTTCATCAGAGACATTTTCCGCGAATTGAAGTCCACGACGTATTGTTTCAAACGCCAAAAATTAGGAGATTTTATTCTAAAGTGGAATAAAATCTCCCAATATGTCGTGAAAAAAAATTTCGATATATAGATATTTTTTCGATATATAGAAACAGTTTTTCTGTGTAATGAACATGGAGATTTGCTAAGAGTTCGATATATAGAAAATTTCGATATAGGGAAGTTCGATATATGGAGGTTCGACTGCATATGTTTCCAATTTGCAACAATTTATGAATGTAATGCCATTCTCAAACACTGAACGATTTTCAAATTACAAACAAAAATATTATGCACTAATTTATAAACGGTTACCACTAAAGAAGTGACATATACGAATTTCACTCCAGGCAATTGATGGTCTGTTTTATTTGGTACATATTTTTTCCTCAGAAATAATTTTTTTACAACTATCACTTAGAAAAAAAACGTAACTCTTTTCCCCTTAAAGCATCTACTCTAAATTCACTTTTCATAAACAATTTTTTTGTACCTATCATTCAAATTCCTCTCCCTCGAGGTATATTAGAAACCTGAAGTTCTCGGAGCAACATCTTTCAAGGCATTTTTAAAAATATCTTGAAAACTTTTGATAGTTTTGGTGGCATTGCTAGTCAATCATGTAAATTAAAAATTTTATGCTTTATATAAGGTAATGATTACTGATTTACGGAGCAAAATATGCGTATTTTACATTAAAAAGGGAAAATAAAAATCTGTATTTTGTTTTATATTCCTCAAATTTACCCTTTAGAGCAGTGATTCTCAACCACTGTGGGGAGGCAGTTAAGTGTGACGCGAGATTCTTGAAGTGTTCCGCCACTGAGAATATTCTACTACCTATCGGGGACTGGCAGAACCAATGCGTATGATTATTACAGTTCTAGACTGATAACTGGTAACACAGGACTATTAAAGCTCTGGGCTTTTAAATCTGGATCACGAAACGAGAGTAGCATTATCATTTTTATTCCCAAATACAGGTAACCCCCGTATAACACAGGAGTTATGTTCCAAAAAATTGCCGTGTTATGCGAATCCGTGTTATACGAAATAAAGAACTAGTACGAAAAGGGGGAGTTGGGTTCCAAAAATAAAAAGAAACATGCTATTATATTTTCATAATTAAGATAACTATCTTTATTAAAGTTTTCTTAATAAGTATTACATATTAATATGAATTAAACAATGTTTTCTTCGTCATCACTGAGCGCTATTAACCGAGGGCTTTTTCGTTTTGGCAAGATATCCTTATTCTCTGAGCATTTTTCTGCATTATCTTCTGATCCATGCTCTACCTTTTGCAAAAAAAATCTGTTATTTTAGATTGCTTGCTTTTAGTTAAAAGATCTTTACAAATTTCCTTATATAGTGCTAAGCACTTATGAAGTTCTCTTTTAAACTTTTTGATCCTTTCATTTGAAGGATGTTCATTTAAGAAATATGACTCTAACTGTTCGGCTAAGCCTATATCTATCTTTATGCTTTGTAGAGTAAGCTTTTTAACTTCTTTGTCTTTACCTTTGTTATCATCATCTGAGGTATCATGGACTCCAGATATCATTTCTACCCGTTCGCGAGACCCGTCGCGAAAGGGTCAAGTCTTAAAGTGTACTTAAGAATTAATAGTTCACGAAAATTTTGGAAGAAAATGTGATAGTACGTACGCGCTCGAATGAAAAATGTCAAATGAGGTATCTTTCACACTTTAAAGTTTTATCACGTTTATTGAGCTGTTGTGCGGGGATTTCCCTAATTTAAAGTTAAAGTTCGCTTTCAATAATTTTTATTACATTTCATGTTGTATGAGGGTTTTACCAACTTCTCGAACCGTGTTATAGTGAGTCTGTGCTATAAAAGCACCGTGCTATACGGGATGTTCCCAATTCTTGAACGGTGTTAGACTGAATCCGTGCTATAGAGTGGGCCGTGTTATACGGGGGTTACCTGTATAAATGAAGATATCAAATAACAACAGGATCAAATTTAGCATTAAATGCAATTTGTTGTAAAATAATCGTTTTGTTAACTTTGTAATGCCATTTCATTTTATATTTCAATGAAAAAGTTTTCGTATGGTATTTCTACAAAATATATTATAGGTACATCAATCAATTATCCAAATTCTTTTAAATTTATCTTATTGTTAGCGTGCCGCAATATTTTAAAATTATTAAAAGTGTACCGTGATGCAAACAAGATTGAGAATCATTGCCTTAGAGCAGTGGTGCGAAACTTTTTCTCCCCGCTACACACTTTCTTTAAATAAAAAGTCAGTCTATCCCAATAAAAGGTTTTTGGCAGTAGCAAATTTTTTAAAAAAATTAGGAAGATATTAACAAACAAATTGAAAAAGAAATTAAGAAATTTTGGCAAACTATATTTTAAGATCACTGGGGTGAAGATTTTGGGTATGTATTCCTTTGTATAATGGCAGTAATAAAATGCCTTGCTGACGTTCTGCTCTGGTTTTTGGCAAATCTCATGCGACTAACACTTCATATTTTCGAAATTAATATGTATATGTATTTCATTTAGTTAAAAATAACAAAAATTAAAATTTAAAAAGAGCAGGATTTCTCCAATTAAAACACTGACAATTATAAACTTCCTTTATATAAATATACTCAAAAACTTCATTTCTGTAATTAAATGTGTGTTAAAATTCCGAATCGGAGTAGATAGTTGGGCCTGAAAGGGTTATACACCTAAAAAAAATCAATCAAAAGCTCTTCTATTTCAACAATTATAACATAGAAAAATTTTGCTGATAAAGTTTCTATTGTAAGACTTTTTGACAACTTGTTTAACAATTTCACATCATATATTTTTTAACATATAAAAAATCTATAAACACTGGTGTAAGAAATTAAAAGAATTTGCAGACTTGGTCGATTATCTCTAGAACTACTGTACCGACTTTAATGAAATTTGATATGTACATACATTGATACAATACAAAACAAATAACCATTCATTAATTGTAATACACATGCATGATCGTGCGTAACACTCGTTGGAGTTGGAAGGTATGAAAGAGCGGTTGCAGAATAAACTAAAAAATGGGTCCCCTTTTACAGATATACAGATTTCGCAGCGTGATTTCATACTTGAAATAAGGCAGTTTATCATTTCCTGTGGCAATTGGTCCCACTCGATCAGCAACGCTGTTTTCATTCCCTGGATGGTTCTAGGAGTGGGGTTGCGAGTTGCGATTGCCCTCTCCAGAGAGTCCCAGACATGCTCTATAGGGATAAGGTCTGGAGATCTGGCTGGCCAATCCATCCGGCGAATATGATCACAATCTAGAAATTCCTCTACCAGAAGAGCTCTATGTGGCCCCGCGTTATCGTTCATTAAAATGAACTCAGTGCCAACTGCACCCCTGAAAAGGTTAACATAGGGCTCCATGACCTCATCCCTATACCTCACACCAGTCACAGTGCCTCTTTCAAAGACATGGAGAGGTGTAGACAATTAAACCTCCTCCGCCATAATGGTCGATTTCGCGAACATTGGAGGGTAGGTAGCGGGTCCCTGATTCTCTCCATATGAACGTACGGCGAGAATCACTGTTTAGGCTGAACCGGGAGAACAACCGGGGGAACTCATCAGTGAAGAGAACGGTCGCCCATTGATCCATACTCCAATCTCTATGCTCTCTGCAGCATAATAAACGGATTCTCCTGTTCGTAGAAGTGAGCGGGACGCAAACAGCAGGTCTTCTTGCAAACAACCCTCTCTCATGAAGTCTTTTGGTAACAGTCACCCTTGATACACGGGTTCCTGTGGCTGCATACAAGTCACGAGAGAGCTGAGAAGCAGTAGCACTCCTGTTACGCCTCACTATAATCGACAAATGACGATATTCTCTGGCCGTCGTGGCTCTTGGACGACCTTGCCCAGGCTTTCTCTCGATGGATCCGGTATCCTGGAACTGTTTCCATAAGTTACGCTGGGAGTTAAATTGAACTATCTACAAATTTGGACTTGAGATTGGCCTGCTTCTAGCCTCCCCACAATTCGCCATCTCATTCCATCATCTAAACGTTGGTGGTTACTCATTTTTACTATTATAATTTGAAATTAACTGATTGCTGCAAAATAACACCAAGAAATTCGCCGTGGTGTGCTAGAGAACGAAATGCGTCTTAACTTACGCGAAGCTTATAAAGCCTGTTTCTCTACTGGCTCCGCCTACACACACGTGTACGCATACGTATTTCACGTACAAGATTTGTATTTTTATCTAGAAGCAGTAGTTTTACATTCAGTTCAGTTCTTTTCATGAAATTCGATAAAATATGCAAATTCATTTTATTTCACCAGTGTATTTAAGCTGCTAAGCCGATTCATTGGGCAGTCCGCGAGAGAAAACCACTACATCAGTTTACTCCATTTTGGCCTTAAACGAAAGTTTTTAATCTATAGATATGTCAAATTTGGTTTTTAAAACCACAATTTCTTTTAGTTAGCGATATTTACAATTAAAAATTGCTTTCTGCACATGCTTAGTGACATCTTCAAACCTGGCTTTAGATACTCACTAATCACGACGCCGGATAAACACATTAATTTGTTTCTGCGCATGCTCAGAGGCATGTTTAAATCTGGCTTTAGATACTAAGCACGAGGCCGCATAGGCACGTTAATTTGTTTATTCCGAGGAATCTCTCTAGCTCTCTCTCTGCCATTTTTATTTTTAATTATGTTTGTGAGATATACGTAGGTAGGCTGAAAAGTAATGCACACATGCTTGTAGAGCGCGAACGAAATGACCTTCAAAACAGCGCTAAGTGGCATTTGGAAGTTCCATCCCTCCTCAATAAGCATGCGCAGGTTTGAAATCGTTGTGTTAATCCTGTGTATTTTGAAAAGCGGTAGTATGGAGACGTGTTCTAGTGCTATGTCAACGACGAGTTATACAGCGCGCTGTTATCGAATTTTTAACAGCTGAAAAAGTGAGTCCTACTGAGATTCGTCGTCGTTTAAAGGCTGTTTAAGGTGATGATGCTGTTGATAGGGATTACTGTAAATCGATGGGTAGTAAAATTTCGTGGTTTCGAGCCTGGAAAAGCCATAATTATTGATGAAACACGCAATGGACGTCCGATCACTGCCACAGACGATTAACATCGCAAACTCATCGACGATTTGATTCAAAATGACCGACGAATCACTCAAAAGCGTATCGCATACCATAATGGAGTATCCAAGGAATGTGTCTGCTTCATTATAGAACGATTAGGATACCGTAAAATCTGTGCTCGATGGGTACCACGCCGTCTCACAGGCGAGAACAGCGTCGGACTGGAGAGTCTCTGCGAAACCTGAAGTTTGAATCGATTCCACACCCTCCTTAGTCCCCCGATCTTGCGCCTTGCAATTTTTATTTTTTTTCCTCTACTCAAGAGAGACCTAAAGGGTAATCATTACACCTCGGACAATGTGGTGAAGGCAGGTGTCATGGATTCGAGAAAAGTGACGGAATGAGAAAACTTGTTACACGTTGGGAGATATCTGTTAGCCTTAACAGTGACTATGTTGAAAAATAAATATATGATTTTGAAGCTTAAGAATTGTACTTTAATGTTCTTTTTGACCGATCTCGCTATTTCTTTTTGTTCGCGCTCTACAAGCCTGTGTGCGTTACTTTTCAGCCTACCCTCGTAGAATTAAATCTGACGGAAATTGTTCATATCGTGCTGTTGAGTAACCATATATCTTTTTATTGGGTTCGATTGTAATCTTAAAAGTGTATTTCTCTATTCTTTGTGTAATGATTTTCAACGTTTAACTATGATGTGTTGAGTATAATTTGGGTATTATTACATTTTTTTACTATCCAGCCGGGATGTTTTGACGAGACCAACTAGCATAAATATAAACATTAAAAAAAAACATAATTTTAAAGCATATTTTTTAATTAAATAATTCAATATGATATAAACTTATTCAAACTCTACGCTACTCACGGTTTGCGAACCTCTGTCTTAGAGGATCAGTACACGGAATCAGGGTTGGTTATGTAAAAGCATGCAAAAAAAAGTATAGTATTCAGATTTAGTCTTCAGGTTAATATTACATTTAGCGAAACACTGCATGCGTAGTTACAGAAATATAATAAAAAATAACTCCAAATGAAATAATTAAAGATCGAAGCTCAAATCCTAAACCAGAGAAACCATCGATTCATTATTTTCCTTAAGCTAGGAATAAAGTAAATAATGTCAGCTAAAAATAAAGGCATAAAAAACTCACTTTCTTTTTCCTCGCGTGAATAATTGCATCGTAAACATTCCTCAGTAAAGACAAATTTGTGTTTATACCACAAAAATAATTGTTTGTGCAGATTAAGTCGTAAAGGGCTTGCAAATTTTCTAAGTGCATATATTCGTTTGGCTAGAAATTTTGTAACGTGCATATTCAAAAAGGCGATTAATTTCTTGAATGGTCATAATCGCATTAAGTTTAATATTGAAAATTTATATTTTCAACGCTTTAGATTTCTGTTTTTCTTTCGGTACATTATTTATCATTGCGGATTAATAAAGTTGCAAACTATATTTTAAAACATATGCATTTGACAGTTTTCTTTACATGTATTAGCTGCAATTTATTATCCTTAGATGCATTTGCTTTTTGTAACATTTTTATTGTCTTGTAGAAATTTATTTTGAATATAACAAATAATTCTTTAGAATAAAACAAATAATTATTTATTAAACCTAGAAAAGTTTCTAGGGAAATTATCTCCAAAGGGCCTTTTGCTACTTGCATTCATTTAGCATGGTTGTATTTATTCAGTATAGAGAGATGCAGATTACAAAGAAAATTATTAATACGGATAAGAACAAAACCAATAATTCTTAAAAAAATTTTGTAACTTTCATATGTATTAAACCATTTCTTTTTAGCTTGGCTATTTTGATCAGGCGATAAACCATTTAAAATAATTTATTCCAGGGAAATACCATTGTTTTAAACCAGGCAGAAGAAACAGTTTTTGACTTTCAATAAGTATAGTAATGGTCTATAACATCGTTGTACATAAACATGTGAAGTCAACATTCTCAAGATTTTTTTTCTTTGAAACTTTTATTATAACATTAGATTTATGTCTTTCTTTGATGAACTTTCATTTACATCACGATTTCAAGCCAGCAATGTCTCGTATAGACAGTAAAAAGAGTTGGATTTCAATTTGCAAAGCGGAGAATGATCGGTAAGTTTGAGACATACTGTATAATCGTAACCTACGAGGTAGCTTTTTGTACTGTGTAGCAGTGGAGTGTAAAACCCCAGTTGATACAGATTTTTTTTTTTTTTTTGGGGGGGGGGGGAGGGGTATTCTTTTTCCGTGAATCAAGTACACTGTGATGTAACTACATTCCTGGGACAATTGTAATTGTATAATTATGAATCTTTACAAATAGAGTTTTCACTTGCAGTAGATAGATTTATTAATTTGTTATAAAATGGACACTAAGCAGATGTGGCTAGTGGCATACATCTTTACGTATTCACAAACCGTTATGTGTAATGAAATTTAAACAGTCTCTTAAGAATTTTTATATATTTTTAACGTAGGATTACGTTCCTCAATAACGGTCCTGCGGAAAGCAAAATTTCACCGTTGTCACGATTTATAATTTTGGCAGCGCGCCAAACCGAGTAGCAGTAAAACAGTTAAGCAGAAAAGTATCAAAATGCGTGAGAAAAAAGAAGTAAGCAAACGATAATACATATATAGAGTAAATAGCTCACTTCTACCCAGACTTGGGTGTATATAATTTGAAGTGGCCCTCTATTTGAATTTTATACAAACAGAGTTTATACATGAAACAATGTTTATTGAATTCGTTGCACATATAGAATTTGCTTTTACAGCAATAAGCATACGTACTGCTTGTACGGAATATATATATATTAACATTCAATAGAAATACACATTTCAAATACTCACAAACTAGCAGAGAGTCAAACCAGCAGTACTGCCACGTAAACCTTGGGCCACCTAAGCAATGGCGCAGGTTAACACCTGGAGCTGCTTTCCTCGTAGCTCCCTTACGCTTATCTATCAACTTTAACAACCTTTCTTCAACCTTAACAACCTTTTTTTCAACCCTAACAACCCTTTTTTTATTAATGACGCTGCATGGTATTTACACTAAGCGCGTATGCCGAAATTAGCATATCTCAAGCAGCTTCTTTAATTCATTCACTCAAAAGTTCGATTCTTGTGAATCGAATCTTGTGTATACCTTACACATACTACGTTAATAATCCGTGGTAGTTTAGCTAGAAGAAACTACCTCAAATATTTTTTGGCACGGCTTGTCCTCTCTGGACCTTGCTTCAATGAAACCAAACATACCAACCAATTTGAAATATTTTTTTTTATTTTACTCCTTACTACCCACGTGATCTAGTGGTTAGCGTCGTGAGCGACCCCACAGTAACCTTGGGTTGAAATCCCAAATAACGCTTGGTCGTTACCGTATTGTCCCCTCATAGGGAGCAATGCTAGCTGACTTAAACGGTGCCCCCATAATAAAGTAGCCAGGACGTGAATAACAAAAAGCGAATGTCTCACGACAAGTGCTTTGGCATTAGGAAAAAAAACCATTTCTAATTTATGAGAAGATAAAGGCTTTAACTCAAGTAAATGCAAAGAACACAACAAATATAGTAAAAAAATTAAATTACAGGAAGAAGGCACTGACACTCGAAAAATTGGCAGAAATCTGCAATTTGCGCTCCACGCGACATAAATGCAAGATTCTGTAGCAATAATAGGAATCAAAGTATGAAAAAAACAAAAATAAACCAAGACATAACAAGGCAATCAACCGATATTTTCATCAGGAGGCCTAACAGAATTGATTACCTCAAGGGGAAACTTTCCGAATAGGATGTAGGTCTAGCCAAAAAACATCCGAAGACCCCGAAATCCCCACATTGAAAACAGGAAGTCAAAAGCAGAGAAATTACACCACAACAGTACACAAAATAACAATACAGAAAAGAAATTTACGAGCAAACTCACCCTACCCCGATTATTTGAGAAGTGACAGTAGAAAGGAAGAACCAGCTATTTATACTTACAAATTGCATCATCGCATTAAAATTAGAACACCACCTACCTAAATGATATGCATAGAAATAAGTATTGAAAGAAAAAAAATCAGGTTGTCTCTTCTAACGAAAGTACCACGGGTTATTAGCGTAGGATTACTTATCGTTCCTTACCTCTTTTGTATGTGTTATGTATATATAAGGTGGTGAAAGGCAAAGTGGTGCAAACCATCTTTAGTTAGTCAGTAAGTCAAGTGGTGTAAGTCAAAGCGTTTTACTGCAAAAACTACAAAAAATTCCACTATAAATTGAACAAATTATAATTTATAATAATTATTATAATATTGAAAATAATAATTCTTTGCATTTCCACTATAAATTGAACAGGGAGATTACATTTTTGCCTTCAAATCAAAAAAGTTGAAAATGTGGCTTACACCACTTTGCCTTTCACCGTCTCATGTGTATCTATATATATGTACGCATATATATATATATATATATATATATATATATATATATATATATATATATATATATATATATATATATATATATATATATATATATATATATATATATATATATATATACAGGTGGTTATCAGGATAATGGAAACACTGAAAACATCATGGAAACTTTTAGTAATACGGGACAGGATCACCTTTGTTATGTAATACCACCTGATTCACCTTGAAATTGGATTATATAAATCGTGGTGATTATACAAGTGGTTAGGAATATATTATACCATTCTTCAGGGAAAAATCATGAAATTTCCTGTAGAGATGGTGTGGTTGATATCGATACCTTTATCTATCCGCTTATACAGATCACATAGGTTTGATGATTTATAGTCGGGGGGATTGTACAGGGCAAGATAAGATATTTGACTTCTTTTTCATTCTTTTCAAACCAATACTTGATAGATTTAGCTGTATGTATACGGGGATTCTCATACCGGAGAAAGCCATCTCCTGCAAGAAACAATGTTTGCACCGTAGGATGGACTAGTCAGCTAAAATTACGACATAGTCCATCTCATTCAATCTCCCTTTTAGGGTTACCATAGGGCCAGAAGAAAACCATGAGATGTCATCCCAAACCCTGATAGATCTACCTCTATGATTGACAGTGGAGATGAAACAGCTAGAATCTTATGCTTGTGTAGGTGTTCTCCAGACATACGCACGTTCTGATGCGAGGAACAATGTGAATAATGATTCATCCGACCAAATGCCGTTTTTCGACATATTTTTTGACCAAGATTTGCGCACGTGGCACCATTGTGGACGATATTTTGCATTGGCATCTATTACAAGTGGCTTGGGAATAACTACTCTTCAGTAAATGCTTTTTTGTGAAGTTCCCTTCTACCTCTAATGGTTGATACCGGAACATGCAGATGCCGAATGAGCTCTTCGATCATTTTGGTTACAGTTGTTTTCTTTCTTCGTGTCACAATCCGCTTCAATACCTCGTCCGTCTCTTTTTCTCAGCTCTTCCTTTCGTCCCCTATTCTGTTTGGCAAAGAATGTTTTTCCGTGCACTCTGTATGCTATCGCGACTTTCTATTCCATTAGCCTGGGGGTTGCAGTAAAATATATCAAAATTAATCGCGCTCCAACAATTTGCCCTTTTCACAAGGTTTGCAAGGTTTGACATTTTACGCTGTTCCCTCCAAAAGCACGATGCCCTTAGCTTCATTTTTGCTACCTGGCGGTAGAAAAATACATAAATTATATTATATAAAAAATACCGGTGATTATGCTTGTTTTTTAAGGAATACGAAGCACATTCATAAATATCACTAATATTGATAGGTGTTTCCATTATTTTGATAACTACCTGTATATATATATATATATATATATATATATATATATATATATATATATATATATATATATATATATATATATATATATATATATATATATATATATATATATATATATATGTATATATATATATATATATATATGTCAAAATTTTGACGCATTTTGGTAATTTTCTGTTTTATTGTTTACTGCTTGCCCAAGCGATACAGACTGGGTTTGGCGCGTTGCCAAAATTATAATTCACGTCGATGGACGGTTTTAGCGTCTGAAATTTTGCTTTCCGGAAGACTGTTAGTGAGGAACGTAATCCTACGTTAAAATGAAGAAATAAAACCACCGACTACAAACTGGCTTTAAAAAATACGCTGTAAAGGCTTAGTTTCCTCATTTATTTCAATCTAACACGCACTCTCAACTCCATCATACACATACACTGCTGGCCACCCAAATTGCAACACCAAGAAAGACAAGAGATATCACAACAAAATTTATTTTGTAGATAACATGTTGACCAAGTATCAAATGATTAAATTTATAGATTTCTGTGAAGTGTGGTTCCTGTCAAAATCAGTAGCCATTGTTGGAGATCACCACTGCCACACGCCTCGGCATTGATTCAAAGAGACATTGGATGAGTTCTTGGGGTACAGCAGACCAAGCAGCTTCCACACGTTGCCAAAGTTGATCTCCTGTGGCAGCTGGGGATGGAATCTGCGTCAATCGTAGAGCAACCATGGACCACATGTTTTCTATCGGCGAAAGATCCGGAGAGCGAGGCAGCCAGGGAAGCAATTCAATCTGGCGATTGACGAAGAACCGTTGGACAATGCGTGCCACGTGTGGTCGCGCATTATCCTGTTGAAATATGGCTGTGGGCAAGCCCTGAAGGTAAGGAAGGACAACTGCCTCCAACACCTCGGAGATGTAGCGCTGGCTGTTTAAAGTACTAGCGTACCTCTAGTACTTTCGTACCTCTAGTACGCAATGCGTACTAGAGGTGTGCGAGAGTGATATCCAATACCGCCCCATACCATAATACCCGGTGCAGGACCAGTGTGGCGGTGCATAACGCAGCTGTTCAGCATCCGTCTGTGGTTCTGTGTCAAGGGTAGACAAAGCAATGGACGTCTGGCGGACAGACCACTCTGCTGTAAACGACGTCGAATGGTACGCGCAGACACTGGATGATGCGTTACAGACTGCATGTGCTGTGCTATGGTTCGTGATGTGATTGAGCGATCCGTCACTGCCATGCGCACAATTTGCCTGTCATCACGTGAAGTGGTGCGCTGAGGTGGATGGGATCGAACACGCCGGTCCGTCGTACCCTCCTGCATCCAACGATCACATAGCCGCATTACAGTTGTTTGGTTTCGTCCAACACGACTACCGATTTCCCTGAAAGATAATCCACAATCTCGGTAGGCCACTATCCTTCCTCTGTCGAACTCGGATACTTGATCAAAAGATGGTCGCTGTTTTCGACGAGGCATAATTGATCGTTTTTTTGAAAAAACCCCAAGAAAAACACAATTGCCGAACTTGAAATCGTCGAAATCTCCAAGCCTTAAATAGCGCTTTGAAGTGGCGCCACAGGCGCGCGTGATGTGCGTCTGCGCTGAAATTCTAATCATTTGCTTATCTCACCTCCGCTAATGCATGTTGTAAATTTCATGTTATTTGCATTTTTCTTTCAGGGTGTTGCATTTACAGTGGCCAGCAGTGTATTTGAATCCACAATATACACCCAGAAAGTATTCTAATAAAATTATTACGACTTTAAATTTAGTATATATAAATAAATACACTTGATCGTAGATATAGGTTATCAGTCACTGCTATCATTTCGCACTTCCAGTCTTCAAAACTGAGGGCCTTTTGCCCATTCACGTCACCAGTTTTGTTGCTTACTTCATTATGTAGGCACCTAGGAGGTTAAACAATACTACCCTTATGAGTGGACAAAAAAGAGAACATCCATGCCTTGGCCGGACACAAACCCAGACTCACACTGTAGCAGCTTATGATGCTAACTACCATATAATAGGAGAAATTCCGACAATCGCCATTAAACACCTCCGTTTTGGGCACGTTAAATCCGTAGACCGGAAAGTCCCTCTATGATGCCAGAAAAAGTGGTGGAAAGTGTATGATCCCATCAGATGTCACCCCTGGGGAAGCTAAGTTAAAATTTAAGTGGCAGCTGGCTAAATCGAACTGCGACTCTTTGTGTTGCCATTATAAACTGGATCCGCACTCCTCAGTCCGGTAACCTAATTGGACCTGGTCTGGAATACTTCCGACAGGGGGCATTTGAAAAAGCAACAACAGCAACATATAATGTGGGCGGAATGCGAGTAACATATCATCCTTCATTCACCACATATTCTTTTCAGACACTCCTTCTGGTTTTCATCTCAGTATTTCTAGCATTAAATCGGGGGTCTGATTCGAGGAAATACGATATTAATGCTCATGAATGTTGTTTCTCAAACTAGCAACACATACCAACAGCAAATTTTCAACAATTTGTTTTTAACAATATACCGCGTGAAAGACAGAAATATATATTATTTGTTACATAGATATATATTTTATTCTAAAAAATCTTGCTTTATTTCCATAGATCTTCCTCTCAACTGCGATTGTCGTCTCCAATGGCTTAAAGATCCTGGGTTGTCTGACAATTCTGTTACTAAGAAAAATGTGAATGGAGCAATATGCAGAAGACCGTCCTATCTACGCGGCGTCCCTCTGGAGTACCTGTCAAAAGAACATTTAATCTGCCTCTGACAGCTTTCGCACATTTATGATTTTTCTTTATTTTTAAATGAGCATTTTGTGTCCATGAAATTTATGTATTCAAAATATTTTTTTTGTGTGTCGAAAAACAACACATGCACTTTTCTTTGAAACAGACAATTATTCCTAGGAATAGTTGTCAGTTTCACAAAATTGAATTTGCTTTGTGATAAAGATGTAGTTTACTGTGTAATAAAGCACCCTAATGTACACTGAAGAGCCAAAAAGACTGGTACACCTGCCCAATATCCTGCCTAATATGGCCCCCATGAGCACGCAGAAATGCCCGAACACGGCATGGCATGGACTCGACTAATGTCTGGAGGTATCCTAGAGATAATCCTGGAGGCTTGAATCCTGCAGGGCAGTCCACAAATCCATCCATAGTAGTGTGAGGAGGGTGGAGATATTTTCTGAACAGCACGTTGCAAGGCATTCCAGATATGCTCAATAATGTTAATATCCGGGGATTTAGGTGGACAATGAAAGTGTCTAATGTCAGAAGAGTAATTCTGGAGCCATTCGGTTTCAACTCTCCAAAAGTACGCACCGGGCCCGACCTGGCAATAGTCCAACTGTGTTAATCCCAGCGGTACTGATAGACCGCAGCAGGCAGCCATCCCGCGCACGGTCCAGACAAGCGTCCCCCACACCGAACGACCACACGACAAGCCGCCCCCCATCGCAAGAGGCACAAAGTGGCTTGGAGCACATCAAACGGATTAAATAGGGATAATAAAATTTTGAAGAATAACGAAGAAAATTGTTCTGACGGAGGTGACTCGCAAAAACCAACCTAACGCATAAAGACTGAAAAGTGAATAGGGTTGCAACTCTCAACGTGATGGGTGTCGCATTGCCCTGCTGGTATTCTCCAAGTCGGTCGGAATGCACAATGGACATGAATGGGTGTAGATGATCGGACGGGGTGCTTATATAATCGTCACCTGTCACAGTCGTCTCTAGACGTATCAGGGGTCCCATATCACTCAAACTGCACACGCCCCATAGCATCACAGAGGCTCCGCCAGCTTGAACAGTCTCCAGTTCACATATACGGTCCATATATTCATGAAGATGTCTTCGAACCCGTACACGTCCATCCGCCCGATACAATTGTAAACGAGATTCATCAGACCAGGCAACGTTTTTCCTGTCATCAACAATAAATGGAGGTGTGTCGGCCCCAGGCAAAGCGTAAAGGTATGTGCCGTGCAGTCAATAATGATACACGAATGGGACTGAACTGCGAACGCCCATATCATTGACGATATGTTGAAGGGTTCACACGCTGACACTTGTTGATGCTCCAGCATCGAAATCCGCAGCAATTTCTGGAAATGTTGCACGTCTATTTCGTTTAAGGATTCTCGTCAGTCGTCGACGGTCCAGTTCTCTCAAGGTTTTTTTCCGGCCGCACCACTTTCGTGGATCTGATGTTTTACCTGATATTCACGGCACATACGTGAAATGGTCGGGCACGAAAATCTAAATTGCATCGCCTACTAAGATGCTATGTCCCATCTCTCGTGCGGTGACTATAACACCACTTTCAAAGTCACATATATCGTGAAAACCTGCCATTGTAGCAGCAGGAACAGATCTAACAGCTTTGCAAGGCACCTGTTGTCTCATATAGTCGCTTTCGACCGCATCGCATTACGCTACTTCGTTGCATAGCCCTGTTATTAGCGTACGCACGCCTGTACCAGTTGTTTTGTCTCTTCGGTGTAATTACTGTGAAACAAGGAGTATTTTCTAAACAATTTGATTAGTTTCAAACGTCTATTTCTATTACGTCTCTATCAGACAAAAAGAACATTTTTGACAAAGGGTGTCTCAATGATCTCTAGATTCTAAAGCAGGTCGTAAAATATACGGCATGCGGGTCACATGCGGCCCGCCAGCACTCACTCTGTGGCCCGCGAAATCTTTTGTGAAAACGCCCCATATTACAAATCTAAAAATATGAAATATTATTTTTAGATTTATAATAATACGAAAGGAATATTTAAGCAATAGATGTTAAAAATTATTTAATTTTTAAAATATTCATTTATTTATTTCTTAGAAAAAAATATTTTTCATTTCTCATCTATCATATTTTCTTATGGCCCGAAGCAGCTTTTCATAAACTAATATAGCCCTCGTCCCATTTCCGGCTGTGCAGGCCTGTTTTAAAGGATACTCATCCAGAAAATATTAAAGAGAGATAGATTCAAATATTTATTTTTAAAAATAGTTGCAGATGTAAAGGTATTGAAATAATTTTTCTATATCACTTATAAGAAAGACACCATAAAGCAAAAAATACTGATATTTTTTCACCTCTTCGA
Source organism: Dolomedes plantarius (assembly GCA_907164885.2). Lineage (NCBI taxonomy): Eukaryota > Metazoa > Arthropoda > Arachnida > Araneae > Dolomedidae > Dolomedes > Dolomedes plantarius. The sequence goes on from OU015493.1 coordinate 188,052,013, forward strand.
ACAGCGAAATTAGATCCGATTCCTGGAACACTTCGTAACTCAAAATGAAACAAACCTGGGATACATGAAATTACTTACAACTAAAATGAATTTCTCTCTATTTATAAAATGTGAATAATTTAACACGATCACACAATTGTTTATCTTCCTTTTCATAAAAACCTCAGCACGTGAATGGAAGGTATATGAAAGGGTTTTCTCGGAAATCAATGTTTAGTGGAAATATTTCTTTTCATCTTTCCGTTCATTCATTCGTGTTTGTAACAAAAAATTGTGAATACTAACTATGTGAGTTAAATTTCTGAATAAAATTTCAATGCGTACTCTTATTAAAATTTCATATATTTTTTATTCCTGGACAGATATTACTTTCAGCCATATTCTTATATTTTAAAACCTACTCAAAATATATAAAATGTTTTACTAAATCTAAATATAACACTTAAACAGACTCCACATTAGCCTTTTAATATTTAATTTACCAGGGTAAAACACAGAGTTTAAATGTATAAGTCAACTTAACAAACTTAAACAAGCATTAAAACTTAACACCAACTTGAATTTCCACAAATATATTTAGTTCAGTTTCTTGATAAAATATGCAAAAATATGAACATGTTCTCCTTCAGTAACTAGAAAGTATTAACACAATAATTTTCTTTTAAGATGACCCTATTCAAAATTTCAGTCATTGATATTTTCTACGATATGTATTCAGAAGAATGCGCGCATATGAATTTTCCATTAATGAGAAAATATTTTAAAATATATTGATGAGAAGTACAACTTTAGTGCTGAATTTCACAGCACTTGAGTTGTACATATTTTCTTATTCATTGTTTTCCCACAAACATTCGAGGACTATTTATCCTCGCTTATTCATACAGTAAAATAGTTTACATTCTAAAATATATTGAATTAACAATATTATCTTAAGACTTCTTATTTACTCTCTGAAAATGCATGTGGAGTCACTTAAAATTGCATAATCATCCAGCCAAGTTAATTTGCAGAGACACGTCAAATTTTTACCTTTCTATTCTGAAATTATAACATACCTCTGTGGTGCTGAGGTTACGCCAACCATCTAGTAATTCACAATTTAATCTGACCCTCACAAAAACATGCAGTAATTGGCTGAAACGCATGGTCCATGCATGCAGTTCCGCCCACAGAAGAGTCTCACAGATTCAGAAATTATATTAGGGTCTTTATAAACCTTTTGTGCTAACTCCATATGGAGTTAGACTAGGTCACCAACCCCCTGCCCCGCATAGCCTGGAGAAGGTACAGTTAACAGTCGTAACCACGGCGACGTGGGAGGGGTGGGGGGAGGGGGTTAACCAATGCCGAAACAATGCATCCTACAACTCCCAGAGAGGTTTCTTCTCCCCCAAGAGTCGTAGATACTCCCTCCAATACCTGCGCTCATATGAAGTTCATCACTATTGAACTTAAGTGCTTCAAATTTAATCCTCAAAATCTATTGTAATCCGTTAGTACTAACTCCATGAAGTTAGACTAGGTTACCAGTCTCTGCCTCGCTTATTCCAAGAGAGTCATAGTTACTCCGTCCATTACTTTCGCTCATATGAAGTTCATCACTATTGAACTTCAGGGCTCTAAATGCAATTCTCAAATTCTAATGCAATCCGTTAGAACTAACTCCACGAAGATAGACTAGGTTACCAATCCCGGCCTCGCTTAGCCCAAGAGAGTCACAGTGACACCTGCCATTACCAGCGCTCATATGAAGTTCATCAGTATTGAACTTTAGTGCTCTGGTAAAGGAGTTACACTGCCCCAACGCCGGAATCCGGCCTCAACCATCTGGTAAGCAAGATGTATCGGTTTGATACTCAACCTTTTTGTTCTTAAACAGAAAGAAAATTCCGAAGACAATTCAGTGAAAGTTGCAGTCTGTATAGCATGTAATACATACAACAAAGTACCTAGAACATATTCTAAAGACACGCGCAAATTACTCTCACTATTATATTGCCATAATAGTTGATTAAACACATTTTCCATCTTTTACCAATCTTAATTATCTTTCAAATGATAAATAATTTTCCCCTATGGTCTCGCAAAGACGGTAAAAAAACTAAATCAATCTGTAAAAAAAAAGAAATATAATAGAAGGAAGTCTTTCTATACATTGCCTCTCATTTTTGGAGATAAAATCGAATTTCATTCCTCCGTTCAAGATACAAGGTTGAGTCTCTTGTTTTGCAGTTCTGAAGTGTAGTCAACAAACTGAAACTATCCATCTTTTAAAAAAAGGTTATAAAAAGATATATTCCTTATTCTCTATTCATGAACAAATACATATTTCATTCCCATATGAAATCTGTCTCAAGTTCTGCAATTGATCAATCGAACATATACGACGTAAATCTTCGTAATTCTTCTTGGTAATGGTGTCTGCTCAAGGGTACAGATAGAGGATATTCTTGTCTTTTAGTTATGTTTATTGTCTGATATCGAGAAAGTCGCATGTTAGGAGAGTCGTATTATTTTATTCGGTCTCATAAATTATGCAACTGGATATGTGCTAACGTCCATGTATATATATAATTTTTTCATCGTTTCTTTAAACAAATGCTCTGGGGTATATTAGGCACTTAAGAAATAGTCTTTTAAACTTGCTTTAAAGTACTATTGGGACATATTTTCTTTATATATCTGTATATTTACTTCCCATATGGCAAATTTCCTTCCAATACGGCCAAAATCTTCCAATATGGAAGAGTAAAGCATGAGAATATAACTACAAGAAAAAAGTTACCATGTGACTTGTTTCCATGTTTAAAAACTATTAAGTTATAATATTATCATACACGCAGGGACATTTTAAATGAATGTGAAAGCTCAAATCAATATCACAAAAACAACATTTATACAACACGTATACTACACGTATAATATGCACTATACGAGGATCGTTTGATAAGTTCATGTCAAATAATAAATACGAAAAAAAAACTAATTCTGGGATATCACATACATTGAACTTACACGGAAGATAACATTTTAAGTCTCGCCATTTTAACGTTTATACCTTGTGAAACAAAAGTTGACCGTAGAGCTGTTAGTCAACACAACTCGTCCCTTCAACCTGACGATTTTTTGCAACCTTTAAAACCTAATCAGTTGTAGTGAGGAAAGTTCGCAAAATTACCATGAATATGTAATATTTAAAGTCCCAACAGGGGATTCTTTAAAGTACCAACAGCTTTTAAAATCAGCTTTAAAAGTACAATATATAAACACGGCAAAAGTAATATTAATAATAGTTTCAACAAACGAATTATAATATATATATATATATATATATATATATATATATATATATATATATATATATATATATATATATATATATATATATATATGTATATATATATATATATATATATATATATATATATATATATGTATATATATATATATATATATATATATATATATATATATATATATATATATATATTCGCCGAATTAACCCAAGGGGTCCCCACTTTTTTACATTTAGCGGTCCTTTACTTCAAAGGACACGCTTAACGTTCCTACACCGTGATCTGCCTCTCAACGTACTACTCATTGTTTCACTCGGACGGAACTTCCGTGAATAGTTAATACTGAAAGTAAAAGATATGTCGGTTCTGCTCAAAAGAATAAAGTAAAAAAGAATTTCCAATATGAAATGTGAAAATAATGAGAGCATCTAATCAAATATCCGTTTCTTATAAACTTGAACATGGTTTCATCTATCTATGTTCTTCTATTTACTAAGAACTAGAAGAACTTTTATCGATTACAGAGATTGCTACATTTTAATGTTAATTTCTCCTGCAAGTTTGAAATTGATTTCTGGAGCTATTTTTATGTGCTTATTACTTTTTCCAAAGAAGTCTGTTTCCAACTACAAAACCTGCATCATCTTATAATATTTCATGTTGCATTGTAATCCACATAAAATTTAAAATGTTAAATGCTCATGAATTTAAACCTCATATAAAAAATTAAATCCCTATCGTACATCAAATTTTGGGAACAGGTGAGTATGGTAATAAATTTATGTATATTAAACTTGCCACCATAATAAAATAACATTGAATTATTTAAAATTTTCTGGCATCTATGAATGTAGATTTCATAATTATTCTAAGTTTATTCTCGTTCAAATCCTTATTTTTGTGTCTGAAGAAACGTTCCAATTTCTTTAGTGTTACTAATTTAGAAACTTAGTATGCATGTCACTATAATTTAGAAATTATTCGCACACACTCAATAACGAAGGAAAACCTGCTGTGGGCCAAAGACTGCGCTACCGAGGAAGTGATAAAATCAATAGAGATATCAAAATAACAAAGTAATTAATTTCAGATGCAGTTTTGTTTGAGTTATTTGTCGAAAATGTTTCACACTATTCTACATATTTCTTAGAAATATAGATCTATTAAGCAATTTAAAGGTCACTAGTGGTCATTTAATGACCAAAGTCCGAAGTCTGGCACTTTTAGCTTTGTCCACGTCACTTGATCAAGGCCCGATATTAACGAGGACTGGAGTTCATCTTACAAGGTCTAACTCGTAACTTTTCAAGTAATGTTTAATGTAAAAATATAGCACAGATATTATGCATAAATTGCTGAAACTTAAAGAAATGTCATTGTGAACAAGGATTAAAATATATATTATAAATTTCGTAAGTTTTCATTTAAAAAGTGCTGAACATGTTCTTTTCATTTCTTTAAAATAATTAACGTTCGAGACAAAACGCATTTTTAAAATCGTGTGTAAAAATACTTATAATTTTTTAAGAGGATTGAGGGATAAATAATTTATTTTCAACAGAGGAACGGTGTTCTTTTTTGTCGGAAGAGAAAATTTTCGGTTTTCACTTAAAAGCGGAAAACTATAAAAAATGGTTTTAAAAGCTTCAAACGAGGTTGGAAAGAACGTTTTTGTTTTTAGTTACATGCATTTATTTATTCATATTATCATGTATATATATATATATATATATATATATATATATATATATATATATATATATATATATATATATATATATATATATACAGTGGACGCTCGTTAATTCGAACTCAAAGGTTCTCGGAAAAAAGTTCGAATTATCCGATGTTAAGAGAAAATAATATAACTTTAAATGTGTATCACTGAAGAAGAAACTCTCCTAGTATGTATAACCCCAGAAAATATATTATACTATGTTATCTAAAGTTAAACATATTAAAAAGCAATACAGACTTACCTTAATCATAAAATGAAGCAGAAGATATGCAGTATAAAGTAAAATTTTATTAAAAATATGAATTACACTTTGGGGAAAAACTGTAAAATGGATGTTTGGTTCTGTTTATGATGCCTACATTGTTCAGCCAACTTCTCGATTTGAAGTGAACATTTCAATTCATTTTCAGAGGAAGGTTACATCTGAATAAATGCTTTCCGAGTTTTAATAGAGTCCATTATGGCCGCATTAAAAATATCTTTCTGCAGGTAAGTAGAGAAAAGCCCTGGCAGTTTCCTACCGAAATTAGTGCATACGTTTTCGATTACATCAGATCTTTGGCCACATACAGTTTGATAAGAAATATTGTGCCTTGACTTAAATCGAGAAAGCCATCCATCACTGCATTTGAAATCTTCAATGCCCATTCGAATTGCCAATTCATCAGCCTTCGTCAGCACTAGGGGTCCATTTATCGGAAAATTTCGAGATCTAACATCGTGGAACCATAGCCGAAGAGCTTTTTCTAGAACTTCTTGGGACGCATTTCCCATGCGTTTCCTTCCTCTAGCAAATTTTGATTTTTCCCATGAATTTAAAATTGACTCCTTGTTTTTCAAATTAGTTGACAAGGCATTTTTTTAAATTCTATAGTCAGCTAACTTTGTTTTACATTCGCCATTCTCTACTTTCTTTAAAATTTCTACCTTTGTCTCCAAAGTTAGGGTTTTGTACTTTCCACGTGTAGACATCCTGAATTTTTACACAATGAGGAAAAAAAACTAGACCACATTAACTTGTCTGCACTGCAGTTATAACTGACGCAGCCCCTAGAATCTGTAGTAAAGACTAGTTTTTCTGAAATTCTAAGAAATTCGATCCAAATAAAGGAAAATTGCTTTTTCCGTTTAGCACTAATAAGGACAATAGCTACTAACGTTTAGCGGACATGCAATAGTCTAGGAATGCAGGCATGTGCCTCTTTACACATAAAAGAAATTTTGACACACAAAATAATAAATACAGTGTGTATTTTCTCCATTAAATGAGGAAAAAGAATTTTTTTTTGTCAAATTTTTAGTTCGAATTAACCGAAGTGATAAAAATTTAGTTCGAAATAATGAGATATTTTTAACATTAACTCCAATACAAGTTTCTTGGGGTCTTTGGATTAGTTCGAATTAACCGAAAGTTCGAATTAACGAGCGTCCACTGTATATATATATATATATATAATAGTTATCAAAAATTAAGGGAAAATTACAAAAAGAGGGATAAAACGTTCAAAACTAGGCCAATCTGTTAAAAATTTGAATATGTTGTTAAGTAAAAGGTGCTGAATAATACTACATTATGCAAAATAGTGGCGCTGCAGTCCGAATACGTCATTTGCGAGGAGCATAAAAGTGCATGTCTCAGAGCAAGGCGGAAATTGTATCTGCGAGGCTGAGATTAGACATCTGGCATAGCCAAATTGTAACAATGACCTCCAGGCATCATTTGACCGAAGAACTGCGATGGCGAGCTATTGGGAGACTAGAGATAGGACAAAGTCTGGCAGAAGTGGCCACATAAGTAAATGTGAGTCCGTCTGTGGTTCATAAACTTTGGCAACAATTTCTAACCATGGATTCGGCATCCAGGAGGTTCAGCCAAGGACGGTCATACGCTCAGACGGGTGCAAATGACCGATATTTGTTATTATGCGCACCAAGGAATAGAACCGCAACTCCGTCTGCAAGCTCCATGTGCAGATCCTCCCTCGCTGGAAGCTCTGGAAGGTTCGTATCAACGTCAACCGTGAGTAGAAGGCTCCACGAGAGTGGTCTTTTTGCAAGGCGACCAGCCATTTGCGTCCCGCTCACGTCACGCCATAGGCGGGAACGTATGCAGTGGGCAAGTTAACATGTCCACTGGACGCGTGATCAATGGAGGGCTGTTCTCTTTACGGATGAGTCCTGGTTTAACCTCCAAAGCGATAGTAGGCGTTGGTTTTGGGGAGAACCTGGAACTCATTTTCATCCATCACACATCCATGAAAGAGATGCATACGGATCAGGCAGTGTCTGTGTTTCGGGGTGGTATCTCTTTGGATGGACTCACAGACCTCCATGTCTTTCCCCGTGGAAATGTGAATGCTCACACCTATAGAGATGACAACCTTGATGTTTATGTGCGCCCTTCTGCCCGGGCAATAGGTGATACTTTCGTGCTACAGAACGATAACGCGAGACCGCACAGGGATCGCATCGTGGATGCTTTTCTTTATCAGGAAACAATTCAGCACATGAAATGACCAGCTCGATCCTCAGACCTGAATCCTATCGAGCATGTTTGGGACGCTTTAGGACGACGTATAGCTGCTCTCAATTCTCCTCCTAGGATCCTAGCTACGCTTTCAACTGCTTTGCAAGAGCAATGGCTTTTTCACTTCCTAAGGAACTCATAGACCGCATAATTGACAGCATCACATATCGCTGTATGTGCTGTATTGCGTTTCAGGGGGATCATACGCCATATTAAATGTATTTTTCCTATACCAAACTGACACATCCGATTTGTTCATTTTATACATATACTAGTTTCTACAACACCATAATTGTCTGGCGATTTCTTTTTATGCTATGCTATACTTACCTATGTGTTGTATAATGTGTATAAGTTTCATTAAATTCTACGAGTAACTTTTTGAGTAATCGCTATTTTTGTGACTTTTTCTTAATTTTTGATAACCTATGTATATACACTCACTTCCAAAACTTAAGCACGGAGCGGTAAAATGCGAAAAAATGCACAAGTACTGCTTTGATTGACATGAAATTCTGCAAGTAAGTCGTTCTATGTTTATTCATGAAACAAAACAAAGAGTTACATACAGAGATAAAAAATATAAAATTTTCATAAATTATAAGATGACGTCATATTTGCGTCATTAACAAAATGATGTTTAAATGCAAAACAAACAACCCAAACTGACATTAATAGGGTATGTGAGCACCCCTCACCTTCATACAAAGTGTACAGCGTGTGATCATGCTTGTTACCAGGTGATCAACCACCGCATAGTTGAGTAATCGCCATTCCTCCTGTAGGGAAGCTGCTAACTCTCTCAGAGTGGCTGGAGGTGGGAAACGTGTACATAAAGCACGGCCGAGGGCGTTAAAAACATTTTCAATTCGATTAAGGTCCAGCGAGTAAGCTGGCCACTCCATGTGCTCAATCCCCTCACTCTCCAGAAAGTCGTCAACGTTGGCAGCTCTATGGGGACGGGAATTATCGTCCATTAAAACGAAAGAAGGACCAACTGCTGCAGCGTACACTTTCACAATGGGGTCTAGGACTTCATCTCGATACCGTACAGCAGTCACAGAACCTCGCATGTAGATTTGCAGGTCGATGAGATATCCCAATGAAATCCCTGCCCAGACCATGATGCTTCCACCGCGGAATGCGTGATGTTCGGTGATGTTCTCGGGCCGATTGCGTGTGCCTTGTTCCCTCAAGACCCTCAGACGCTTATCATGGGGTTGTAGGGCAAATCTGGACTCATCTGTGAACATAAAGTTGCCCCAATCAGACACAGTCCAATTCATATGCTGGCGGTACTACTTTAATCGTGCCCCTCTGGATTGGACGGATAAAGGAACACTAACTCGTGGTACCCGGGCGTACAGACCATTCATGTGTAGCCTTCGACGAACAGTAGTGGCAGATATCTTCTTACCAATGGCAGCTCCAACCATAGATGTCACACCCGAGGAGGTCGATATTCGATTCCGCTTGGCTACAGCAGCAATATATCGATCTTCTGAGGGGGTCGTAACCCTTGGACGACCGGCTACAGGTCTTCGGACAACTGTTTGGCTGGTTTGGAATTGTTTCCATAATCGTGAAATTACGGAATTATGAACGAAGAAAAGAGCAACATCTGTGATAGACTGTCCTGCTTCAAAGCATCCGACAGCCCGACAGCGCTCCGAATCTTCTATTCGTCTTCTGGAAGCCATAGAAACACGTCTAGCTGGAAAATAAATCGTACGAATATTCCAAACACCTTTCATGAGCACTTACATGCAAGTCCTGTAACACTTCACAATGCCGGCTTCTTATACGACTACCTGTTTTGCATATCTCTCGACGCGAAACCATGATTGGCTGTTACCTAACATATTTGCATACTTCCTTCTACCTTTGCAACAAATTTCAGCTTCTTTAATTCAGAATGGCTTACGGAAATTAACATTTTCCTCTCCGTGCTTAACTTTTGGAAGTGAGTGTATATATATATATATATGTGTGTGTGTGTGTGTCGTACAAAAAAAATTATTCTCATAAAAAATATTAATAATTATCACATAATATTCACATCGATGCAATGGTATTGACATGTTATGGAAAACAAAGTAAAAGAATCAGATCTGTCAGCATTAAAAGCCCTGTCGCCTTCTATTTGCCATCCTGATGAATTCAGAGTAAAACTAATGCTTTGAATTATTTTTTACTAGGAGTAAGAAGCAGTAAGAAACATACTTAGAAATAATCTTTTCTTATTCATCTGATATTTTATTTCTCATTCCCAAGCACTCGAAGAGAATTAACCTGATTTTCGGTCCAGTCGGAGCGTATTAAGTGTTTTGGTCAATCTTATGAACTTGCAATGCATATCTCACTGCGATATTTTCAACGCCATTTTAAGTTACTTTGCAAGTGAACGCATCATATCGTACTTGTGTTTAAAGTTTAGAAATATTACAATAGAAAAATACATTCATGGGAAAACAGGTGCATGCCTTTCAACCAAATTTTACTCTGAAGTCTTTAATGCTAAAATCCTCCGCGTGAGTTCCTTATACGTTAGTTCAGAATTTAATCCGATCCACCTGAAGTTATGCGATAATTCCCTAAAAAAGCATGGTAGCTGCGTGCAGTCCCGCACACATACGACTCCCGCTGATTCAGAAATTAATTTAGGGTCTTTGTAACCCGTTAGTGCTGACTCCATATGGAGGTAGACTAGGTCACCAATCCCTGCCCCACAGTTTCCAACCAGACCAAGTGGAGGTGGGTGCAACTGACGCCGAAAACAGTACATACTACAACTCGTACAGAGGTTGCTTCTCCAAGAAGAGTCATAGTTACTCCCTCTATTACCTGCGCTCATATGAAGTTCATCACTATTTAACTTTAGTGCTCTGGGAATTTGGCTTTCATTGTATGGCAAATTAATTGGGATGCAAAGTTATGATATACTTATACAGTGCACCATATTAGTGCCAATAAAGCATTAAATCCCAATTAAATACTGTACTTAGAGCGGCTTGAAATAGTGCAAAATAAGGAATAATTCATCTGAAATTCGCACAAAAAAGAGGAAACAATATGCTGTACGAAACCGCACGATAGTTTGAAGCAAATATTCTCATGTGATTGAAAAATATCTTATAACTTCATCAAATGCGTCTTTTAAAAATTATCATTAAACATCTTTTTATGATTATATATATTTAATACATGGGCTCGAGGTAGCCTAGTGGAAGCGAGTCGGCTTTCGTTGAGGGTGCTGGGTTAGAATCCTGAGAAGCACCATTAAATACCTTTGTTTAGGCTGGATATGAGTACGTTAAATTCGTAGACTGGAGAGTCCCTCTGTAATGTCAGACAAGGTGGGAGAAGGTACAATCCCCCAGATGTCAAAATTGAGGTGGAACCTAGGTCAATCGGACTCCGACCCTTGTGGTGCCACTATAAACAGGAGCAGAACCACTCAGCCCACTAAAGGACTGTATGGACCTTCTCTTGAAAACTTCTAGTCAGGGGGCATTAGCAACTACGGCAACAATATAATATGCATACATTTGTCTTTAAAGACCACAATGTTTTTAAAAAACTGGTACAAAATCCTACGAAATTAGTTTAAAGAAAAATTGGGATGTTTTTCTCCTCTTCTCTGCCTGATGCTCTTTTAACGTAGGATTATATCCTTCCATAACGGTCCGCGGTAAAGCAAAATTTATGACGCTAAAGCCGACGTCGCGAGTTATAAATAAAGAGTGGCAGAGTAGACATATGTAATTTATTTTTCTTACATCGACCTATTCTACATAGGGTAATCACTCATCCTTCTCTTTGTATGGAGGAATTTTATTGTAAAAAAAAGAGGTAAGCAACGATAAGTAATCCTACGTTAATAACCCGCGGTCGTTAGAAGAGACTACCTGATTTTTTTCCTTTTTTTGTCTAATGCGGAGGTACTTTGTCGTAAGACAACTCTGGCTGATTTCTACAAGGAAAAAAATGCTGGACCTGATATTTTATTTCTTTCGTGTTTTGCCTTTATGAGTGTAGAAGTGGAGGAGGTTTAAAATTTTTTTTTATTATTATTCAGACCACAGTTTGAACTAATTTTTATAAAAACCAGAAAAAAAATTTACATCCTCTAACATCCAAAAGCTTTAGCGTTTATAAAGAATTAAGGCGTATTAGGAGCTCATTATAAGAATCCGACAGAGAATGGCAAAAAACATGTCTTAATTACACGATAATAATGTAGAAAGACGAAGCGACTGAGCTTTACGTGCCACTAGCTTTCTAAATTTGTTACCAAGGCATTTTTAATCTACTCAAAGTGCATGGACAAAGTACAAGAAAATAAAAAGTACCTATTAGCCAAGATATGCTAGAAAACAGAATTTTAAAAATCTTCAGAAACATTGTCTCCACTAATAGGTTACATTGTTTTAACTTCGTGTCACGTGATGCTTATCTGAAAGTTAATATGCTACGAGTAGTAAAAAGCTACGGTCGGGAGACAATCTTTTCAGAAGAAGGAGTGACAGAGGATTTACATATGGGCATTGAAATTATGAGAGAAAATTGCTACTTTCTTTTGTTATAAGGAAAGCGTATTTGTGAAACGTTATATGTGATAACCATAAAACCTAAAACCTTCTATAAATATGCGTCTATAAGGTTATAAATATAGTGTTATTTATAAAGAAGTTATAGAGTTATCTATAAACATAAATATAACGTTGTAAAACATTACTTATTGTCATATGGTGTAATAGAGGGGAGCCAAATAAATCTAAGGATAAGGAGAAAACGAGATATATAAGCAGATATATAAACATGAACAAGCAGGCACATAAGGCGTACATTTTGAGGTCGGGGGAGGGGTTGTATGACAAGATTAAAAAAAAATTCAGGTAATCTCTTCTAACGAAAAAACCGCGGGTTATTAACGTAGGATTACTTATCGTTACTTACCTATTTTGTATGTATATATGTATGCATGTGTTATGTATATACACTGGTGTAAGAAATTACGAGAATTTGCAGACTTGGTCGATTATCTCTAGAACTACTGTACCGATTTTACTGATATTTGATATGTATATACACTGATACAATACAAAAAAATAACCATTCAATAATTGTAATGCACTCGCATGATCGTGCGTAACACTCGTTGGAGTTGGAGGGTACGAAACAGCGGTTCCAGAATAAACAAAAAAAAGAGTTACTAGATGGGTTAATAGGGAGTATGGTCCCCTCTTACAGATATACAGGTTTCGCAGCGTGATTTAATACTTGAAATAAGGCAGTTTATCAGTTCCTTTGGCAATTGGTCCCACTCGTTCAGCAACGCTGTTTTAATTCCCTGGATGGTTCTCGGAGGGCTGTTGCGAGTTGCAATTGCCCTCCCCAGAGCGTCCCAGACGTGCTCTCTTGGGTTAAGGTCTGGAGATCTGGCTGGACAATCCATCCGGCGAATATCCTCACTCTCTAGAAATTCGTCGACCAGAAGAGCTCTATGTGGCCTGCGTTATCGTCCATTAAAATGAACTCAGGGCCAATTGCACCCCTGAAAAGGCGAACATAGGACACCAAGACCTCATCCCTATACCTCACACCAGTCACAGTGAATGTTTCAAAGACATAGAGAAGTGTGCGGGCATCCAACATGATGCCTGCCCAGACCATTAAACCTCCTCCGCCATAATGGTTGATTTCGCGGACATTGGAGGGTAGGTAGCGGGTCCCTGGTTCTCTCCATATGAACGTACGGTGAGGATCGGTGTTTAGGCTGAACCGGGACTCATCAGTGAAGAGAACGGTCGCCCATTGATCCATACTGCAATCTCTATGCTCTCTGCACCATGATAAAAGGATTCTCCTGTCCGTAAAAGTGAGCGGAATGCAAACAGCAGGTCTTCTTGCAAACAACCCTGTCTCATGAAGTCTTTTGGAAATAGTCACCCTTGATACACGGGTTCCTGTTGCTGCATACAAGTCATGAGAGAGGTGAGAAGCTGTAACACTCCTGTTACGCCTCGCTACAATCGACAAATGGCGATCTTCTCTGGCCGTCGTGGCTCTTGGATGACCTTGCCCAGGCTTTCTCTCGATGGATCCGGTATTCTGGAACTGTTTCCATAAGTTACACACGACGCTGGGCGCTAAATTGAACTCTCTACAAATTTGGTCTTGAGATTGGCCTGCGTCTAGCCTCCCCACAATTCGCAACCTCATTCCATCATCTAAACGTTCGTGGTTACTCATTTTTACTGTTACAACTTGAAATTAACCGATTGCTGCAAAATTAACCCATCTATTAACCCATTTTTTCTCTATTCTGCAACCGTTGTTTCATACCTTCCGACTCCAATGAGTGTTACCCTCGATCCTGCGTGTGTATTACAATTATTGAATGGTTATTTGTTTTGTATTATATCAATGTATATATATATCCAAATTTCATTAAAATCGGTACAGTAGTTCAAGAGATAATCGACCATGTCTGCAAATACTCTTAATTTCTTACACCAGTGTATGTATCTATATATATGTACGTATGTATATATATGCATATATGTATGTCAACATTTTGACGTAGTTTTCTGTTTAACTGTTTAGTGCTTGTCCAAGCGACACAAACTGCTTCCAAAATTATAACTCGCGAGGTACGGATGGATGGTCTTAGAGTCAATAATTTTTCTTTCTGGAGGACCGATATGGAGGAACGTAATCCTACGTTAAAAATAAAAGAATACAATTGAGAGGGTTTGCTGTAAAACAGTCTTAAAGCAACGCCTAGGGTCACATTAGTTTCTTTCCTTTCCATAGGCCTTACCATAGGCGAATGTCAGTTGAATATAATGCCTTCTGTAGCAAATTTCTAAAGTTATTTTTTGATTCACAGCCAGGTCCGATAGCTAGCCGATGTGCTACAAAATGTCTCTTCACTAGAGATTTTTTTTCAATTTTAATTTTTAATGTAGGATTACGTTCCTCCATAACGGTCTTCCAGAAAGCAAAATCAGATGTTTTTGGGTTCAGTGAACGTTAGCTCTATCCAGAAACAATTCCAAAAAGGAAATAAAATCTTCTTACCTTTTCTGAAGTCGATTCCCGGGAAGAAAGTTAAGTTCTTTCAAGGAGACATTTTTATGCGGGCTGTTTTTTCTAAATATTTATTCACGCTACTACAAAAAATATGACAAAACATTAGTGACACACGAACACTACAAAAAACATCTAATTAAAGGTGACATTAAAATTTAGCATAATTTCCGCACACCTAATATGCTGAGCTTTTTGTGCGGCCTCTATCTATCAGTTTTCAATCAGTTCTGTCTCGGTTCTGTTTACAAAAAGTCTCTTCTGCATTCGAGCCTGCGTTGAGAGTACATATTCCTCGACAGATGTCCTGCGTCGCGAGTTATAAATTTGTCAGTGCTCCAAACCCAGTCTGTATCGCTTGGACAATCAGTAAACAGTTAAACAGAAAAGTACCAAAATGCTTCAAAATTTTGACATATATATATATATATATATATATATATGCACATACGTACATATACAAAGATATATATTATATACATAACACTTATATTCATATATACATACAAAAGAAGTAACCAAAGGTAAGTAATTCTACTCTAGTAACTCGCGGTAGTTTCTTTAGAAGAGACTACCTGAATTTTTTTAGCAATTAATTTAGTTACGCACCTTATAAGCAAGAAACAGAGTTCCCAAAAAAATGTCACAGCGAACGAAACTGTGAAGCAGATTGTCACAAAAGTAAAAAGAAATTGATAAGGACAAAAACAGAGAGAAATATAATGTAGATACGTAAGAGCATATAGAAAAGCAATGGATATATATATCTATATATATATTGAATAGCAAAGCATAAGATATAATGACTTAGAGAAAAACCCTGTAAATGTATATGTGCATGTATGAGCGCTAGGAGTGCGAGGGTGAGTAGACGAATATGCAGAGAGACAAAAATATATTTCGATCACATCTGTAATTCGCATACTAAATACCATCCTCTCAAACTGACTACTCTATTCTAATGTATTTTGTTGTTGAAATATTTTCCATTATATGCCATCCAAATATATGTCTTCAGATGTGACTATAAAGAAGTAAAAAAAATTGTTACTTAAAATTGTTGAACTTTCTTCGAGGAAATTCGGATTGGTACCAAATTTAAAATTTGTTTTCAGTAAATACAAAAAAAATGTTGTCTCTGATTTTCCTACTTTACTTCTAGCATATCCTCTTTAATATTTATTACCGCATGCTTTGTTTAAATCAGCCTATAAAAAAACTTCTAGGTTGCATATTTTGTGTCCGATGGGATTGATGATTCTTATGTATACACTTAGATGTCCAAACCATAAGTTACGCATCTCCAAATATTTCCTTTCCTGCTGAAAGACGCTATATTTTACCTCTTAATAATGGATACAACGGAATAACAAGGAAACGTCTTCCTTTTTTTAATCAAATATTGATGCATGATCACATATAATATTCGTGTTAAATCTTTCAAGATCCAGTAGGCTATTTATTGTGTATTGTACAGACTTAAATGCCTGGCTTAAATCTGTAAAATAAATGAGTAATAAAATGATATCCAGTGTAAAGTCACAATTTGGCGAGTACTTGGCTTAAAAATTTACGACATATCACGGAATCCGTTACTGTTTCAACTTTAGATAATTTACGTATTTCGATACGTTTGATATTTCCGTCCGCTGCTCGTTTCATTCAGCACGTGCACGGTTAATGATGTGAAGCTTTTGTGTTGCCATAGAAATGTTGATTTAAGGAGTGACCCTCGTGGTGAGTGTAGAAGTTTCTTTTTGTTTCTATACTTTCAAGGACGGCCGTGTTAAGTGAATAATGTGACAGACCATTTACCGCGTATGCAAATATTGATATAACCGGAAGGGGGTTGTTTAAAGACAGCGTTGAAGAAATTTGTTGATGTCGTTTGCTTTTTTTTTTCATAATTCTTCGGCAAAATCATAAAGTCATACAAATACAAGATAAGGAATTAGAAATTCTTGTTCGAATAGGGGCAATCAAAGACATTAATTTGACATTGTCAATAATTACAAGATATAAAGAACTTTTTATATACCATGTTTTTAAATATTTTAATGAATCATATAAACTTGACAATTCTATGTATTAATAAATACTTTTTAAATTTTCTTTTGATAAATTATCCCATCAACCTGAAAGAAAATGAATTGGAAGTTAAATTTCGGTTAACCTTTCGTTCCCATCCCGGCCAATAGATGGCTGCACCAGTCTACAAAACAAAATTAACTGAAAATAACTGAAAATGAATTTAATTCTGCTTAAATATGGCTAAAAGTATTACAATAATGCATTGTCATCGTGTTCTGAGCTATTCTAAAATTTTCAAATGTCTAGCTAGTCGGGAAGTTAGTTAAAAATCGATTGCAAGATTTGTACGGGACAAACACATAAACACACAAACAAACAGGAAAGCAAGTTAATAAAAACATGGTAAAAATTATGTTGTGAATTAATCAAGAAAGACAAACACTATTACAAAATATACATTGTTTGTATTTTGTTCCTAAAAGTTGGAATTTTTTAAATAAAAAGTCTAAACATACTCTGAATTTCAACTATTTATTTTGAAAATTCTTTAAATTTGTTAGAATTCATGTCGATATACAAAACATTAATATTCAAATGCCTCTATTTGTATGTGTTAAGTGATTTTACCAAATGAGGTATATTTCTGTAAAATACAGATATTTTAGGGTTATTTTGAATCTGGATGACCTGGCAGCTTGGTACCAGTTGAAGGAATCATGAACTCCAAAATATACATTTCAGTACTAGAAGACAAAATTGTGCCTTTTATGCAAACGTTCGCTGGCGGTGTTGGTGTGTTTCAACAAGATAATGCTACATGCCCTAATTCTAAGCTAGGGAAGACATTTTTTCAAGAAAAAAAAATTAACAGTTTTGGATTGGCCTGGTAATTCTCCAGATGTAAGGCCCATCGAACATTTGAGGAGCATTGTGAAGAGACGTGTGAGTAAGATGGACTGCTCGACCAAGATAAAAAGGATTGAAAATGACGTAAAAGTTTGGTTTCGGAATGACGAAGTCAAAATTTTATGTACTAAATTAGCGGGATCCATGCCAAAACGTGTACAGGATATTATTAAATCTAGAGGAGAACATATTTGCTACTAGATTTCTATACCATATATGTAAGTGAACCTATATAAATTAAACAACATAAGTGAAAATTTTTGAGTTTGTCCCAATTATTTTGCACAGTACTGTATTTTGGGATTAAAAATGTCTGTTTTAAAATTTTTTATCTAAGTCTTTAGAGACAATTAGAGAAACTAATTAATACGATTTCGTTGTAAAATCTTAACAACAATATTTGCCACTCCGCTTCCATTGCTAAGTAGTTTATCTTCCCTACCTCACCGGTAGTGCAGGCTGTTTCTAGAAAATGATAACTAATCGACTTTTCCCTCATTGTTGTTTCACATACATCTCTTTCACAGTACATCTCAAAGTACAAGGTTTACTGATCATTAATTTTAATTGCAATTTAATAACCATTTTAAAATATACAAGGTCTGTCCCAAAAGCTATGAGAAATAAAAATTACATAAAATAAATAATCGTTCTTACAAAGAAAACCAGTTAATAATCGTCGAAGTATCTACCTTGGGAAGCAGTACAACGAGTCCAGTGTTACTGCCAGTGGTTGTAGCATTGTTAGAACTCATTTTGGGAGATGCCGCGAAGCCTTGTGGTTACGGCTCTCTGGACATCTTGTCGTGTTTCAAGATGGCGTCCTTTCATGTCCATCACAAGCCGTGAAAACAAAACGAAAGTCCCAGGGGGCCAGATCGGGACTGTATGGTGGATGGGGAAGCACAGGGATGCGTTTTTGTGTTAGGTATTCAGTCACAGACAAGGCCGTATGGGACCCAGCGTTGTCGTGGTGGACGATCGAGCTGCCAGCGATCTCTGGTTGGACGCGGTTTTCCCTTTTCTTCAAGCGCTTGAGCAATTCCAAGTAAAATTCTGAATTCGCCGTTTGCCCAGGTGGTACGAATTCTCTATAGACCACTCCTTTAGAGTCGAGGAACACGATCAGTAATGTTTTGACACGTGATTTGTTCATCGGAGCCTTCTTTGGTCGACGTGAGTCTGGAGTGTGCCGTTCCGATCTTTGCCTCTTAGTCTCTGGGTGGTATTCAAACACTCAACTTTCGTCTCCGGTTATTACTTTTGTTAGGAAGTTTTGGTCACTGGATACACGATCCAACATTTCTTGCGAAATCGTCACATGAAATTCTTTGTTTTCGGGAAGAAAACTATTGGCCCTAATTACGCATCAATTTTAAGCATTTGCAATTCGTCAGTGACGATGCGGTAGACATCTGTTGTTGGCAACCCTGTCATTTCCGCAATTGAAAGTAAACTTGATCGGCGGTCGGTGTTCAGAACATTTCTCACTCGTTCGATGTTTTCATCTGCTTTTGTACTCGATGGTCTTCCTTCGAGCGGATCGTCTTCAACGTTCTGTCGGCCGTTCCTAAACGCAATGTGCCACTTGTAAGCTTGCGATTGCGACAAAACTTCATCTTTGTAAGCCTCTTTAACATTTTCAAGGTTTCATTACCACTTTGACCGATTTTAACGCAAAACTTTATTGCATAGCGTTGCTCAGTAGATCGCTGCATCTTAAGCATAAAGAGCCACGTTCACAACGACTCTCTGTTAGAACAATGCGCATACGTTCCCAATTAGGAGACGTTGCGCGACCGTTGGAATACGTCACTGACATTCCAATCCACATTTCTGAGCCACCTGTTTTCCTTGGTGATTTGCCAGAAATGCGCAGAAAAATTTTTCTCATTACTTCTGGGACATACCTTGTACTTTATGCATAAAACTCTATAAATTATGTAACAATGCGGAAAAGGGGCAGTCCACTAAATTTGCAATGTTTTAATTTAAATTTATAAATTTCCTTCTATAAAGCAAACTCAAACAAATTTTGCAGTCTCGTCACCATATCTTGTTAGCATTCTGAAAAAATATCTTGAATTTATATCATATTCATCCAATCATGACTGACGATTAACAATACAGAAAATTTTTTTTAAAAATTGCAACTAAACATTTGTATTATTTTATTGGCATATTTTGTATCTTTGTGTTCCAATGGTTTTAGTCTGGGGTACATATTCCTACAATCGATTTAATATTGAAGCAAACACACGACTTTGATGTTACGTTTAAGAACCAACACCATATTGACAGTTTCACCCTCAGAAAGTCCGTAGTGTAATTCACAGTTTAAACCGACCTACCTGAAGGCATGCGGTTTTTGGCTGAAAACACATGGTCGCTGCGTGCCGTCTCGCACACACAAGTCTCGCAGATTCAGAAATTAATTTAGGGTCTGTGTAGCTCGTTAGTGCTAACTCCATATGGAGTTAGACTAGATCAACAAAAACCTGCCGAGCTTAACATACACAGGTACAGTTACCGGTCGGAACCACGGGGACGGGGGGGGGGGGCAAACGATGCCGAAACCAATACATACTACAATTCCCACAAAGTTTACCACTCCCCCAAGAGAGTCATAGTTACTCCCGCAATGACCAGTACTCGTATGAATTTCACCACTAATGAACTTTAGTATTCTGGGAAGAGTCACACAGCCCCAACGCAAGAATCCATCATCAACCATATGGTAAGCAAGATGTACCGGTTGTTGTGGTTTCTGATGCCTCTTGACCGATATTTTATATCAGTCCGTAAGGCTGCTGGGCATAGTGATGCGGCTCGAGTTTCAAATAGCACCACAAGGGTCGGAGTCCGACTTGGCTAAAGGACCGGTCCCGTAATTTTGAACCGAGTCAGGTGAAGAGACCGGAACACTGGACCCCGTACTTCCAGAGGTAAGTTTGAGAACTTGGAGGAGATTGCAGCCCCAACAGATTTTTCGTGCACCACCCGCTATTAGTGTACACAGCGATGAATTTGTCAGCGGCGAGCATTGAACCAGGGACGTTCAGATTACTAGACCGCTGTTCTTGCCAACTGGGCCAACGCGCACAGAATACCTCGCCCAGAGTACCCAGATGTACCGGTTTGATACCCAGCCCACCTGTTTTTAAACAGAAAAATGCAGAAGACAATTCAGTGAAAGTTGCAGTCTGTATAGCATGTATTACATAAAACCAAGTACCTAGAATATATCTTGATGAAGACTGGCGCAAATTAGTCTCACTATTATATCGTCATAATAGTTGATTAAACTTCTTTTTTCATCTTTTACCCACCTTAAGTATCTCTCAAATGATATATACTTTTCCTCTTTTTGTCTCACTTATCATATCTTGTCTCCCTTAACATATCTTGCAGAAGAATGGCGCAAATTAATTACAAAACCAAGAAAAAAACTCTCTGAGTTACTTTCTCTTACTGACTTTGAAAAAATGCTGTCATTTGCGTCCAAGTATTTTGAAAAGTGAGTTTACAGGATTGCTAGAAAAGCATATTTTTATTTTCGTTAAATATAATTTTAACTAGAAGGTAACCCATCATTTTGACGTCATAATACTAATAATGACGTCATAATGGAAAAAGTATATGAAAGTTAAAAAATATCCCGAATTATCTAACAATATTGCATTTAATCCACACCTTGTAAAAGCAAACCCTTTCATTATCTTTTATTTATTTAGTTTCTCATGCGATTGGAGTAGTAGACTGCCATCCAGTTTTTTACAGCTCACTACGCGATATGAATACGTGAGCTACTTGATTCATTCACATTCAAGTTTGCTTACTTTCAGAATTCATCGCAAAAGTAAACAGATTTTTAAAAATTGTTAAATATACAGCTAAAAGCATCCAATTTTTTTTAGTTCTGAATGTTTTATAGAAAAATAGGCTGAACAAACGTGATTTGATGGAGAAGATATTAGTTTTTAGGTAAGAAAAACTTCTGATCCACATCTGAAATTGAAATTAAGCCTAACCGGCTGTTTGTTTACCGAGGGCTTCAATTGAAAGATGATTACAGCCCGGAAGTGTTATACAGAGACAACGGCTATTATATATATAATTGTTTCAATAATTACTATAACAGTGTATATCAGGTTTTTCATCAAGGAAGCAGATATTGTCAAATCACTATTTCATTTAAAGTAAAATTTATGCATGTGTAGCAGAACTTTATTTACCACGTCCGCAGACTCTCCGCATAATTTCAACACGTTGCCGCGCCAATTCAGCTTCATTGAAAAACAGTTCCTAAAACTTCATAATGCATTAGAGCTTATTGTAATTTCTAAAGGGGAAAGCAGTTTAAGATGCCGCCATCAAAAGAATCCACTAAAAAGACAGCTAGCTCTTGACAAAAATGTACATAAATCAATGATCAAAAGATTGCTAAAATATTTTAAAACAAAGAACAAGTTATTACGTTTGTAATAAGATTTTTTTATAACAAGACTTACCTAAATTACTCATTAAATTTATTTGAATCTATAAAGTCTACTTTTAAAAAAATTACATAATATATCTGAAAACAGCCACAGATGAAAACATTTTTAAGTAGTAGTCCAAAGACTCCATTTGGAAAAAAAAATGCAATCCATTAAAACTAATTGAAACATTTTTTAAGCCTTTATAGTTCTTTTTTTCCCCTTTTGATTTCCGAAGATAAAACATTCTCCTAAAGTAAACAAAAGTATCCGCTGCATTTTTTTTTCCATGTCGATAAAGATTTTCTTTTCTCCAGAGATTCAAAGGTAAATGAAACATCTTTATATTATCATATATCTGTAACTTTTACTGATCATTCCGAGGGCTGTTTAGTGTCTTGACATCTTGAAAGTTTAGCTCTTTAAAACAGACGTTTCTTTTTTCTTCTTCCATATGAGATAGAAAGATTCTTTCTAAATGTGATATCTAACATGATTCTTTTCAAACGGATAAAGTTCTTTTGCGCTTCGTATTTGTTAAGACACGATGGATTGTCAATCACTTGAAAAGTTTTCTCCAGGGAAGGAAAAAAGTAAATCGAGATATTTTAAAGGAAGTTGCCAAAATCAATATAATAATGATTATCAAACTATGTATAAATGTCATCATTTATGACGCTTACTTCCTGACGCATGCTTAAAGACATATTAATCTATCTACAGAGGCTGTTCACACTTCTTTTAGACGATGTATATTGTATTCACAAAACTAAATTACATAAAATTCTTGTGTTTTAAATGTTCTATTTGACATCCCTTATTCTGAACTATCTTTCGACACCGCAATTTCTTGGATAATAATGCCTTTTGAAGTGTCAGAAGAGATATTCTATCCCATGCCTCCTGAACAGCTTTCCAGAGTCCTGTAAGGGTTTTGGGACGACGTTTGGATAATGCAGATTTTAAAAGTCCGAAAGCACAAAGATCCATAGGTGATACATCGGGAGATTTAGTAGGGATACCAGTTTTTTGTTCCATTTCTTTTAGGAAATTTACAGTGGATTTTGATGTGTGACTGCTAGCTTTGTCCTGATGGAGTCTCACAGATTGATGGCACTGTGGGTAAAACGATGGTATTTCATTCAGAAATATTGGCGAAAAAATATGTTCCTGATAGTATTTGGAGTTAATCTTGCCATTTTTTTCCACTCTCTTTATTTTTAACTTGCCATTATAAGAAAAACCAGCAACAATCATGAATCCCTTAGAAAAACTTTATTTCGATTCTTTGAACCATGTACTTAAATTTTTCTCCCCTTTTATGATAATAAATGGCTCTTTTTTTTTTGTTGCAATCATTTAAATACACCCATGATTCATCTATTGTGACAATTGTTTTCCATTTTTCTTTGGATAAGTGTTTCTCATATAGAATTCTGCAGCGTGTCCAGCGTTCAGCGATATGATTTGGAAGAAGACTATGCACATTGCGTTTTTTCGCTTTCTTAAGATTTAAATCAACGTTTATCATTTTGTTTACAGTGGACACCGAGCATTTTAATGATTTTGCAACTGTCCTTTGACTAGGGGGATTTTCTTTTAATATTAAGCAACGTACCTTTGCAATAGTCGAAGATGTTCGTTTTTTCCTTGGATACTTGTTTGGAATTTTTGTCCAACTTGAGGCTCCAATTTGACGTTTTTTCCTTTCTTGTTGACGATATTACCTATCGACGCTTTAGATATCACAAAACCATGACTCTCAAATCGTTTTTGGATAACGGAGTATGCATATTTCTTTTCGGAAAGAGCATAAATTTAGCCTTCGAACCTCTGCTTTGTTAAAAACGCCATTTTGAATAAAAACAAAACTTTCAAGCCACAGACCATAATTTTGACTTTTAAAAACATAGTACAGTTGCAATTATTTCTATTGCAGCAAACTATTTTTTATTACCGCTTACCAAAATCGTCTAAAAAATGTGCGAACAGCCTCCGTATATGTATAAAACAGTTCCTTAACTAAATGACTCACTGACTGACATACAACTCACAGACCAAACCGCTGGACCTAAAGGGCTGAAATTTTGCATAGCGATTTTTCTTATAGTTTAGGGGTGCACTAAGAAATATTTTTGAAAAATTCGTCTTAGATTTTTTTAAATTAAATTTTTAATCTGTTTTAGTAACTGTTTTTAAGTTTGCATTTAAAATAATAATTTGAGAGTTATAAAATGTATATCACGAGAAAGTCCATAAAAATTCCTTTAAAACGAGAACTTTTTCAAATCTTTACCTTCATTTTCTGATTTTTGGTGAATTTTTAAAGATTAATTTTTAGAATTTAATTTATTAAATGCTGATCACGTGATTCAATTTTGTGGTACTTTAAATAAATTTATCGTCACGTGCATAACAACTAAGTAGACAAAAAAAATTTCTTTCCTTGCGAATGCGGCAGACGATTGGACGTTATCCAAAAAAATATTAAAATACAGTAAAAGATATTATGTTCCTCGAACTGTACTATATTAACTACTTTATTCTGTAGTATGTCCTATTACATTTGATTTGAATATTTTCTTCTACATTATTTTGTCTATAAAAATATCCCTTACGATATTTTTATAAATATATTTTTCTACATCAATTGTATACATTGATCCTCGTATTTATTATAAATATATATATATATATATATATATATATATATTTGGCATTAATTGCATACATTGACCGTTGTATTTAATTTAAATGTACTCCGTACCGAAGTGCGGGTTTTCTGCTAGTACAAGCATATGTGCATACCTGCCTGCAAATACAAACATACAACCATGGATAATGGAAAATATACGTACATCTAACTATTCCAAATTTACCTAAAAGCATTAAACCTACATTCGAAAAGTTACTGTTCTTTTGTGAAGTACAGGAAACTTCTGAGTTGGGATTTTATGTATAATTGTATCTATAAGTTGTGAGTTCCTACATTTGTGCGCGTATCTACCAACCTATATACTCCTATCTCTTTCTAAATGCAATACATGAAGGTAATTCTGAGCTAATAAATTCTGAACTTATACATATATATGATGAACCTCGACTATAAGGCCTCTGCTTATATCGAAGATACGGATATTAATGTCGGTGTAAAAAATTACTGCCCCCCTCCAGCGTCGCGTGTACTTCAGGTTTTTGCACGAACCTCTTATTCTTTTCAACAAACGAGCCAAACAAAACATGAGGTGGTTGCTGGTAGTTGATGACGAGTAAATGAAGTTACCCATATTTCCCCTTTCCACTTTTTAACGAAGGATTACGTTCCTCAATAAGAAAAAATTCAGAGTCCGTCGCGAGTTAAAATTTGTGCAGCGCGCCAAACCCAGTAACAGTAAACAGTCAAACAGAAAGTACCGAAATGAGTAACCCCCGGTTGTTTCGTTAAAAGAGACTAACTGAAATATTTATTTATCTATTTTTGTTTTCTGTTGGATACAACGGGTTAGATGAATGTTTGGGTTTTTTTGTATGGATATGGGGTTGTCACGCAGAGTGACAATATAAGAGCACGCACTGGTCTGCCATGAGGTGTGTTTAGAAATCAGCATGACTTAAGTTAAAATAATTACGTTTATTCGAAACTTCAATAAAAATTTAAAAATATTAAAAGCAATAACTTAAAACATTTGTATAATCAAAACAATCTCACACAGAGACTTCTAACATACGAATCTCACTAGCTCGTGAGTTCAACTGTGTCTGCTGCTATCGGCCTTTGCTCTAACTCGAGCAGTATTTATACAAGCCAGTAACATAACATTGACATATTTGCATAAAATATACTGGAAAGGAAAAATAACAAACCATGGGGAAAATAAACGAAAAACAACATTTCTCATATGTATGACGTCAAAGTTGCTGTGACGCCATTACTTGTTAGATAAGTGCTACATCAGTCTAAAACGATAGCATGAATGTCGGAAAGTAATACAAGTAAATGATCTAATAAACTGAAGTTTAGATAGCCCTTTTAAGGTACATTTTCCTAACAGGGGTAAATTTCTAAAACGTATGATTGTCTGGATTGTCAGTGATGGATAGAAACTAACCCCAATAAATATTAGCTATTATTTATTTATTGGCATTAGCCAGAAGATGGCAGGGAAAAGTCTTCAAATGGAAGTGGACCGTGAAGTAGGAACTAACCCACTACTGTAACTGACATCTCTGCATGAAAAGTCTATACTAACCGAGATATTTGTACTGTACCAACTCAAACAGCTCTTTGAAACCAATACTTCTAGGTGACGGTAAGCAAACTCCCTCTTAAAAACTTCCTGCGTCTTAATGGACAGCCGGCTTTTTGGGGGAAGGAAAATAGATGCCTATATTTCGCTGAATTGTAAGTCTTGCTATGTACATGCATTTTAACTTAAACTGTTTCTTTAAGTGAGTACCGAGCTATAGAGGCAAAGCTAAAGCTCAATCCCTAAAGATAAGCAAAAACTATTGAAATAATTGCAAACGAGTATCTCATGCAGAAATACAGGAGAAACATAACTGTGGGAAATTATAATAGCCTTCGAATGTCAACTTACGGTCTCCTGTAAATAAGTCACTTGACGCTAAAACATTTGGACGAAAGAAGATGGGACTCAGATAGAATATTTGATAAGGTCCGAGGCTACCTGGTTTGTTCAACAAACTGTATGAAACAAACATTTGTTGACGTTTAAAAATGGTTAAACTTTAGAATATTTTTCTATGAATATTAAGAAGTCTCCTCAATTTCAAAGAATAAGCTAAAGAGTAGGATGTACAACATTTTTAGTTGTAATTTTTTTTTAAAATTTTACTGTATTGTTTATCGTCACTCATGACTGGATGAATATGATATAAATATAAGATAATTTTTCAGAATGCTAATGTAATGAAGCGCTTTCAAAAAAAGATTAAAATTAATATTTTAAGAGAAAATAAAAGGTTTGAAAGCTTGAATCATTAGATTTTGTGTGTAAGGTCGGTAACGTCTTTAATGCCGACGTAATTATAGGGCAAAGCGTTTGTCGGCAACATTAGCCAATTTACGAAGGTTTTATGAGCCCAGCGGTTTGTCGGTGGTTTCCGATTCCAGACGCAGATAAGGGGATGGCACCAGGGTTTGAAAATTTAAACATTAAAGTAAAAAGTTTGAAATGTACCAAGTTTGAAACATTAAAGTAAAATACCCTTTTGTAAACGAATTTATTGGACCTGTTTGGGAGGTAAACCGCAAGACACGTGGAGTTGACTTTGGGTGGTCTTGTGACGAAATTGAAGTGCACACCCATTTGGAGAGAGATATCCAATCGAAGATTTTGAGTTTTGGATAGACGAATAAAAAAACATTGCAGAACGTGGAATGGCTAGAGGTTTTATTAGAAGGCGGGATTAATTTTAGACAAAGAGAATGAAAGGAAATATATACATGGTTCTGAGAGAAAAAAAAAGAAGGGGATTAAGATTTTGACGGGGAAGCTGTTGGGTCCCCGCAACCCTGTGTTGTCTTTCATAGAATTTTGAATCGGAGTTTGTTTTTTGACGGGTCAGGCTGTTGGTTTCCCGTGAATCTAAATTTACGTAGAAGACATAAATCGGCGGTTGGTCGAGTGGAGTCAGCATCTAAGTTAGGTAGAAGACGCTATCGACAGCTGTTGGAGTGGAGCCCGCATCTGGGGTTACGCATAGACGTTATCGACCGTTAATCAAGTGTAGACCGCACCTGAGTTTGAGACAAGGAGTTGATGGGATCATAGAGTGGAGACTACTTAGATATTCAGCCAGACGTCGAGAGGTTTTCCTCATCATAAAGCCAGACTTGACCACCCCATGCCAAGGAAGGTTTTCGACCCCCGGACCCCATCGCATTAAATCGAATGTCAACAATCATCAAAGGTCATCAAACTGAGTGAGTGTTTTGCATTATTTTGATTTGTTCAGTTCCCACGGTTTCGAGTTAGTTTTGGTGTGTTAGAGAGATAGAAAAAGAGTATAGATTGTTTCGGTTAGAGTCAAATTTTGTGTTTGTTGGTTCTAAGTCTTTACGCTCCCTAATCCTATAAAGGTGGTAAATAAATTGATAAAATATTTTTATTAAATGATTGTGTATGCTTAAAATTTTGAAACATTGAAAAAGTTGGAATTTGAAAATTGAATATTTTGCAAAGAAGGTCATGATTATAAATGTCCGTAGCATAATTTGTAAATATTAGTTTTTTTTGTAAATAAATAATGATCTATTTTAAACGTAATGAGTTGGTTTAATTTATGTCTACTTGATCTGTTCGTTATTGTCAATTAGTGTCCAGGGCTTTGGGTTGGATTCAATAAAATAAATTAAACACAACGCAACCAAATAATTTTAATTATAAATAAATATGTACTAACCCAAATAAACTACGATTCACGCCCAAGATCTAAATTCAGGACAGACCATACGACAGCTAACAAGATATGATGACGAGACTGAAAAATTTGTTTGATTTTGCCTTATGGAATGAAATTTATAAATTTAATTTGTAATTGATACTGAAGAACAGCAGTTGACGTTTTTATATTTGGCTCTATCCTTCCTTTGACGGAATGGAATTAAAATATATCTAGTTTTAACTGCATAAGTATATACACTGAAGTGCCACTGAATAAGGGATAGCAAAGCCTATGCAAATTGTGTAGCGCTGCGCATCATGTATGCGCAAGTGAGGGCTCTGTGGTAACTGCATATATAGCGCGTACTGTGGTTGTTCTGAATTAGTTGTTGGAATTGCCAGTATGGGTAAACTGCCTGATTTAGACGCTTTCGATCGAGGACAAATCGTAGGCGCGACGCATGGGCCATTCAATTTCCGAAATCGTCAGAGAGCTAGGATTTTCAAGGTCGACAGTGTCAAGAGTATACCAAGAATACATGGATGGTGGAAAAAAAACTAGCTATAGGGCAAACTGCAAAGGACAATTAGCCTTGACAGTGCGTGGTGAGAGACGGCTCAGGCGTATTGTACGTAGCCAGCGAAGCCAAACATTAGCTCAAATTACCACCCAGTTTAATGACAGTGCCAGTCGTACAGTCAGTAAACGGACTGTGCAACGCTCGCTTCAACGTATGGGTTTCGGGAGCCGTCGACCTACGAGAGTACCATTGCTCTATACTCGCCATCGGGCTGCACGTCTTGCCTGGGCAAGAGAACACAGAGACTGGAGTATAGAGGACTGGAAACGAGTAGCATGGAGTGATGAGTCTCGATTCCGACTACTTAATGCCGACGGGAGGCTGAGAATATGGCGTCAGGCTCATGAAGCCACGTTTCCTGCATGCCTGGCTGGAACTGTCCAAGGGCATGGTGGCTCAATCACGGTCTGGGGTGTTTTTTCGTTGCACAGTTTGGGATCTTTGGTGCGTGTACTCACCTCCCTCAATGCAATTCGGTACGTAGAGTTGCTGGGTGATCACCTCCATCCGTTTATGCTGTTCTGTTATCCGCACGGTAATGGTGTTTTCCAGCAAGACAACTGTACCTCTCACAAGTCCCGGTTGGCTACTGGCTGGTTGGATGAGCATTCCTCTGACTTCTCTGTCATGAATTGGCCACCTAAAAGCCCAGACATAAATCCTATTGAGCATCTTTGGGATGTTTAGGAACAAGGCATAAAAGGCCATCACACAGCACCAAAGAACCTTACTGAATTATGGACAGCTTTAGCCAATATTTGGCAAGCCATTCCCATGGAACGTTTCCAGAAACTTGTTGAATCTATGCCTCGTCGTGTGGCAGCTGTTATCAAGGCCAGAGGAAGCCCAACTCGTTACTAGGTAGGTATCCTTAATTCAGTGGCACTTCAGTGTATGTATATATATATATATATATATATATATATATATTGATATATTGTGAAGAATACATTGATTCTCACAATTCAGAGCAAAACCCCCTCAATCATTTCACGTCCCAACAGAAGACAATCATGGAACCCCGATGCAACGCAGCTAGACAACAAAGCGGCAGAAGAAAGCGCTCCCAGAAAATGCAAACCTGGAGGCGAGGCACCAGTATGTCTGAGATTTTGCATAAAGTTGAAAAGACATTAGTTTCGGTCAACCTCTTGATTGATGATGATCGGGGAAGATTAAGCGACTTAAAGAAATCAGCTGATGTGCTGACGAAGGAAGTGACTCACCAATCGAATCTCCGAATAGTGATGTCCCTTTAAAGGCGCCAATTAAAACGCTTTTCAATATCGAGCAATCGCCGCGCTAAAATTACGAGTTGCGTCGCTGAGAACTAAAAAAAGTCAGTCAGTGTCTAGATCTGCAACTAGACGTTCGCTACTCCGGCATTGACACCGTGAATTACGATTTCTCATATGTCCATGTGATAGGCAAAGCTTTTCTCGACTCCCTGTCGATTTGTTTCGAGGAGAAACAGTTCTAGCTGTTGCAGATAGCTCCTAGACCTGCATCTAGAAGGTCGCTACTCCGGCATTGACGTCGTAACTTACGATTTCTTTTAAGTCCTTGTGATGTCGATTTGTTTCCAGAAGAAACAGTGCCATAGCTATCGTAGATAGCTCACTACTTTTAGATCCCGAACGGATATGTTCATTAGGTTCTCCACTGGACTCTGATTCCGTCACGACTTACAACCTAGACTGGTGTTCTTCAGATGAATTTGTTCCCTGCACGTTATTTAGAGTGTATACTCTACAGTGTTATAAATAATATTGTATCGAAATCATCTCATTTGTGAATAAACATCAATTTAATATATTACTTGATTGTATCGTCGTTTACGAGCTACCATTCGGCGAATTATATATATATATATATATATATAGAATATAAATATTCTCTCTCTCTATATATATATTTTTATATATATACATATATACATATATATATACATATATATATATATATATATATATATATATATATATATATATATATATATATATATATATATATATATATATATATATATATATATATATATATATATACACTCATGGACAAAAAAATTAGCGCACCAAGAAGGAGTCGTCAAAATGAAACGAAATTTTACATACGTAATGAATACTTTGATATAAGTAAATGATAAGAAAATCAAAGAAAAAGGATAATTTTTTTCAGAGAAAAAGGCAAAAGAACGGAGGAGTTAATACTCCGTAATACTCCGTTGGACCCCCTCTAGCGCGAATGCTCGATGCGATACGATCGGGCATTGAGTCATACAAGTTCTGTATGATGTCTTGAGACATTTCGTTCCATATTTGCTGTAACCTTGCCTCTAGCTCATTCAAACTCGTGGGATGCCCAACTCGTCGTCCCAAATGATGCCAGATATGCTCGATTGGAGACTAATCTGGGGATCGGGCAGGCCAAGGAAGGGTAGTAACAGTGAGGAGACAGTTTATGACACCCGTGCCGTATGAGGCCGAGCATTGTCTTGTTGAAAAATGGCTCCTGGGAGCCGTTGCATGAGTGGCAACACATGTGTTTGCAGGATTTCATGAACATACCGCTGGGCTGTCATGGTGCCACGGAACAATACTAGGGGTGACCGTGTATTGTAGGCAATGGCACCCCATACCATCACACCAGCTGTGGGAGCGATGTGTCGCTGTACAGCAAAGACAGGATTGAAGCGTTCACCACGGGCTCTCCACACACGAACACGACTGTCATCGCTTCCGAGATTGAATCTGGATTCGTCGCTAAAGACGACCTGATTCCATACCGCTGCAGTCCAGTTTCCTCGTGCGCGGCAAAACTCCAAACGGAGGCGTCGATGGGTGAGCGTCAAGGGCAGCACACGTAATGGGCGCCGCGATACCAACTGTCCTTCAGCCAGGCACCTTCGCCTGGTTCGAGAAGACACAGAGGCCCCTAGTGAAGGTGCTACCTGTGCCTGGATGGCGGCCGATGAAGCAGTTTTCTGTACGCGTGCATTTCTTACGATGTGGCGGTCTTCTCGACGACTGGTCTGTCGAGGGCGTCCTGAGCCTGGTCTTCGTGTACATGACATCTCTCGTGTCCACTGGTCCCAACACCTCCTCACAACACAATCAGAGCGGCCTAATTGACGAGCTACTCGCCTAGCTGACCACCCAGCTTCCATCATCCCGACGATTCTCCCCCTCTCAAACTGCGACAACTGCTTATATTGTCTTCGAACACGGCGTAATGGCATGTCTATCTCAGCTCTTCCTTTGTAAATGATTCAGCACACTCAAACAAGCTTTGGTTAACTGTTTTATACTCCACAGAGTACGATGTTCAACGCCCTCTACCTGCTATACGTAATGGGCAATCATGCTGCATTTCTAATCATTTGCATATCTCCCCGACATGTACTTTCATTGCAAGATTCATTACGATTCCCCAATTATTTCTTGGTGAGATAATTTTTTTTGTCCATGAGTGTATATATATATATATATATATATATATATATATATATATATATATATATATATTCTTTGGCTTCGACTTCATTCTCTTTGTCTCCTCCTAGATCTTTTCATGAAAGAAGAAAGATAAAATCAAGAAAGTCTCTAATGAGACTATAAAAAATAAGAAAAAGATATACTGAAAAGCAAATTGCAAAAAATTACACACTGTGAGCTATGATTTTGATAAATGTTCATTCATATTGAAAGTACAATGTATAATAAGAAAAAAAATATTATAGTAATTTTGGCTCTTGTAAAGAAATGGGTACCTCTTTTGATGTGGTCGATAAATACGCCAAGTGGACATACCACAGACGCAAATCCTAAGAATTCACAAGTATAATATATTTGACTAGTTCGGTTAAAATCGCTACTTTTAACTTTTTGCTACGCGAGGGCAAATTAGACCGAGACCTACAGTTTAAAGCCGATTCCGGACGGCTACAAACATTCATGCCAACAGTAGGACTCGAACCCACAGGATCTGAACCGAATGCAAGAATATTTGGCGCCAGTGTATTTGGCGAGATCCCCGTTTATTAAAATAGGATGTTATAACTGAAAGTATTTGGTTAAAAATTAATAAAATGTATGTTAGCAAGGTTCTAATTAAAGCAATATCCAGCCTCATAAAGCGATTATTACTTAGTGTATTTAATAATGCAGTTTTCGGTTCTTTGTCAAAGTTTTGCAGTGTTGTTCCTGTGAAGTGCAATGTTGTCAATTTTTAAAACTTCGGAAAACTGTGCTAAGGGATACATGCTTTTTTACAATCACCGCATTTTTTATAACTATTTCAACGCAAAAAGTTAAACACTTTTATTCTTAACAAACTTATTTTTCCTCCCAAATTGAGAAACTGAAATAATGTCAATATGGGATACATCATCCATGTATTTTAACATAATATGAATGACCACAATACTGTAAAATAAAAAATACAAATAAATAGACAAACATGGACACACAAAGTGAGAGAGCGAGCGAAATAGAAGGTAATGAAATATTCGTCACATATAAATGTCTTGTAGCATAAAACTAAACTACATTGTAATACATTCAGGCGTTAAATAACACACCGTGCATTTTAACGATCTGAAATCCTTAGTTTTAGATCGTTAGCATTTATCTTTAAAACATTTGTATATGTCACATATTTCATTACCTTCTATAGATAAAAGAAGAAACGAAAAATTCACGCAGCCAGCAATACCTAATAAAGCATTGCGGATATTTTAAAAATTTAATTTAGTTCTTGTCAGGTCGGGTTATAAGGGGATATTCTGCTATTACGGAGGCGCCTTTAGTGACAGTTAATAATAGAACAAGAACAAAGAATTTCATTTGATCAAACAAAACACGCGAAAATAAAACGTGAGTTGAGATAGAAGCGGGGAAAACTTACAAAATCTGCAGCGGCTGAAATAAGGAGAAGTTAAAGTAAAGTGATTTTGACCTTGCCATTTATCTCGGAGGAATTTGAAGACGGAGGCAGAGTACGCAACAGAGAAAAGGAAAGCAGTAATTCACTTGATCGATATACATAAAAGCGCAGGGATCAATTCCTTTTCCAGAATAATATCTACACGTGAGTTGACGGTCAAAGGCATGCCCGATAAAGACATTACCAAGAGCACTGTAGATATAATTTGTAGAACTTTCCTCGTAGTTTCAAAATAGAGAGGACCGGCGTTTATCAGAGTCTGAGATGTAAGAGAAAATAAGGTTAAGATTTGACACTGAATCGTACTGAAGAGCAAATGCAAATTTATCTGTGTCTTTTATAAATTTTATATAGCTTTTTTATAATAGTATATGATTGCATATTTTAGGATTTACTTCCAAATCAAATACAGTCGAACCCCGTTATAGCGAACCTGTTATATAACGAACTCCCGGTTATAACGAACGAAATTTTTGGTCCCTCCGTTTTCCTATTGTATTTAATGCTAATTTACCCTTTTATAGCGAACCTCCGAAATCTTAAGAATCGGCTATAACGAACATTTTTTTCAGTCGACAACTGAATTTTTAAAAATTTTTAAACTTTTTCAGAATGCTGAAGATACAACGAATGTTGAAGAAGCAAAAAATGAGGAATGAAGAAGACGATGATGAAGATTTACCTATCGCGATGTGGATAGAAAAGCACAAAATTTCATCATTATCAGATTGTGGCGTGCAATTGTTCAAAACATGTGATGATGAAAACATTACATGTGAAAATCCGACTGATGAAGATTTTGTTGAAGAAATTACAATGAATCATTCTGAAATCGAAGATTCTGCTTCTGATGCTGATGAAGAGGAGCACATAAATGACGAAATCCCCACCATCTCAGATGCTACAGCAGCGATGCGTGTAATTAATAAGTTTTTGTCAACACAAGCAGTGGATGAAAGAGTGTGGGGTCATTTGATGTATTGGACAAAGAAATTCATAAAATGTTTTTGAAATCGGCATCACGTCGGCAGAAGATTACCGATTATTTCTGTATCAAAACAGTGAGCAACTATTAAAGATAAAATCAATTTATTTCCAATTGTCTTCATTTTTAGTTAATGTAATTAGTATTGTGTCAGTTAAATGTAATCGATTTTAGTTAATTTAATTCATTAATGATAATTTTTAATAGATTTTTTCATTCTTTCAATACATTATTATTGAATATACATAGCAACTAATGAGTTATACATTTTATGAACTATAACAGTTTTCTTAATGGTTCGGATATAGCGAACCACCGGATATACCGAACAAAACCTTTGGTCCCTTGAAGTTCGTTATAACGGGGTTCAACTGTTACAAAGAATAAAATTATTGATAAAAGTCAAACTTCCTTGTTTTGATTATCGAGTTAACTTACTGTTTCTTAATATATATATATATATATATATATATATAAATACAGTTGGCTCTCTGTTTAACGACTTTCAAGGGACCGGGAAAAATCGTCCTTAAGTAGAGATCGTCCTTAATCAGAATTTGTGAAAAAAATAACATTTCCCTTCACGCTTTACAGGCTTAGGACTGTCACTATATTTCTTAATATATGGGCGTGTTTATAAATGTTATTTTTATTATTATTATTTTATTCACAAAAAGTTATTTTAAATTACATTGAAAGAAGAGTACAAACAATACAATACATTAGGTTTTTAAAACAGTCAAAAAGTGTTGCTGGCTTCTTCTTTCGCCGTGTTTTTGTTATTCTATTTTCCAGATTTTCTAAAATTCTAAATATGCCATCTTTCATATTTGATGTAATATAGCGTCGGAGAACATTTAGAGAAGAAGTTGCATCTGTGTAAGATGGTGGCAGTGTCTTCTTTTTCATATCTTCACCTTCGTCGTTTGATTTCGTTTACTATGTATATCTTCATAAATATATTCTACATTTCTGTAATCTGTTGTTCAAACAGATTCATCACAATTGTAGAAATCTTGAATTGAAAAAACCTCATCTTCAACAAGACTTCTCCATTCTTCAGGGGTAATGTCATCTTTGTTGATTTATACATCCGTACTTTGCAGTTCCACTACAAGTTCTTTGTGAATTCCAGCAACGCGAAATCAGTTTTCTATACTAGATGAAGAAACTCATATAAAAAAATTCGTCGTTAAACAGAAACAACGTCGTCTTTAAATAGAATTTTTTTTTTACCTAGGAGGGACCGGGACTGGGAAATATCGTCTTTAAATAGAGATCGTCGTTAAGTAGAGCGTCGTTAAACAGAGAGCCAACTGTATATATATATATATATATATATATATATATATATATATAGATATATATATACACTGAAGTGCCACTGAATTAGGGATAGCAAAGCCTATGAAAATTGTGTAGCGCTGCGCAACATGTATGCGCAAGTGAGGGCGCTGTGGTAACTGCATATATAGCGCGTACTGTGGTTGTTCTGAATTAGTTGTTGGAATTGCCAGTATGGGTAAACTGACTGATTTAGACGGCTTCGATCGCGGACAAATCGTAGGTCCGCGACGCATGGGCCATTCAATTTCCGAAATCGTCAGACAGCTAGGATTTTCAAGGTCGACAGTGTCAAGAGTATACCAAGAATACATGGATGGTGGAAAAAAAAAACTACCGATCGGGCAAACTGCAAAGGACAATTAGCCTTGACAGTGCGTGGTGAGAGACGGCTCAGGCGTATTGTACGTAGCCAGCGAAGCCAAACATTAGCTCAAATTACCACCCAGTTTAATGACGGTGCCAGTCGTACAGTCAGTAAACGGACTGTGCAACGCTAGCTTCACCGTATGGGTTTCGGGAGCCGTCGACCTACGAGAATACCATTGCTCTATACTCGCCATCGGGCTGCACGTCTTGCCT
This sequence comes from Dolomedes plantarius, assembly GCA_907164885.2. Taxonomy (NCBI): domain Eukaryota; kingdom Metazoa; phylum Arthropoda; class Arachnida; order Araneae; family Dolomedidae; genus Dolomedes; species Dolomedes plantarius. The sequence continues at coordinate 188,088,930 of OU015493.1, forward strand.
GGGCAAGAGAGCACAGAGACTGGAGTGTAGAGGACTGGAAACGAGTAGCATGGAGTGATTAGTCTCGATTCCGACTACTTAACGCCGACGGGAGGCTGAGAATATGGTGTTAGTCTCATGAAGCCATGGATCCTGCATGCCTGGCTGTTACTGTACAAGGGCATGGTGGCTCAATCATGGTCTGGGGTGTTTTTTCGTGGCACAGTTTGGGATCTTTGGTGAGTGTACCAACCTCCATCAATGCAATTCGGTACGTAAAGTTGCTGGGTGATCACCTACATAAGTTTATGCTGTTCTGTTATCCGCACGGTAATGGAGTTTTCCAGCAAGACAACTGTACCTCTCACAAGTCCCGGTTGGCTACTGGCTGGTTGGATGAGCATTCCTCTGACTTCTCTGTCATGAATTGGCCACCTAGAAGCCGAGACTTAAATCCTATTGAGCATCTTTGGGATGTTTTGTGACAAGGCGTGAAAGGTCATCACACAGCACCAAATAACCTTTCTGAATTATTTACAGCTTTAGCCAATATTTGGCAAGCCATTCCCGTGGAACGTTTCCAGAAACTTGTTGAATCTATGCCTTGTCGTGTGGCAGCCGTTATCAAGGCCAGAGGAGGCCCAACTCGTTACTAGGTAGGTATCCCTAATGCAGTGGCACTTCAGTGTGTATATATATATATATACATACATACATACTATTATATATATATATATATATAAATAAATATATATATATATGTATGTATATATACATAATACATATATATATATATATATATATATATATATATATATATATAGATACATACATATACATATATATATATATATACATATACATATATAAATATATATATATATATATATATATATATATATATATATATATATATATATATATATGTGTGTGTGTGTGTGTGTGTGTGTGTGGGATAGTTCGCCGTTCGAAGAGCAATTACTAAATAATAACACTTAAAGTATACTAACATTTAATTAAACTATGTACAGAAATATTTTCAAAAGGCTTAGTGCCTTGAAGTTACAACGGCCGAACATATCCCAGCAGGTTAAGTGCATGCAAGCACTACGAATATTATATCGGAACTGCACCGGAAGCGATGCACAACAGTTCGGATATCAAATGTTCCTTGCGCCTCTTTCTCATTGGCCAGGTGAGTCGGAGCGCCATCTCGCGGCATCCTCTGCTGATCTGTCCATGGCGTATATCCTCGATTAACTACAGGCGGCAGGACTGACACAACGACGATCCCGGCGATGGCATATAATTGTTACACAAAATGCTAAAACTGAAAGATATATCAGTACATGATAATAAACATTTTTAAAAAAAGTATATACAGATGACAATATTGCTAATTGATAGCCAACCACGGCTTCATGTGAACTGCGGCAGTCGTTGTGACATTCGGTCCACCGTGGTTGCCTAACTTCTGGACATCAAATCTGTCGTTGGACTTTATTTTCGTAATCTTGTAGGGTCCAAAAAATTTAGGGCGAAGTTTTAGTCCACCTCCAAATTGAGTTCTTTCAATAGCAACGAGCTCTCGAATTTTATATCGTCTTGCATCCTTCCTTTTCCGATTAAAATTTTTCTTATTTTCTTTTGCTTTTTCTCTCATGTTTTCTCGATCTTCCATAGTTGCTTTGATATATTCTTCTTCTAGGATTTCCTTTATCTTTAAATCTTCTTTACTCTTTAATTTAACCCCAGTAAGAAGTCCAAACGGTGTAAATTTTGTTGATCTTGAAATGGTACTGTTAATAATTTTCTGAACGACAGGTACATACTTATACCACTTGGTTGCATCATCGATGGTTAGTTTAGACAAAATCGGAATGAGGGTTCTGTGCATCCTCTCCACCTGTCCATTTCCTCTTGGGATACCGGCTGTTATTTTAATGTGGTGTATATCTTCTTCTTTACAAAATTCCTGGAATTCGTTGGACATAAATGCACCACCTATCTGAAATAATTTTCGACGGGTTTCCAAATGTTGTTTGTTGTAACCTCAGTTTGTCGATGGCATCTTTAGCTGAAGTTGATTTTGTGGGGTAGAGCCAAACATACTTCGTAAATGCATCTACCACAGTAAAAATGTGCTGATACATTTTGCTTGATGAGGGCATTGGTCCAATAAAATCTACGTGGTACGTGTTTAACCCTTCAGTACTCGCGTCACTAGCTGTAACACGAACAGTCGCGTGGGTGACAAGTGTCACCCACCCTTATGTCGGTGTTATATCCATATTTATTTAACTTTTTTGCAACCTAATTATTTCTATAGTTTTTGGGGAGTATATACTACAAATAAAACACAATTAAATTTTAGAAAAAGAAACATAATATATTACAAATCAACCATACATTCAAAATGCAAAAAAATTAAAACATTCTGCACATACATTTTTCAAATGGTCATTACATATCCACTTTCCGCATTTCTCGCACCACTTTCACATTGTTCTCTCTCTTTGTCGTCCACAAGCGTAACAGCGTCAGTGGCGCACCCAGGGGGTTGATGAAGGGACCTGCCCCACCCCCAAAGAAATAGAAATTGCATTATGAATATTGAATTTGCATTATGAATATTTTTATCCGTTCAACTTGCCCCCCCCCCAAGATTAAATCTTGGGCACAATACTGAACAGCGTCCTCTGGCACCTTCTTTTCTCTTGAGGAAAAGAATTTGCACTATTGCATAATATTTGCATAAATTTGCACTATTTCAAATACATTCCTTATGGGAGCAAATTTATGAAATTCTCGTCGAGTTGCCCTATCCCAAATGTCATCAAAACGAAGGCACCTGAGAAGAAACGCAAACCTGTTTCTGCTCATTGTTAATTAGCATGATTCTTACCCATTACCGTTCGAGTTATCCCATAACTTATCGATATTCGTCTGGGAACTTTTATAAGTGCCTATCAAAAGAAGAAGACCAAATAAGGTCCTGACTGCTACCTCGTTGGTGTTTCTGGCATCGCGATCCCTTTCAAATTTACATTTGATAGAATCAGTGTAAATATTTGTGCAGTCTGCTGTTATTTTATTGACGTGCTCGTCAATAAACACATCTAATATTTTTTCTGGAGAAAAAAAAATTGTTGCTATGCCGTTTGGCATTGGAAGATGTGTTATTTTTTTCCTGCCTTGTTCTGACATTTCTAACAAACTTTTTTTTTTAATCACATTCAAAAATGTCATTAAAAAAGTTTGATGTAAAGAACCTATTAGAGATTGATTCTCTCTTATTAGATTTTTAATCATAAATAAAGAAAAGGATCTAAAATCTAAATTTTACGGAGACTAAAATAAATTCACTTTCCTTGAAAAGTTACGTAGATGGTCGCGTGGGGGACAGGTGTCAACCAGTGAACTTTGGTGCGATTTAATCGAAGAACAGTTAGAGACTAACTAAAGTGAAAAGAGAGGGGGCAAGAGGGAAGGTTCATTTGCATGTAGAAGGAAAAGGGAAGACTTCCAACCTTCCGAAGGCCGCCATTAGGGAAGATGAAAGCAGGTGGGGGACATATGTCAACCGCGCGAGTATTGAAGGGTTAAGGGTAAGTTCTCTTTGGGAATCGTATTCAAAAATCCTTCGCTTTTCTCGCTTTTTCTATTACACAGTATACACTCAATACAATTCGCAATGACACTTTCGATTTTCGTTTTCACTTTTGGCATGTAGAAGTCTTGTTTCAAAATTTGTTCTGTTTTTGTGCTTGCAAAATGTCCTAGAAAGTGACACATTTGTACAACTTCAGTTTGCATCTTTTCGGGGATAACAAGTAAGTCTCGGTCATCCTTTACTTTGAACAGGACGCCATTCTTCACAATAAACTCAGTAGTTATGAGAGTTTGAATGTATTCATCTGTAGCTTGAGCTTTTATGATTTTGGCTGTTAGAGAATCATCTTGTAGCTTGATGTCCATCACGGGGTACCAGCTAAGAGCATCAACATGTTGCATTTGTGTACCAGCTCGATGGATTATCTCATAATCGAAATCTTCTAAAAACAATGCCCATCTAGCTATCTTAGGGATACATTTTTTTAGACATAGTTTGTTTGAACGTAGCACAGTCAGTAATGATTTTGAACCTAGAGCCTAACAGGTAAGTCCGAAATTTGGTTAGCGTCTTAATGACAGCTAGTACTTCTAATTCATAAGAAGAATATTTTTCTTCTTGGATACTGGTTTTTTTACTCATAAAACATATAGGATGTAAAGCATTATCTTCACCAAGCTGAAGTAATATTGCTCCGTATCCACTTTTTGAGGCATTAGTATGTAGCTCAAGAGTAGAACCCTGACGAAATAGATGGAGAACAGGTTCGTTCATTAGTGCTAGTTTTAGTTGGCTAAATGCATGTTCTTGGGAAGGGCCGAAATGAAACTTAGCGTTTTTGCAAAGAAGATCACTGAGAGGTTTTGCGATTTCTGCATAATTCTGAATAAATTTACGAACGTAACCGGTTAAACCGAGGAAACTTTGCAGTTGCTTGGGTGTTTTTGGCATAGGAAAATTTTGGACAGCAATTGTCTTTTCGACAGAGGGCTTAATGGTGCCGTTTTCTAAAATGTGACCGAGGAATTCAATTTTGGTTTGGAGGAACTTGCACATTTTCAAATTGAGCTCTAATCAAATTGAGGTATTTGGATGCTATATCAAGAACGCGTCCAAGTCTTTCGACTCCTTCATAGACCGTGGTGGAGGGAATAATTATATCATCAAGGTATACTATAACAATACCTTCGCGGATGAGATCTTGAAAAATAGAATGAATATATCGCTGAAAAATGAAAGGACTGTTAGATAATCCAAAGGGCACACGTAGAAATTCATAAAGACCTTGAGGAGTGGCAAATGCAGTGAACTTAAAACTAGATGCATGCATGTCAATATGGAAATATGCATTTTTGAGGTCAAGAGTAGTAAAAACTGTACCAGTTGCTAATTGATCGAAAATATCCTGGATGATCGGTAAAGGATAACGATCCTTTATGGTTTTGGCATTTAACTGTCTATAATCGATGCATAAGCGTTTCGAACCATCTTTTTTGCTTACTAACACGATAGGTGAGCAGTAATAAGAGAAACTTTTCTGTATGATACCATCTTTTAACCATTGTGCAATTTGTTCTTCAACAATTTTTTACTCTGGTAATCCTAAACGACGAGGAGGTTGTGTAACAGGAATATCATCTATGAGGACAAGTGACATTTTCAATTTTGTGCCGAGGAATTTTTTTGGACGATATTCAGATATTAATTTTAAGACATGATGACGCAATTCTTCATTGAGTAAATGGCTTAAATCTACATTATTATCAACAGATTCTTTTACATTAAACACTTGATACAGTAAATTAACTTTGGGTTCTTCAGTAATTCTACTATTTGAATGGGATGCTACATTATACATTTCACATAAATTCACATTTGAAAATCCAGGTTTAGTATCATTATATGTACATCGGGACACATTTCCATTGAAGGAAATATCACTTTCAGGCATTTTACGAATACTAGTATTTACACAATTAATATCATCTAACATGCTATCTGATAATAAATTTTCAGAAAAGGAGTTTTGTTTTCCCTTTTCGAGTGGAAAGCGTTCGAATCGTGACCTTGATGAACTCTCCTGCTGTAGAGATTTATGACTGCCTGTGTGGATGGATTTTTGTACAATTGGGTCAACTTTTGAGGGAATAACACTTTCACCCGCGATATCGTGATTTTCTGGAATTGTAGGCATAATTATTTTGGCTGGAACAATACACGGATATTTACATTTCTCAGAAACTGCTACTATAATTCGCTTTTTATTCTCGTTTGTAAGTTTTAGATCACAAGCTGCTAATTTTGTGCATATGGTGTTGCCAAAAGCACTTTATAACTTAATAGAGCGGCCTATATAATTAAAATTCTTAACATGGAGGGGATTGATTACAACAAGTTCGCTTCCTGAATCCAAGAGGCACTTAATGGTTTGATTTCCAATGTCGACTTCAATGAACTGTAACTCAGATGTGGTGGGTTGATTCAGGATTTCAACACGACTGACGGAATTGAAAGACTTTGCATTACGTTTGTCACAGAATTTTGCGAGATGATATTTCGAATTGCAGATGAAGCAACATTTATCATTGTTATGGCGAACATTTTTACTTAGAATTGTAGTACGATTGTCTGAGTTGAGATGTTCTTGCGGTGGATAATTTTTGTATTTAGGCTCGCGATCTTGAGAATATTTGGTTTCGTCCCAACTAAAACTTTTCCCTTTGGATACATAAAATAGATCAATTTCCTTTGCCATTTCTATGGGTTTATAAAAAATTTCTCCTTGCTTAATGGCAATGTGTGAGGAAGTTTCTTTATCTAATGTGGCAAACAGTGTATCAGATACAATCAATTCACACAATCCTTTAAAATCAGTTACCCCGCGTAATTTTAGATAATAATCGTAAATAGCAGAAAGTCGAGAAACAAACTGTACGTGTGTTTCGTCTTTATAGCGCGAAGCTTTTTTGAAGTTATTCAAACATTGTTGGGGTGTCAGTTGGAATTCGCGCAAAATTAGTGCTTTAATCTTAGCATAATCCTTTAATTCCTCTTCGGTAGCATAGATTAAAACATGGCGACTTTTTGTACGCAATAAATTTAGAAGAATTTCAGCTTGAAATTCGGGTGGTACCTTTTTAGTTTGAAACGCACGTTCCACAATTTGAAAATATAAGTGAAAATTATCAGGATTGGTTGGCACCGAAGCAGTCAATGTACGAATACTTGTAATCAAATGTTCAATTTGTGGGTGGGAATCACTGGGTCTTAACGGTTGATTACCGTTCAAATTTGAATTTTGTTGTGTTCCCGCGCTCTGCAACAAAAGTTCAGAGTTCGCTATTTTTAGCTTCTGTAACTCAAATGCTCTCTCATTTTGAATCCGATCATTTTCTAACTTGATTTTCTCATTTTCTAATTTAATTTTCTCATTTTCCTGACCTAAGCGTAATTTCTCAGGTTCCTGATCGAAGCGTAATTTCTCAAGTTCCTGTTCAGCTAAATGTTATTTTTCTTGCAAACGATCGGTTAACAAATACCTTACACATTCACTTTCTCCGTTAAAAATCTGGCTGTTTTCGATGACCTGTCTTAATTCTAAAACCGTAGAATTTTCAGGCGGTGTTTCGCCAATTTCTGAAATAACTCGCAGTAAATCATCTTTTCTGGTATTCTTGAACATTTTCGGAAGTAACAATTCGATCACACAGTTGCAGAAAATATTTTACTTGAAATAAATTGGATAGATCCTACCTGGTATGGCGATGAGGCCAATGGTTGTGGACACAATCGAAGTATTCTGGCGATTCGCAGCTCCCACTTGAAGGCAGCTTGAAGGCAAACGTCCCCACTTGAAGGCGACGAAAGAGCGAATCAGCTTAAAATACACGGCAGTATTCACTGTTCTTGCTTCATTCCAAAAATGGCGGAAATCTGTGAGTTGGTTCTGGAGTCAGACATCTCATAATTTAATAGCGGCGACTTTTCTGGTACCGGGTAATCCGTTGTCGAGCCCCCAATTGTGAGATAGTTCGCCGTTCGAAGAACAATTACTAAATAATAACACTTAAAGAATACTAACATTTAATTATACTATGTACAGAAATATTTACAAAAGGCTTAGTGCCTTGAAGTTACAACGGCCGAACATATCCCGGCAGGTTAAGTGCATGCAAGCGCTACGAATATTATATCGGAACTGCACCGGAAGCGATGCACAACAGTTCGGATTTCAAATGTTCCTTGCGCCTCTTTCTCATTGGCCAGGAGAGTCTGAGCGCCATCTCGCGGCATCCTCTGCTGATCTGTCCATGGCGTATATTCTCGATTAACTACATATATATATATATATATATATATATATATATATATATATGTATATATATATATATATATATATACCGGGTGCGTCATAAATTCGTGCAAAGTTCAAAAATTCATAATAAAAGAAGCAATGCTCGGAATTTTTTTCTGTTTGCACCAATAAGATCAGAGGGACATTGGATTTTTTTCCATGTAAAAAAAAAATTTCCAAAAGTAACCGAAAGAGGGTGCTCACACATCATACTGAGACGTTTTAAACAAATAAGGCAAACTCAAACAAAAAATCAAACAGATAACAATAACATGAGACTGTGCATTTATTTGAAAGTAACAGATATTCAGCATTACTACCAGCAGAAGGTAATAAGCAAGTCAATAAGCCCATTACAGCGGATTGTAGTATCGATGGCTGCGACTGTCTGTCGAATGACATTTTAAAGTTCCACCAAAGTGGTTGGGGAGCCCCTGTACACATGAGACTTTAAGTATCCCCCCCCCCCAAACTAAAAATCTGCCGAGGCCAAGTCTGATGATCGCGAGGGCCACTGAACCTTACAGCCGCGACTTATAGAACTCTGTCTTCAGTGAAATATTCCAACAGTAACGTCTTGATATCACGTGAAATGTGAGGCGGGGCACCATCCTGCATGAAGGGGACAACAGGTAACGCATGTCTTTCCTGCAATGCAGAATTAACGAGGTCACGCAAAAGCGCCCTCTTTCGGTTACTTTTGTAAAAATTTTTATTTACAACGGAAAAAAATCCAATGTCCCTCTGATCCTATTCGCGAAATCAGAAAATTTTTCCGAGCATTATTTCTTTTATTACGAATTTTTGAACTTTGCACGAATTTATCACGCACCCGGTGTATATATATATATATATATGTATATACACAAGGTGAAGAAAAACAACAAATAGCTTTCGTGGCCATGCGCTAAAGCAGCCATTAACCACACAGCACGAATATATTCTACAAAGCATTTGCAAACTTTAGATAAACGATATATATATATATATATATATATATATATATATATATACACTCATGGACAAAAAAATTAGCGCACCAAGAAATAATTGCGGGATCGTAACGAAACTTGCAATGAAGGTACATGTCGGGGAGATATGCAAATGATTAGAAATGCAGCGTGATTGCGCATTACGTATAGCCGGTATAGGGCGTTGAACATCGTACTCTGTGGAGCATAAAACAGGTAACCAAAGCTTGTTTGAGTGTGCTGAATCATTTACAAAGGAAGAGCTGAGATAGACATGCCATTACGCCGTGTTCGAAGACAATATAAGCAGTTGTCGCAGTTTGAGAGGGGGAGAATCGTCGGGATGATGGAAGCTGGGTGGTGAGCTAGGCGAGTAGCTCGTCAATTAGGCCGCTCTGATTGTGTTGTGTGGAGGTGTTGGGACCAGTGGACCCGAGAGATGTCATGTACACGAAGACCAGGCTCAGGACGCCCTCGATAGACCAGCCGTTGAGAAGACAGCCACATCGTAAGAAATGCACGCGTATAGCCAACTGCTTCATCGGCCGCCATCCAGGCAAAGGTAGCACCTTCACTAGGGGCCTCTGTGTCTTCTCGAACCATACGAAGGTGTCTGGCTGTAGGACAGTTGGTATCGCGGCGCCCATTACGTGTGCTGCCATTGACGCCCACCCATCGACGCCTCCGTTTGGAGTTTTGCCGCTCACGAGGAAACTGGACTGCAGCGGAATGGAACCAGGTCGTCTCTAGCGACGAATCCAGATTCAATCTCGGCAGTGATGACAATCGTGTTCGTGTGTGGAGAGCCCGTGGTGAACGCTTCAATCCTGCCTTTGCTTTACAGCGACACATCGCTCCCACAGCTGGTGTGATGGTATGGGGTGCCATTGCCTACAATACACGGTCACCCCTAGTATTGTTCCGTGGCACCATGGCAGCCCAACGGTATGTTCATGAACTCCTGCAACCATATGTGTTGCCACTCATGCAACGGCTCCCAAGAGCCATTTTTCAACAAGACAATGCTCGGCCTCATACGGAAAGGGTGTCACAAGACTGTCTCCGCACTGTTACTACCCTTCCTTGGCCTGCCCGATCCCCAGATTTGTCTCCAATCGAGCATATCTGGGATCATTTGGGACGACGAGATGGGCAACCCACGAGTTTGAACGAACTAGAGGCAAGGTTACAGCAAATATGGAACGAAATGTCTCAAGACATCATATAGAACTTGTATGACTCAATGCCCGATCGAATCGCATCGTGCATTCGCGCTAGAGGGGGTCTTACGGAGTATTAACTCCTCCGTTCTTTTGCCTTTTTCTCTGAAATAAATTATTCTTTTTCTTTGATTTTCTTATCATTTACTTATATCAAAGTAGTCATTACGTATGTAAAATTTCGTTTCATTTTGATGACTCCTTCTTGGTGCACTAATTTTTTTGTCCATGAGTGTATATATATATATATAGATATAGATATGGATATAGATAGATAGATAGATAGAGAGAGAGAGAGAGAGAGAGAGAGAGATTGATTGATTCATTCTGGGGCCTGTGTTCTTGGGATACATGCTATCCCACCCCGTAAGGAAAAGGTTAAAGGAAATAAGGTAAACTACTCCTAGACTTAAACATACTTTATTTATGTCACGTGGATTAAACTATGGAGAGAATAAGATGCGTTCTTTTTCATCCAAAATCAAGTATCCATGTATAATTTTTACTTATTGGTGATTATATTTATTATCTTGAGTCCAAATGCACAATAATTTGAGAGATAGATCTCATGAATAAATGCACAAAATTGAAAGGCATATCTCCCCTTTAATGGCAGTTCTTAAAGATCTCTCTGCACTAGTTACAGCTCACTAAGTGGATTATACATTATATAGAAACATCAAATACATAATGGCTTTTAGTACTACCGGAGAAATTACTTTCAATGTTTTGGATGTTTCTGTTGTCAACACACCTTCATATCGATACTACATAACTTTTTTTTCCATATCTTTAATAGGGTTGTGCTCTTTTCAACTATCTGTATTTTTATTATTGCTAATGTTAACAGATTTGTTTAGGCTATTTAAGAAGGAATAAAACAATAAATACTTATCCCGTACTGGCTTATTTACATTCAGAATCATTTCTCTCCTGTTTAGATGTCAGATATGTTTCCACTTAATAAAAAGCTAACATAGTCTTGCATTCTGGAAGTTTTCGCAATGATGATATTTTGAAAGGTGTTTCGATTTCATTGAGGAATGTGTCATATTATCCGATAAGGTATTAATAAATAAACAAATCTTCCATTTAATGGCAATTCTTAAAGATGAGTTTTCACTTGTTACAACCTATAGCTCACTAAGTGGATTATGTATTATTTAGAAACATCAATTACACGATGTCTATACTAATTACATAAGGCTAAGCTTCCTTTTACGTACACTTTATCGACAAGGTGATTTCGTGCCAATTACTTATGGAGCGGCCTCGACGTTGTTTATAGTTAATATAATAAAAAATTGGAACTTTTTAAAATTTTATAAAAGGTCAAGGTCAAGGTAATATGGTTTACAGAGTACCCAGCAAGACTTCACTGGACTTTAGGGTGCCCCCGGAATTTGGTCGCCAAGTATTCAATTTTTCTCAAGCGGGTGCCATTGTTGTTACTCCTGCAAATTTCTGACGTGTATGCCATGTGATTCTTTTGTGACGCATTTATCACAATGGATTTTTATCACCACCATCTTAAATGGCATGTTTGTACTATTGGCCCCAAAAAAACAAGGGGCACTCCGAAGTGCATTTTTACAAAATTCTACCAATCTATGAATTGAGAGTCATAGAATTATTATTTAAATTATTTAAATTATATAAATTAAATGAATTAAATTAATTGAATAATTTAAATAATTTAAATAAAATTAATTAAATTATTTACATTAAATTAATTAAATTATTTAAATTAAATTAAGTAAATTATTTTAATTATTTTTACAACTGCAAATGTAAAAATTCGGTAACAGGCAATTGTGTATAAAATTGTTCTCTACTGTGTTTTTTACTATTTTAATACTCATAGTTTATGCTTTTTATTGCATTTTCATTGCTTTTATGGATGCTTATAGTCGCCATCTTAAATGGCACCTTTGTACTATTGGCGCCAAAAAAACAAGGGGCACCCTGAAGTGCATTTTTACTGCACTTGAGGTGCCCCCGGAATTTGGTTCTTTGTCTGTTTTAATAAACGCCAAGTGTGCGAGTTTTCTCACGTGGGCGCCAATGTTGTTACTCCTGCAAATTTCTGACGTGTTTGTCATGTGATTATCTCGTGACACATATATCCCGATGGATATTTACCACCGCCAACTTAAATGATACGTTGGCACTATAGGCGCCAAAAAAACAAGGAGCACCCTAAACTGAAGTTTTACCCTTAGCAAAGCGAAGCATTGCACTGCTTACGCCTCCGAACGGATAGATTTAATAAACATATAGTAATTTTCGGATGTAAGATTGTTTGCCAAACAGAAATTTTGAAAATCACTCAGCTGCCACCTGGATCCGTAAACGGTCCTAGCTTAGGTCGGCGTTAAATATTCTATTTGTCCGTCAGAGCCAAAGAAAAACGAAATATCGATGTTCCCTATGTATAGCACATACCTTGACGATGACTAACGCTGGAATGAAACGACCTGTGCCCCTTCCTAACGGGGATTGGAGAGGGGTCCTCTGCCTCCAATTGGCAGGAAGGGAAACTTCAAGTGATTTTCCAATAATGGGAGGTAAAACTTTATTAAATTAAACGGAATAGTTATTGTTCCGGCCTCTCTATAAATTGCGTTTATACTGTTTGTATGACGTCTTATAGGTTTTGCTTCGCTCTTACACCTGCTACTGTGTATGTACCCGCAACCAGGGAGGAACTGAATAGGAAACTTTACACTAACTGAATATGGCAACTGCAAAGACTACTTCTGTGGAATATGATGAAATTTCTTTTCCTTGTGATTTACGTTGTAATAGTATAATGGTTAATAAAATGAGAGGAGATAGGGGAGGTCGGGGGACCAAGTATAATGGTCTAAACTCCTGCTCGTAAAAAATGGTAATGGTCAAGGTAGTCAATTTTGAGTGTATTGCCAATAGAGACAATCAATTAAGCACTACCTGTTTCCTTGACCAATAAATATCGTACTCTTGCGTTGTGTTTTTTTTAATATACTATAAATAATCTGATTGAATAATAAAGGATAGGTTTATTGTAATCGAACATATATACATTTACAATAGCAATTTTACATAAGTATTATATTAATATGATTCTTCATTTTAAATGACAGATTAATCTACACATTTTATCTCCCTCTTTCTAATCAAATACAATCTACTTATTCGTTATTACTTTTCTAAACTACGAGGAAATACATTTAGCAATCATTTTCATAAAAACACCTTTTTTAACAAAATCTTATCAGTCACTACGTCCGTTACCTTAATTAAGGATGAGAGGTAATCAGGCAAACACTATTTTTGGGATCAATAAAAGAACTGCAACACATACCTTCATTGACGTTTTTCACACTTCAGCAAGGGGCTCACTGGGCTGGCGTTCAATTCTCCTTACTGAGGAGCCTTTGTATATCAGCACGCTTCGCGAAACAAGGTCATCTTTCTGTACGCTGAGGGGTGTCGGCTGGGGGACTCGCTTTCTTCCACTGTCTGGGGTAGGCACTCAATCAGGCTCTTGGGGATGGGGCGCTGCACTTCCAATACATCTTTTCGTTCGTCATTCGTCGCTGGCTCTTTTATAACTCCCGGTGCATTATCATCTATATAGGTAGCTCATTCGGGTTCTCATACTGCTGCAATCTCATCTCGTTTCAGCATCGATTTATTATCAGGCCGGTATATCATTCTGTGCTTTCCACAAATCATCATCCAACTATATTAATCTCTTAGTATGGGTCGCTCGTTCTACGATGCTCGCTCTCTATCAAATAGCAAAAGTCATACTCATCGTTCGGATAATAATAATCATCTTGTTCCTACATTTCTTGTGTCTCTAATACTTTTTGCCCTTCCTAACTAACTCCTCCTTTTCTCATTCGATTGGTCATGTATTTTCTTGTCACACAGTATTGGTTCGTTAGACTTCATCTGGAAGCTTCTATCCCCCACCCTGCTGAAGGCGTGTCGCTTTTTCTCATTATCCCCTCTTCTCACGGTCATCTCCCGAAATTTCTAGAATTTCATCTGTGTCTTGTTTCTTATTTCTTTGACTAAGTCATCACGTCATTCACTGTTCCACTCCTATTATTCATCAAGCGCTCAATCACTATTTCTTCACACTTACATCCCTTTTTCTTTGGCCGTTCAGTTTACTCAACAGATGTTTCTATCTAACTAAGTCCTTTCAATTCGGCTACTTCAATGTTTACCATTTCCTTTTCTCATCAATTTCCTGTCTTCTTGCGGTTTCTTAATTTCGCAGCTATTTACCCCGCTACATTCCACCCCCTTCTTCCCCCAAAAAAATTTTTGTAGCACACATTCCTATCCTCCTGTCATCTTTTCATCAATTTCTATGTATTTATTCACTTCGCCCGTTTTCCCTTCTGTATACTCATCATTTATTTCTTTGGTCAATGATCACTCTTTGTCCGTTATTACATTATAAATTCTATTATTCGTTTTGTACTAAGTCAAACTAAATTAAACATATTCATATTAAATTAAACATATTCATACACGTTATATTATATTTGCATTCAATTCAAATGGTTAACAAAAACAAATTTTCACTTCTGTAACACCTTAGTGACTTGAAATCCTTTATTTATATTGTGTAATTGTCCTCTTTGCCAGTTTTTGTGGTTGATTATAGTTCTTTATTTTATCTAAGGTCCCTTGCTATGGCATTCCTATTTGATTCAGTTCATATTTTTACACTTTACAGTTTGTTATAGTATTGTTACGAGTTAGCGGCCAACTTGGCGTGTTATCGCCAGCGTGCGATGTTTTGGAGTTCGCGTGATTTAAAGCTATGGTTTAGCACGTTCACGCGTCTACCATGGAGTAAGAAATAAATCCTACTTTTGGGTCTATTGTTCGAAAATGGTTTGGTTGAGCGGTGTGGCATCTCGGATTTTGTTTCCCAGGTGAATAAGAATTTGGAATAAAAGTTTAGTTAAAGCGTTGTTCTTGTAGCGTTAGGTGACAGTTTTTGAACAGGTGTTTTCTCGTCGAGATTGGCACGGAGACCTTGATGTAGATTTAAAAGGTCGTATACATTTCATTAATAACTGTTATACAGAGGCTTTTCACATATTTTTTAGACGATGTATATTGTATTCACAAAAACTAAATTACATAAAATTCTTGTGTTTTAAATGTTCTATTTGACATCCCTTATTATGAACTATCTTTCGACACCGTAATTTCCAGGATAATAATGCCTTTTGAAGTGTCAGAAGATGTATTCTATCCCATTCCTCCTGAACAGCTTTCCTAGTCCTGTAAGGGTTTTGGGACGACGTTTGGATAATGCAGATTTTAAAAGTCCGAAAGCACAAAAATCCATAGGTGATACATCGGGAGATTTAGTAGGGATATCAGTGAAGGGTATGGCCTTGATACCAGTTTTTTGTTCCATTTCGTTTAGGAAATTTACAGTAGATTTTGATGTGTGACTGCTAGCTTTGTCCTGATGGAGTCTCACAGATTGATGGCACTCTGGGTAAAGAGATTTCATTCAGAAAAATTGGCGATAAAATATGTTCCTGATAGTATTTGGAGTTAATCTTGACATTTTTCCCACTCAATTTATTTTTAACTTGCCATTATAAGAAAAACCAACAACAATCATGAATCCCTTAGAAAAACTTTCTTTCGATTCTTTGAACCATGTACTTAAATTTTTCTCCCCTTTTTTTGATAATAAATGGCTCTTTTTTTGTTGCAATCATTTAAATACACCCATTATTCATCTATTGTGACAATTGTTTTCCATTTTTCTTTGGATAAGTGTTTCTCATATAGAATTCTGCAGCGTGTCCTGCGTTTAGCGATATGATTTGGAAGAAGACGATGCACATTGCGTTTTTTCGCTTTCTTAAGATTTAAATCAACGTTTATCATTTTGTTTACAGTGGACACCGAGCATTTTAATGATTTTGCAAATGTCCTTTGACTAGGGGGATTTTCTTTTAACATTAAACTACGTACCTTTGCAATAGTCGAAGATGTCCGTTTTTTCCTTGGATACTTGTTTGGAATTTTTGTCCCACTTGAGGCTCCAATTTGACGTTTTTTTCCTTTCTTGTTGACGATATTACCTATCGACGCTTTAGATATCACAAAACCAGGACTCTCACATCGTTTTTGGATAACGGAGTATGCATATTTCTCTTCGGAAAGAGCATAAATGTAGCCTTCGAAACACTGCTTTGTTAAAAACGCAATTTTGAATAAAAACAAAACTTTCAAGCCGCAGACGATAATTTTGACTTTTAAAAACATAGTACAATTGCAATTATTTCTTTTGCAGCAAACGGGTTTTTATTACCGCTTACCAAAATCGTCTAAAAAATGTGCGAAAAGCCTCTGAACGTGTACTAATTAGAATTTTTTTGAATTCCTAATTGTCAAGACAAGTTTTAGGTGCTGGAGTTTGTTGACTTCCAGCGAAGATTTGTAATATTATTTTGTCTACTGCTGCAACTATTTTAAGAACTGTTTATAAAAATCTGTATTTTTCGAGTTTGTTTATAAGAACACAGGTTGCCAGAGAAGAGTTCCGTATCCTGTCCCACTAAGCGCTATTTGGCAAGGCTTCTGAGATTTCTGAGCTTGGCGGAAAACTCAGAATAATGCAACCCTACCTAAGCGACGCCATTTTTTCGGCGTCTCTTAGGCTTAAAAGTATCCAACTATCTTCGTAGCACTTCAAAAAAAAAAAAAAAACCGTACTTGCGTCTATTTTTGTCTTATTTTTCAAAGAGGTATAACACAAAAACACGAAAATGATGAAAAAATATACCTTGACTATGCAACTTTTAACAAAATTTATGAATTTGGGTAGAAATTCAGCAAATTTTTACAAAAACGGTTCTGGCTCGAAAAAAAATTATGCATATAATATTAATTTTTTTTGTCATATGTGCATAAGTACCTCCTTAGTGTAATGAACTAAAAGCTAATCGATATCGTGAAATATAAAAAAAATTACAGATCATTATATGGAATTACATGTAAAATTTTAGTAATTTCTCATGAGATTTTCTAAAGATGCAGCTATAAATCAACAAATAAAATACCCAAAACCAAATCTGTTCATTACATTCTAAATAGAAAGAAAATCATACGGGAAAAAATTCTGATAGACATATCACAATATTTGTTTACATTTTTGATGAAAAATGAGTTTTTCAGAAAACATAATTAAAGTTTTCAACTTGTATTGAAACTTATAGCTGCTGCTGACCTTTTTAAATCGCTCTAATTTCATTTTTAATGATCTTACTTAAAAAATACAAGCAGATTTAGAAATAGAAATTTACAATCTTTAAGAAAAAGGATTTAAAAACACTTTCGGAATGTTCGTCAAAATCGACGTTTTAAAGGTAGTCGGATACCTTAAAACAAAACAAATAGAATTTTATAACTTACCAAAAAGCCAGGTTTTGAAGAAACAATTGTGGAAGAGATTTTGGGTAGTCTCAATTGCATCTGCCATTTTTGTTTAAAGGATATCCCCCAAAAATACAATACATGAAATTTCTTATAGATAAAATGTCCACAAGAACCATTTACCTTATTTTAAATAATTACATTACTGTGATAAACTTTTAAAATCACTTTTAAAAATGGAAAAATTAAAAAATAAGTGATGTATAGCGAAAAGAAAAACAGAAATTGGCAGAAGCAAAGAGACTTACTTGCAATCCCTCTATACGCGGTCGCAATGTCCGTTCAAAAATAAAACTATAGAATTCATGTTTGAAATTACCACGTAATTAAAATTAAATTGATTGGCAATTTAGACGGTACGTGAAAAATATCGCAATAGAAACGAATGAGAATACAGCATAATGAAATATTTATCGCCCAAAAAAATCGCCAAATTTTCCGGCACAGGATATGGGACTTCTCCCCCTCAGAGGGAACAGCTTTGTCAGACGCAGCTCCCTTGGCGAAAAGTTAGCGCCAACGCACCTCCGTGGTGCCAACTTTTCCCAGTTCCGCACACCTGTTAGGCTTAAAGTGCTAAATGTAAATAAAAACATCAATAGCGACCAAGAAATAACAAACTTTCCGCTGGCTGTATTAAGCTACCAAAAACATTACCGAGATCCCCAGCCGGTTATTTGTAGCCGTCACTAACAAATCATCCGCTGGCTGTATTAAACTTCCAAAAACAGTACAGAAATCCCCAGCCGGTGGTTTGTAGCCGTAAACTCAAATTCTCCATACACAAACATATAACACACCTGTTTCCCATAAAATGCAAATGAAACAACAACCTCAATCAATCATGTCATTTATTTTGCCACAAACTACACTCTTGAAGACACAAAACAACATTTCACTTGAAAGGGTGAAAATAAATAAATCTAATTCCCACAAACTACACTCTAGAAGACACAAAATAAACAAACAAAATACAAAACATACTCAACTCTGCTCTAATATTAAAAAATTAAGAAATCAATCAAAATTATAAATTTTAATCTATATATTTACGTTGCTAAGCCGACGTTTTGGGCAGTCCGTGAGAGAAAACTACTGCATCAATTTACTTCATATTGGTCTTAAACGAAAGATTGTAATCTGTAGATTTGTCAAATTTGGTTTTTGTAACCGCAATTTCTATTAATTAGCGATAATTTGCAATTAAAAATTGATTTCTGCGCATGATCAAAGGCATGTTTAAATCTGTCTTTAGAAACTCACTGTTTCCGCGCATGCTCAGTGACACGTTTTAATGATAAACCCTTTTGTTCCGAGGAGTCTGTCTAGATCTCTCTCTGCCATTCTTATACTTATGATAATTATTTTTGTGAAATATAAGATTAAACTTCACGGAAATTGTTTATTTCGCGCTGTTTAAATAGCGATAATATACAATAAAAAAATTGCTTTCTGCGCATGCTCAGTGACATTTTTAAATCTGGCTTTAGATACTCACTAAGCAAGAGTCCGCTTAAACACATTAATTTGTTTTTGCGCATTATTATAATTTTCAACATTTGGTAATGATGTGTTGAGTATAATTTGTGTATTAGTATACATTTGTTTACTATCTAGCCGTCATGTTTTGACGGGTATCAACTAGTTAAATTTAAAATGTCAGTCTAATTACTGCCATAACCGCACACAACTAAATCCGCAAACAAAAAAAATCTCGCAAAAATCGCATGGTTTCCACGCCATACACAAAATCGCCAAACTCGAGAGTGAGGTGCGTCTGACAAAGCTGTACCCATGAGAGCAATTTCGAGTTCTATCATGCAGATTACCTTTCTACGAAGACTTGTGCGGTTGGGGGAGTGTGTAATTCAATATATTTTGGGAAACAGCTTCGATATAGTACCCCATTGGCGATATTTTTATGCGCCGATATTATTTTTTTTTTGGCGACTTTTTTTGTCACCTTGCCAAACATCGCATCGTTAATATCGTATAAATTACATAGAAATTTAATTTTCAAAATATAAATTTAAATATACTGCGATATAAATTTAAAATAACAAAATAAGGAAAATAGCATAAAATTTGTAGATCCAGAAATTATAGATAAATCTACACGGAAAGGTATGGTTAAATCAAAATAAAAAATAAATAAGAAAAAGCGGTACAACCTAGTTTTCGTCACGCGACTGTGGCAGGGTTGCCGAAACGATCTCTGTGAATACCAAATTACCAATATACGAATTCTACTATACCAATGCTGTTCCAACGGGGTACGAAGTTGAAAATGGCGTATTCCATCGGGTTACAATATGGAAAATGGCTTATTTCAGTTTAAAACACACTCAACTGTGATAGAGTTACCGAAACGAATTCAGGGATACCAAATGCACCAAATGTAAAGTGTAAAAAGTCGCCAATACGAAATATCGCCAATGGGGTCCTATATCGAAACTGTACCCATTTTTGGAAACTGTTAAGGAACAAAATTGGAATGAGTGGATGGTACATCCAGACAATGCAGTTTCCCTTGTTTTTTCTTCCTCTGTTAAACCTCGACAAGGCATCGTTTTATTGAAAATTTTGGCGAACTTAAAAAAGTCAGAAGAGCAAAGTTCCTATCAAAATGATAACAGTACCCCCATATTGCTAAAAATATTGTTTTTATTCAAAGTAAGGTACTTACGGAAAATCCAGTCGACCATAAAAATTACCGCCAAATCTCCTGGCCAAATCCGCCAAATCCCCTGGCCTCTTCCGCAGTCAATCATTTTGGCGGCATAAAATCTTCAATTGCACGCAAAATAGAAAAAAAAAATATGTCCGCTTCTTTGTGAAGACGACGCCACATGAATTCAGCCATATAAGAATCTAAGTGGTGTTGCGCTGTCCCTCGTTGTCTTTTGTTCCGCCACTTGGCCGAACCCCACAATCGTTCAATGTTTTGTGTATGTACGCCGGTATCCGGATCTACAAAGTTACACTTATGATTAACTTTGAAATGTTTGAAATTAGCAGCTCTTATTTCGTCGGTTTTATGAGCTTTCCATGAGTCCGAGTATACTGTAGAACCTTCTTCGATGTTATCTTTTATCGCTTGCATAAGCGTTATCGCCTTCCTATCTGCAACTTTTACGATAAACACTCGTTGGTCTCCTTGCAGATGCCTCTAAACAACTATTGTCCGGGGGTTATTCCCCTGCATGGTTTTTACACTTTGAGAAAAGGCTCTCATCCAATTCGACAATGAGGTTGGACCCTCCGATTTTTTTCTTTGGCCTTGTTAAAAGACTGTGTGTACAAACTTCTCTTAAGTAATTATTCCGATCGATAGCAGTCTTGTCACTCAACTCTAATTCTCCTTTTCGCCATTCATTAGTAGTCAGTTCTCTGGGCAAACTGTAAATAAATCTTAGTGCAGTTACAAATGAAATAGTTGAACTCTCGAACCATGTTTCTTTCCGAATAGGTATTCGCTTCTGACAAGTCTTAATATTACAACGCCATTTAATCTGTGTTTTTAAATAAAGCAGCATATCGTGGCCATTAACGCATTTTTTGGATAATGGCAAAATTCCATACCTTTGAAAGAATTCTACTGCTTCTTGTTCTGTAGTTGCTAAATCCCATATTTTACATATTTTTTGCAACGCAGAGCTACAACAAGACTTAAACAAGCGACAGCTTTACTGCAAGAGCTATAAACTCTTATCATGGTCACATTAAATCGCGTGTGGCAGGTTACCATTATTGGCTAAAAATCGCCTCTTGGTGCCATTGCCTTCATTTGGCGAAAATGGTCGACTGGATTTTCCGTAAGTACCCAAAGTAATTTATATTATACATGCCACATTAAATTTTCAATAATTTTTGTATAACTCACATATTACTTAAATTACCAAATCATAAAATACATTTTAAATAAATATAATTTAACGTACGACAAAATCGTTTCAGATAATAAAGTAAATTTTAGAGTCATTTAAATACAATGAGAAGCTTAGAACATTTGCCACTGTGTCCACCTGTTTCTTTTTAATTATGTTGAGGAATTTCGCAAAGCAGTTGAATTTGCAGATATATTTTACTTAATTAACGAGATATCGTGAAAACTTATAGTAAACGCAATTAAATTCAAATATTTAAAAGACCTCACACAATGTGCATGGACTGTATTATAAAGTTCCACGAAATCTATAACAACTATAGAGGGTTGTAATGTTTGCGTTAAAGAAGGCAAACTACTTCTGCTGTTGTTGTGTTGTTTCTAATGCCCCCTGGTCGGAAGTATCCCAGACCAAAACCATACAGGCTAGAGAGCTCAGGAGTGCGTCTCCGGTTTAGAATGACTCAAGGGTCGGATTCCGATTTAGCCAGGTGTTACCTCAGTTTTGACAGAGCACCCCTAGGGACGACTGGGTTGCTCTGTCAAAATATCTGGGTAGGACGTACCGTCTCCCACCCTCTCTGACCTCATAAAGAGACTTTCCGGTCTACGGATTTAACGTGCATTAGACGGCGTAGACACGGACGTATTTAACGACGCTTGTCGGGATTCGATCCGAGCAACCTCAGCACCGCAAGCCAACGCGCTACCAGGAGACTACCTTGGGACCCAAAGGACTTCTAATTTACATGATATTTTTAAGAAGTAATAAGAACATTTATATATAATTTTCTATCACTTGTAAATAAAAGATAGTTAAATGTAAAGAAGTGGGTACTCGATGGCGTCGTTTTCAAAATTTGCCAAAATCACAGTGTATATACAGCCAAAATCACGTCTATATAGAGACTATATAGTCAGTTTTAGGCATTTTAAATAGCATAAATATTTCATAATAAAACCTAAAGGATATTCTTATTTCATAATTGAAACTAAAGAACAGGCTATTGTAATGCAAACAATAAAACGAAACCAAGCACGAATAATAAAAAAATTATCACTTGAAGGTTAATTTTCTGCTGCCAATAATAAACACTTTGCGTTTATATCACTGGAGAAAAATCTATTAAATAGCATTCTGTTATCCATTTATGAGATTGACTGCCGAAAATATAAGATAGTAATAAGTGTGGCGCATTTATCGCCCAAGTTAAAACGGACACCCACTACTTTACCTCTATCACTTGCCTCTATCACTTGTCAATAAAAGCAATAATTAAATTGGAAGTATTAGTAATGCTTCATAAGTTAGGTGAGTTTAAAATTCTCTAAAGCAATGATTTTCTGAGAGAGAGCTGATGTAAACCGACAAGTCAATTTCTAGCTTAGCAGTGTAATCACAATTTATTAATTTTCGTAAAAAAAATTAAATATCATGTCTTAACTTACTATGAAACCTTGAAAAAAATAAATGACACTCTTCAAATTATTTTTCACTTTGATAGTAGATGCTGATTAAAGGAAATGGGAATTTTTCAGTTGAAAGATAATATATTTTATAGAAATTAAATAGCAGTTTTAAATTAATAAAATCTCATTTAGCTGTTTAAGATCACCAATTTCTCAATGCAGATCTAAAAATTAATTTCAATCTATAAAGTTGTACATTCCAAAGAAGGCTTTTGAACGTCGGGATTTAAAAAATCCTTTAACACTCATGAACTATGGAGAAAAAAGCTAAAGCGCTATATTTTTAAGATCATTAAATATTTTTGGTGTAAACTTTTGGAGCTAGTTTCCTTATTTAGCACAAAATTTCAAAACATTTTATAAACTTAAATTGCCTTGCATATGTGACTGAATTTTTAAATATAGGGCAGCTCTGTAAACTAAATAATTTGTGTTTAAAAAAGATAATATATATATATTATTCAGATTTTAATAAAAGAGTCAAATATACCTTTTAAAGATACTTGACTTATACACTTTAGCCCGGAGTAATCTGAAGTTTAGAAATTGTCTTGGTGTTTCTATTACTGATGCAAAAATAACCCTACATTTAAAAAAATAAAAAAAAACCTGTGAGATGGGAGTAAAAGTGGAGTAAATTCCAAAGCTCATCAAAATCCTTTTCTTCGGGATAAAAAAAATTAAAATTTTCTCTGAAATTTTGAACAAAAGATTCTTCTGAGATATTGTATCGACTGTAAGTGTAATCCGATATCATTCGCTCTCAAAAGAATCTGCTGATTTCGTTTAAAAATCCATTAAAAGAGTTGAAGATGAAATTTCTATAACTTTTACGATTTTTTTTTCTTAAAAGTGTAGCACAACTTTCTAACTTGGAATAAAACTGGATCTTTTCCTATCAAGCTTAATAAGGCACTGAATGATAGTAAATGAGTGAAAAGGCATTAAAATTTTAGTGTCATTCCTCGCAGGGAAATATTGAAATTAAAAAGAAATTGCATGAATGTTTCTACGAGACAATGGCGGTGTAAGATAGTATAGAAATAATATTGTAACGTACTGGAAGTATGGAGTTATTTTTTCCCAAGACCTCACAGAGTTCACGAAACACAGCTGCGTGTTTATTGGGCAAATTTTGCCGTTTATACATTGGTTTTGAACATGTTTGGGATTGAAAAACGATTCCTTGTTTCCCCGGCTGAAAATCCAGACATTCCAAGAAGACGGGTCCGATTTGCCAGCCGAGAGGAGAGGCTTGGTGTTGTTTTTCGGGAGATCGGCCTTCCAGCCTCCAGCGAAGAGACGTGTTTTTTAGGCTCCTGTGTTTTTGAGCCGGAATGGGTCCTGGAGCGCGCATTGTAAATCTGCACGTAAATTAAGTGAATATGTCGAAAGTGTCTAATGTTTAAATTTTTTTTGTAAATAAATTTTCTTGTTAAGTTTCTGTTTTAAAAATTGGCTTCGCATTTTATTTAGGACTCTGCCCTTTTTAGCATGGATCCAATAGTTGTGTATTTTTTTAAGAAAGCCTCAGAGACTAGCCTTAAACGTTTACCGTGACGCCACAATATATTTAGTTTCTGTTTAGTAGGTAATCGTTCCGTTGAAAAAAGAATTCCCACCAATTCTAAGATGTATGCTATTTTTTTATTCTGTTGAACCTTATCTTGAATATCCACCACTAAAATACTTTTTAGGGGGATATCTTTAAGGCTGCTGTGTACTAACCCTATTGGATTCGCTCACCTCAATGTCAACCTATGGGGAAAATGTGTCTACTATTTACAGTTAAGACTTTTAGATGTACCTGGTAAACCAAGACGGGAGGCAGCGGCTGCTTTTCGCCTATTCACCGGGCATGACTGCCTTGCTGCTCATCTGTGTCGAATTGACGCTCTTACTGAAGCTGCCTGTTCCCTGTTTTATAAAAACGACCTTATGGACAAACATCACGTGTGTGTCTGTGGAGCTCTCCATGGAGATAATGATGTTTCTAGATATTGGGAGGAGAAAAGACTCTTGGGGGCGATGTATCTTGAACTTTTTTATGTTATTATTGCTGCTGCTTCTTTTTTTTTTGTATTTACTACTTCTTTGCATAATATGTTCATCTGCCTCAGCCACTGAAAAAAAATTACGGTTAAGATAGCCTGAACTTTTCTGCGCCTTGTAACAGGATTCATTTTATAAATTTTGTCCACCAAATTAATTGATCAGTGTCTAAAACACACTATACCAGATTTTTTTCCCCGAATAATTTAAATTTTAAAATATTTGATTTTTTAAAGTGAAAAATGCCCCAAAGTGTAAGATTTCTTTCTCCAATGTGGAGTGCATTTAAAAAAATCTTTAAATCCAAGTCGGCAATCCTTGAACACATTTTCTCCGTAGATTAACATTGAAGTGAGAGTTTAGTTTGTACCTGTACACTGAGTACTCATTATTTTTCTATCCTCCCTGCTCAACTAGCAATCGGCCATATTTTGTAGTAAAAGTGTGGCAAGACCGTGAAGTGGTTTTTGTTGCACGTTGGGTGATTTTGAAAATAAAGAAAGAAACATAACGAAAATAAAGACGATATCGGATGACTACGTAGATTTTGAGTACTCGTTTTTAGTTTTTAATAGTGAGCGAAACCAATAGGGTTAGTATACAGCAGCCTTAACATCAAGAACTTTTCCCAACCAAAAATTGGACCTTTAACAGGCTTGTGTTGAAAATAAACTTGAGTTGAAATTATTGAATAAATTTAATGTACTTGCTTTTATACATTTCTACAATGGAAATTTCTTTTATATTTATTTCCTTTAAAATGTTAATCCCACCTGTAAACTAAATTTTACAGACTGATTCCCTCGTAAACTAAAATTTATGGATTGTATTAAATCCATAAATTTTAGCAAACTAAGGAACAAGTAACTAGCAAATAGATTTTACTAGGGAACGAGTAAATCTATTTGCTAGTTACTCGTAAACTAACGAATAGATTCAGTTAGTTAATTAATTTCAACACGTGCATCTTAAATGTCAGTGTTTGGATTACAACGTTTATGTAATTGCAGTAGTTATCGCAAATCCACTGAAAGCTTATTTTTAAGGATTCATTTCTTTCTCTTACTGAGAGTTAGGGTCTGTTCACATAGGAGTCCGTTGCGTTGCGTTAAGGCAAAGATGACGTTGAGACGAAAATAAACCAATCATAGGCGTTAAAAAGTTTAGCAATGAAAATTTTTACACCTATGATTGGTTTATTTTCGTTTCAACATCATCTTTCCCTTAACGCTACGCAACGGACTCCTATGTGAACAGGCCCTTATGCAAGTTATTTGCTGAAGGGTTAATAAATCCATTTCAACTGCAGACTGAAGTTCATAAATTCCCTTCTTATAACCAATATTTTGTAGGTTCCTACAATGAAAGCGCTAAAAAAGGGTACAAATTCGATAAAATTTCAACGACATTTTTTAAGTACTTATGTCCGATGTGAGAGAACATTTAATCTACTAAAATTTTCAAATTCCTACCATTTTGAGTTTTACTATCACATTGCAAATTCTGTGTGCAAAACAAAGGGCTATTTCAACAAATTGCTCGCGAGATTATGTCGCGAGATATCCTTTGCTAGTCCTACGAGTGTTGAATTTCTGAGACTTGAAAGCTGGTGGCAAGGGTTGATGGTCTAAAAGTTAGCATACCAGTCCAGAGAGCAGTGGCCCGAACTTAATTATTGAGCCATTATAGTTGTAATACGTACTGGATGATTGTAATTATATTATCAGGGACTTTTGGACTCTGTCGCAAAGATCACCTTAAGCTAATTAGTAAAGATCAGGATATGGCGTAATCATGTAACGTTCATTACAGTCCTCCGATAGTATGTTTCAATCCCGATTCCCACACTAACTAGTGATATTTCAGAAGAACAAATAGAGAAATGGGAGAGTTTTCATCATAGTCTCTAGAATGAAAGGGTGTCCAGGTTGCGGATACTATTTATTTTGAAACTGACCAAAGTTTATAAATTTATTGCGCAAGAAAAGAAAAGCTGTTTAGAATAGCGGAGAGATGTGATGAGCCAAAATCCGATCCCATTACAGGCTTGTGCTTTACCTTTCAGAACAGTTTTCGGGCCCGCCGAGCGGTAGAGAGAGCCGCCTAGCAGTAGACAGAAAATCTAATAGATTCAAAATGTCTATATATATCAAACTTTTCCGTAACTGACTCACTGACTGACATAGAGCGCACAGACCACGCCGCTGGACCTAAAGGGCTGAAATTTTGCATGGCGATTCCTCTTATAGTGTAGGGGTGCACTAAGAAAGATTTTTCAAAAATTCTTCTTAGATTTTTTTAAATTAAATTTTTAGCTGTTTTTTTTAACTTTTTTACGTTTGCATTTAAACTAATACTTATCATAAAAATTGCTTTAAAATGAAATTTTTTTCGAATCTTTACCTCCATTTCCTGATTTTTGGTGAATTTTTTAAAGATTAATTTTTAGAATTTAATTTATTAAATGTCGATTACGTGATTTCTTTTTCTGCTACTTTAAATAAATTTATCGTCACGTGCATAACAACTAAATAAACAAAAAATATATTTTTTTGTTGCTAATGCGGCAGACGACTGGACATTATCCAAAAAAATATTAAAATACAATAAAAGAAATGTTCTACAAACTGTACTATATTAACTGCAATATATTCTTTAATATTTTTATATTAGATTTAATCTGAATATTTTCTTCTACATTATTTTGTCTATAAAACTATCCTTTACGATTTTCTTATATATATATATATATATATATACACTGCTGGCCACTGTAAATGCAACACCCTGAAGGAAACATGCAAATAACATGAAATTTACAACATGCATTAGCGGAGGTGAGATATGCAAATGATTAGAATTTCAGCGCAGACGCACATCACGCGCGCCTGTGGCGCCACTTCAAAGCGCTATTTAAGGCTTGGAGATTTCGACGATTTCAAATTCGGCAATTGTGTTTTTCTTGTGGTTTTTTCAAAAAAACGATCAATTATGCCTCGTCGAAAACAGCGATCATATTTTGATCAAGTATCCGAGTTCGACAGAGAAAGGATAGTGGCCTACCGAGATTGTGGATTATCTTTCAGGGAAATCTTTAGTCGTGTTGGACGAAACCAAACAACTGTAATGCGGATATGTGATCGTTGGATGCAGGAGGGTACGACGGACCGGCGTGTTCGATCGCATCCACCTCAGCGCACCACTTCACGTGATGACAGGCAAATTGTGCGCATGGCAGTGACGGATCGCTCAGTCACATCACGAACCATAGCACAACACATGCAGTCTGTAACGCATCATCCAGTGTCGGCGCGTACCATTCGACGCCGTTTACAGCAGAGTGGTCTGTCCGCAAGACGTCCATTGCTTTGTCTACCCTTGACGCAGAATCACAGACGTCTCCGCCGCCAATGGTGCGATGACAGAAGGATGTGGACGGCAGAATGGAATGAAATTGTCTTTACTGACGAGTCACGCTTCTGTCTGCAACACCACGATGGTCGCATTCGAGTCTGGAGACACCGTGAAGAGAGGATGCTGAACAGCTGCGTTATGCACCGCCACACTGGTCCTGCACCGGGTATTATGGTATGGGGCGGTATTGGATATATATCTCGCACATCTCTAGTACGCATTGCCGGTACTTTAAACAGCCAGAGCTACATCTCCGAGGTGTTGGAGCCAGTTGTCCTTCCGTACCTTCAGGGCTTGCCCACAGCCATATTTCAACAGGATAATGCGCGACCACACGTGGAACGCATTGTCCAACGGTTCTTCGTCAATCGCCAGATTGAATTGCTTCCCTGGCCACCTCGCTCTCCGGATCTTTCGCCGATAGAAAACATGTGGTCCATGGTTGCTCTACGATTGACCCAGATTCCATCCCCAGCTGCCACAGCAGATCAACTTTGGCAACGTGTGGAAGCTGCTTGGTCTGCTGTACCCCAAGAACTCATCCAAAGTCTCTTTGAATCAATGCCGAGGCGTGTGGCAGCGGTGATCTCCAACAATGGCGGCTACTCTGGCTACTGATTTTGGCAGGAACCACTCTTCACAGAAGTCTATAAATTTAATCATTTGATACTTGGTCAAAATGTTATCTACAAAATAAATTTTTTTGTGATATCTCTTGTCTTTCTTGGTGTTGCAATTTGGGTGGCCAGCAGTGTATATATTTTACATCAATTGTATACATTGATCGTCGTATTTATCATATAATATATATATATATATATATATATATATATATATATATATATATTTGGCATGAATTGCATACATTGACCGTTGTATTTAATTTGAATGTACTCCGTAGAGAAGTAAGGGTTTTCAGCTAGTCAATATATAAATAAATGTAGTTCTTTTGAGAAAAATAAACAAGTATTTTTTATTGACTTGAAGACATTTCTATAAGTTCTAAAGTGCAGTAAAACCTCGTTTATGGATCCCTCGTTGATCCTGATCTCCGGCTAATCCGGATCAGATTTGCAGACATTTCTATTGAATGTTCCCATTAGATGAAACTTTTTAACTATGACAGGAAGAACGCAACTACAAGTAAGCCAAATATTCGTTTTTAGTTTGATTCAATGGTTACCATCCTTTGTTAAGAAATGAAGTGAAAAGTTATTTTTATATTTTTTAATCTCTTATAAACAATACTATGTACTTTTGTTACAAAACACTGTTTTATTTATCGTAATAAACATTTAGTCTGCTTAGTTAAGGATTTTGTTTTGCTTATTACCCATATTACCCGGATTATCCTTTTTGTTACAAAACATTGTTTTATTTATCGTAATAAACATTTAGTCTGCTTAGTTAATGATTTTGTTTTGCTTATTACCCATTTTACCCGGATTATCCTTTTTGTTACAAAACATTGTTTTATTTATCGTAATAAACATTTAGTCTGCTTAGTTAAGGATTTTGTTTTGCTTATTATCCATATTACCCGGATTAAAAGGATTGCCTATGGTCCCAGTTAGTCCGGATGTACGAGGTTTTACTGTACACAAACTCAAAAGACTGAACTTCGGGACGTTAACACTCAAATTCACTAGGACTGCTGTTGGCTCTTTTTGGGTATTTCCAAGCTTTAACGAATCGAACCCAGGCTAAATCAGAACGAGGCATTTCAGTGGAATAGATGAACTTTGTGGGAACTGTGAATGAACTTTGGATGAGTATTGAATGTTTTCTATTGTCTTTTTTAAAAACATACATTCCTTTCCTCGGGGGATCAAAATCCGGCACAAGACCAAGTAATTTATTTTTCGTTCCGATTTTTATATAGGATGAACCGACACGATGTTTCTAAAAGCTTTAACACATTGAAGAACATTTTTTCTTAAATAGAGATTAACTAGAGAAAAATGTTTACTCTATTTGTAATCAAATCATATGATGATTACAAAGCGGATTCTACATTTTCCTCTCTTCTAATGATGGTAATGTAAAACGAAGCAAATAATTACAAGATAAAAAAAAACTTTTTATATACCATGTTTTTAAATTTTCTGTTGAATCATATAAACTTGACAATTCTATGTATTAATAGATACTTTTTAAAAAATGTTTTTATGAATTACCCCACCAACGTTTAACTTTTCGTTCCCGTCCCAGCCGATAGATGGCTGCACCCTTCTACAAAACAAAATTAATTGAAAATGCATATAAATCTGCTTAAAGATGGCTAAAAGTATCAAAATAATGCATTGTCATCGTGTTCTGAGCTATTCTAAAAGTTTTAAATGTCTAGCTAGTCGGGAAGTTAGTTAAAAATCGATTGTAAGATTTGTACTGGACAAACACACACACAAACAAACAAACAAAAAACCGAGTTAATAAAAAATGGTAAAAATTAGACTATTATGAAGTATAAAATATTCTACAAAATTGAATCGATGTTATTTGTTTGAATCCCATGATTCCTTTCAACAGAGAAACTTTTTATCAGTCATCGAATTTAAAAATTATTTAGATTACTAGGGGCTTCGCCCCTAGGCTCGCTCCTCTGTTAGGGTCAAGGTCAAGGTATATTGAGTTTGTTGGAGTGCCATGGTCTTACGACTTTACCTCCAGTATCAAGATATGTACATCAGAAAATATGTGCTCAGCAGTAAAATAAAAATATAAAAATTAAGCCCTATTCAGATAAGTAAAATAAAAAATATAATAAGAATTAAAAGAATAAAATTCAAATATTTAGAAAAATGAGTGTCCACGGGGTTCGAACCGGGGACTATCGCATACGAGCAGCGTGCTCAAGCACAGCGTCAATCATGGCACAGCATTTTGAAGGAATAAGTTGCTAATAGCGAGATACATAGGGGTGATTCTCGGATAATACAGCAGCTTCCATCCATTTACTGTTGAAGGGGAATCACTGCGAAGAGCTTTCATCTTCCAGATGATGTAAATATTTTCTTTTTAAGATAAAAACTCGAGGAGCATCGATATTACATCCACATATGTGACGATATTTCTCGAAAAAGTGTGTTTAATATTTTGATGAAAATATTAGTCGGTTTTAAATTATTTTTAAACAAATGAGGTGATGTTTGAAGGAGAAATGAAAGTAGCCTTAGACTGTAAAAAGATCAAAATTCTACGATTAATTTTTGGCGAGTTATCGTAATTTGAACATGAAAAAGTCAATATTTTTCCACAAAACATAAAATAAAAAAAAAACTTAAAGTCCGACAAAGATGAGACATGTCTAACTTTCTTCCCCGCATTTTTCTGCATCTATTGGTATCGGTCTCGACCCCATACCCCCAGCGGTTTCTTAGGAGATACCGTGACAAGCTTTTGACAGCGGCGGCGGCGCCAGTTACTATTATTTAGAATAGAGAGATTACATAAAATTTATTGACCCGTGTTTTCCTGAAGTGAATAATGTCAAGTAATTTTGCATTGTGCAAATTATTTGATGAAGTTTTTGATTAGTTTACAGGAAATAATTGTGTTCATTCCTGTTAAAATTTTTAATTCAGAATATGTATGAATGGTTACGAAAAATTTTGTTCAAAATAAATTGGTTTCTTCCATTTTACCATATGAATTCGGCAAATATTCATAAAAAAATTTTTTGTTATCCTAACTACCTATCCATGAATTACGTTACTAACTTTTAAACTACAAAGTATTTCCTCTAGGGAAATACTGTCTAATGACTTTATATATATTTACTTCTATATTATACGTATAAAATATTGAATAAGTGCACCCTGTTCTCCAGTTACTAATAAAATTTATGAAGTCATTATTTCATCTCATTATTAGGGGTATTTTGGGAAAATTGCAAAAATATGCATGGAAGAAAGTTTCAATATTTCTGCTTATTTAGGACAACAAAAATGCTGGATATCTTTATTGAGTTGACAAGCGTCGTTTATATATCCTCTTCATAGAAATAATTTCTCACATGAGTATGTTTAAATTCTCCTTTTTCACATTTATTTCCTAAAAATGGCATTAGAAGATACTTATACGTGAATTTCTTTCTAAATTTATCTATCAGCCCTTATATATATTTAGTTAAAATATGTATTCACGAATTTTCAAAAATCTTTGAAGTCCAAATTATGAAGTCTGAAGATGAATTATTTTGCGGGACATAATTGAGAAAAAAGGCTCCAATATTATCATCGATGAGGTCATATGAATATAAATTTAAGACGTCGTCTGTTTCCAGATAGTTTTACTCTTATTGAATTCCATGAAAACTGACTATCTAAATTGATTGCTAATTATTTTATATAGTTAATACCAATAATCACAATGTCCATTAGGGTCGCACCATCCAGGTGTACATTGTCGCCAGTATAATACTTAAATACACTGCTGGCCACTGTAAATGCAACACCCTGAAGGAAACATGCAAATAACATGAAATTTACAACATGCATTAGCGGAGGTGAGATATGCAAATGATTAGAATTTCAGCGCAGACGCACATCAAGCGCGCCTGTGGCGCCACTTCAAAGCGCTATTTAAGGCTTGGAGATTTCGACGATTTCAAGTTCGGCAATTGTGTTTTTCTTGTGGTTTTTAAAAAAAAAACGATCAATTATGCCTCGTCGAAAACAGCGATCATATTTTGATCGAGTATCCGAGTTCGACAGAGGATGGATAGTGGCCTACCGAAATTGTGGATTATCTTTCAGGGAAATCTGTAGTCGTGTTGGACGAAACCAAACAACTGTAATGCGGATATGTGATCGTTGGATGCAGGAGGGTACGACGGACCGGCGTGTTCGATCTCATCCACCTCAGCGCACCACTTCACATGATGACAGGTAAATTGTGCGCATGGCAGTGACGGATCGCTCAGTCACATCACGAACCATAGCACAGCACATGCAGTCTGTAACGCATCATCCAGTGTCTGCGCGTACCATTCGACGCCGTTTACAGCAGAGTGGTCTGTCCGCAAGACGTCCATTGCTTTGTCTACCCTTGACGCAGAACCACAGACGTCTCCGCCGCCAATGGTGCGATGACAGAAGGATGTGGACGGCAGAATGGAATGAAATTGTCTTTACTGACGAGTCACGCTTCTGTCTGCAACACCACGATGGTCGCATTCGAGTCTGGAGACACCCTGAAGAGACTATGCTGAACAGCTGCGTTATGCACCGCCACACTGGTCCTGCACCGGGTATTATGGTATGGGGCGGTATTGGATATCACTCTCGCACACCTCTAGTACGCATTGCCGGTACTTTAAACAGCCAGCGCTACATCTCCGAGGTGTTGGAACCAGTTGTCCTTCCTTACCTTCAGGGCTTCCCCACAGCCATATTTCAACAGGATAATGCGCGACCACACGTGGCACGCATTGTCCAACGGTTCTTCGTCAATCGCCAGATTGTATTGCTTCCCTGGCCGCCTCGCTCTCCGGATATTTCGCCGATAGAAAACATGTTGTCCATGGTTGCTCTACGATTGACCCAGATTCCATCCCCAGCTGCCACAGCAGATCAACTTTGGCAACGTGTGGAAGCTGCTTGGTCTGCTGTACCCCAAGAACTCATCCAAAGTCTCTTTGAATCAATGCCGAGGCGTGTGGCAGCTGTGATCTCCAACAATGGCGGATACTCTGGCTACTGATTTTGGCAAGAACCACACTTTACAGAAGTCTATAAATTTAATCATTTGATACTTGGTTAACATGTTATCTACAAAATAAATTTTGTTGTGATATCTCTTGTCTTTCTTGGTGTTGCAATTTAGGTGGCCAGCAGTGTACATGGTCGTTTTATGTATTACACTGCAAAAGTGATACAAAACCTGTTTTTGACACTTCATTAAAAACATTTCGCTGAAAGTCAAAATGCTAACGATGATTATCATTTTTAAACGGTGAAAGTTTGATAACCTTCGTTAACAACCTCCGATTCTAAATCATATCCTAGCAAATACATACAGAGAAAGACCTGTGTGGTAAAGTCTACGTAGGCATGTTATCTAGAATAAATATTCAACAAATATATAAACCCAACACATTGTTTTCTACGTATTTTAACAGTTGGAATTATCTGAAATACGAAGTTTGAATGTTAAATATACAACGGAAAATTTCTATAAGACGATTTCTAAATGACTGTAGTTTCGATTATCTGACACTCATTATCGATTTATTCCTGTGTTTGTCTCATTAAGGGGTGATTTCTGTCAAAAATTGCAGACAATTGAGTTTTATTTTTAGTTTTAAAGGTTATCCATTGAAGCAAGCACTGCTTTATGCAAACTTAAAATATCGTCAACTGGTAGTCATCGGAATTTGCATTTAGACTAGCAACAAAAATATTTTTATTTTATTCTCGAACAACCCACCAAAGATACAACCAACCGGACGAACAAGCTTGACTCTGAGACTGTTGATAGATTATGAAACTTTTCACAGATAACCAGATGAATCTTAAAATGATTGATTAAATAATTACGCTTTCCCATCCTCATTAATCTATGCTGCAACCATATATTTTTGGTCCATTAATTCTTTTTTGCAAATTTTACTGCTTTTTAAAATTATATTTAAACTAGCGGCCCGTCCCGACTTTGTCCGGGTTGAACAAAATATTATACCAATAAATTTCCAGTTGATAGCCAATAAATCGTAAATCTTTTTTTACCTTAATAATAACCGAAATAATAACTTAAATTAATTTTATGTTAGTTAATAATTAAAATAAATTTTTTAAAAGAAAAATGGCGTGCCGGAGAACGGCTAGGTTCGAACCTCTAGAGTCAGAACAGAAGCCCACCGCGATAGCACCACGATAAGGATCGTTGAAATATTCGGAACAAAAAGCGGTAGAAGACAGTAGCGGAAACAATGGAGATGGTTAGGATTAAGCCCCTAACTTTATTTCTACTGATCAGATATACATAATATATAGCCTATGTCCATCTGGAATAATGTACCTTTCAAACAGTGAAAGAATTTTTCAAATAGGTACAGTGGTTCTGAAGATTACCTTCCACGTACAAAATCGCTCTCTCTCTTTATATATAAGTATAGATATTGCATAACACAGCATTTTTCTAAAACGGCATATCTAGGAAGTTAATTTGTTTCAGTGCCATATATCCACATCAACTTATAACTCCCACATTATTAAATCTATAAATACTAGAACTGCATTTTAAAACATGAAGTTCTATACAGCTGAACAGATTAATATGCAGAACCATTTGTTCACAGTCTCATTGTAACTCTCAAAAGGGACGATTCTTGTTTCTGAACATTTTTATTGGAGATCATAACTGTATCTTAAAAGGTAGTTCAATGCGTGCTTAAATTTATGTAATTTTCACAAAATTTTACCATCTATATAGATGTATTACATTTGGATAAATTACATCCCTAGTTAAGCATTACTGAGCTGTAAATAAAACATATCAGAGTTCTAAAACATCTCAGAGTGCATGACATTTTAAGTATTTTTAAGTTTAAGAAAGGTTAAAATCTTAACTGTCTCGCAAATTCTACTTATGAAACCAGATTATTAGAATTACGAGATTGGTATTAAATATAAAATCCCAACAGTGAAGTTTATAGCAATATTTTTCCTATAAAGATATCGTAAACGAACGCCATTTGTGATGATATGAAAAAAAGATTATGAGAATAAGGGGTTAAAATAAAGAAGTGGGTACTCCTTGGCTCGGTTTGGCGAAGTTTTCAAAATTTGTCAAGTCACACTAAAAGACAGCGGTTATTATAGAGAAGTACATATGCAGAGAGTATTGAAATCATTGCATAAAAGGGCTCTTGTAAAGAAGTGGGTACATCTTTTGACGTGGGCAGTAAATACAGGGAAATTGTCACTATCTTCTCCCTTTATGACACTGACTGTAGAACATAATGTAGGTTTGTATTTAAAGGATTTATCTTCAGTGACGTAGATGCCAACTATTTTTAGTGTCAGCCGAAAATTAACCTTCTACTGATGAGTT
Organism: Dolomedes plantarius; assembly: GCA_907164885.2. Lineage (NCBI taxonomy): Eukaryota > Metazoa > Arthropoda > Arachnida > Araneae > Dolomedidae > Dolomedes > Dolomedes plantarius. The sequence continues at coordinate 188,125,417 of OU015493.1, forward strand.
CTATTTTTTTTTATTATCGCTTGTTTTTGTTTTATTGTTTGCATTACAATATCCTATTCTTTAGTTTCAGTAGTAGGAAAAAATGTCATTTTCGATATATTCTAAAATATTTATGCAATTCAAATTACCTAAAAGGAACTGAATATTTTGTATATACACTTCATTTTGTTGTCTGCTATGTCACCGTTACTGTCGTATTTTAAATGTGATTTTAGCGAATTTTGAAAACTTCGCCAAACGGTGCCAAGGGGTACCTACCTCTTTACTTTAGCCAAAAAAAAGTATAAGCTAAATTATCAGAAAGTGCTTGTTTTTAATAAATCCAGCTATTTCTTTTTTAGAAAATTTCAAGAGTATAACTAATTCTCGCTGTAGAAAGTAAAATATTTATTAGTTAATCATATTATATAAATTCCCCTAATTCTAATCAATGAAGTTCCTTTTTTCATTCAGATAACTGAAGTGCTTATTTTGCGTCTCCGAAATCCTTTGGTACCATCAGGACCTTTAGGCTGTCGCAAAATGATCACTCGAGATCCCTTTTGTTGAACAACGAAATGTCTTCTATGCACCCAAACATTATTACCAGGTCCATCTCCACGGTAACTACAAACAGGCAGTGACATTCCTTTCTCTTGTGAGGCTTTTACGAACTGGTTTTCAGGTTGGCGAACAGTTTTTGGCTTATTCGATTTATCATCTTGTTTGATTGTCTTGATCTTTGATATAAATGTCGAACTATTATCCTCAGAACAAGGTTTTGAACTGATATGCTCTGGATAAGATTTTAATTCTATTGAAGGTAACTTGGCATCAAAAATGCAAATATCTTTTTGTTTGGAAAAGCATTCGTTGCCGTCATTTGGCGATGAAGTTGCTGTGTTTTTGGAAACTATATTTTCAGCATCTAGAAGTGGAACTATTTTGAAAATTGATGATGGGTGGGAGGTTTGTAGTACAGCATTCGCTGATTCATCAGGAGTATCAAACTTTACAACGGCAAAAGGGAACGTAGCGATATTCTCATGAATTTCTAACGTTTTTTTCACGTTTGTATTCATTACATCTTCCATTGAGCTTACCGTGATTATCCACATTACAGTTCCTAATTTGTTTAATTGCTTCTTCACATTCTCAGATGTCCAACAGCCTGGTGGATAATGAAAAACTAATACTGTTCTTGAAGCATCTAATTCTTCAAATAATGGCAGAGGGTCAATTCGTTTAATTTTTGTCATCTCGTCATTCATCTGAAGCTTCCGAGATTTCTGCAAGCTATAAGCCACAATTCTCCAATCTTTTGACAGAGCTTTAACTTTTCGAAGTGACGAAACAAGCTTCAAACTTATATAGCCTTCTTTATTGCGTCTCATATGTTTCAAGAGGAATTTGTCTTTTAATATATTTTCATCTGACAACAAAAATTCTACTTGCTGTAGGATCTTTTCTACAAGAAAATCATCAGGTATTTCGAACTTACTGTTACTGTCAGTGAACAAATTTCCTATAGATTTATTTAAATCAGCATCAGATCTTTTGATGCGATTTTCTTTCAGAATGTCATTTTCCGTAACACTGAGGGATCCCATGTCCGACTGAATACTTTTAAATTCGGCCAAAATCTTCTTTTCCATAATTTTATGAGCTTTTATTAATAGTTTCAAACGGACCTTGACCTATGCGATGGGTGGCGTATTTAAAATCAAGAATGAGACATAAATTGCAGGAATTATAACTTTCTGATGAGTTGAGAAGCATTACACATTTTTACCTTTGTTTAATATTTTAAAATATGGAGCTAGGATTTAAATTCAAGATAATTCAGCTGATATTTTATGATACTCGTGCAATTAAATTTTTTATCGCTGAGAAAGAGAGTAGAGAAATATTTCATTATTAACAAAAGAAAATGCCTTTTTGTATAATTCAATTTCACGAAACGCCCTGAAGCAACAAGGTGGAAACACGTAGGGTATAAAATGGATATCCATCCGTTTTACACGTGGAGAATCTTTTTCACAATTTTCCATAATGTAAGTAGCCAAGGCATGTATTTCCATATAGATTTTAACATATGGATCTACATTTTACTAGAAAAAGAGCAGAAATCTCATTCCTCTCTCTCTCTCTCTTTTTCAAGGAGTACGCGGGGATACAGCGTATACCCACCTTTTTTTAAAGTATTATTTTAGTTTAACCTAACTGAAATTTTAAGAAAATTATATATATGTGTGTGTGTGTGTGTATGTATAATATATATATATATATATATATATATATATATATATGCATTTTACAAGAAAAGAAAAATTTTCATCTTAGTTTTGGGGACAGTTGAGGTGTAAGATGCTGCGTGCAACTACCTTATTATAGATTATAACTCGCATTTATTTAGCTATGTAAGAAATTTTGAGGGGTCAGATATTAAGACCTGTATATATATATGCACGTTCTAACTTATTATTACCCTCAGTAAACTTTCCACTCTTTTTAATGTTTTAATATGACATAAATGTTTCATACTTAATTTTGTTTCTTATATATTTTTCTTTACAGCTATCACAAAATAAATGGCTTGTAAAAATAATGAAGTGTGGGTATACGCAACTACAGTCGAGGCATAATGCCCTTTTTTCGACTTAATTAATGGACATATTGCAGTAGGAGGAGTTATAGCGATATCATTAGATTAGGGGAAAATTCTGAAACGTGAGATTGGAAAAGTTGAAAATTTCCCACAACCAAGGTAAGCGATAAATGACGTCACGCTTAAAAAACGCAGTGAGTACACTGCTTTGAATTCAAAAGCTTTTAATCATAGTTAACACGATTTTTTTTCCTTTTTTATTTTCATGTGTTTTTCTCCAGCCTAATTTGAATGTTTAATATTATTTGGCGAGTAATTGTGTTTTCCTATTACCCAAACTAATGCTTTACTATGTGTAAATGAAACTGTGTTTAAACAAAAGAAAATATTTTACTTTTTTTTCTTCCCTAAGCTGTATTAGGATTTTACTCTGAATGTTTTGCTCTCTACATTTACCACAGGAAAAACAACAATAACAACAAATAATTTTTTCTTTTACTTCCATATGTTTAACGTGAAAAATATAAATTTAAATTCACAGCCTATGTGCGAGAACTCAGATAAAAAAATATACATTTCAAGTTTTCTCATCTAACGAAACTACCGCGGCTTATTAACGTAGGATTACATATCTTCGCTTACCTCTTCTTTTTTTTTTTGACGCATTTTGGTACTTTTCTGTTTAACTGTTTACTAAAACTGGGTTTGACATGCTGCGAAAATTACAGAGGCTGTTCGCACATTTTTTAGACGATTTTGGTAAGCGGTAATAAAAAATATTTTGCTGCAAAAGAAATAATTGCAATTGTACTATGGTTTTAAAAGTCAAAATTATCGTCTGCGGTTTGAAAGTTTTAATTTTATTCAAAATGGCGTTTTTAACAAAGCAGTGGTTCGAAGGCTACATTTATGCTCTTTCCGAAGAGAAATATGCGTACTCCGTTATCCAAAAACGATGTGATAGTCATGGTTTTATGATATCTAAAGCGTCGATAGGTAATATCGTCAACAAGAAAGGAAAAAACGTCAAATTGGAGCCTCAAGTGGGACAAAAATTCCAAACAAGTATCCAAGGAAAAATCGGACATCTTCGACTATTACAAAGGTACGTTGTTTAATATTAAATGAAAATACCCCTAGTCAAAGGACAGTTGCAAAATCATTAAAATGCTCGGTGTCCACTGTAAACAAAATGATAAACGTTGAATTAAATCTTAAGAAAGCGAAAAAACGCAATGTTCATCGTCTTCTTCCAAATCATATCGCTGAACGCAGGACACGCTGCAGAATTCTATATGAGAAACACTTATCCAAAGAAAAATGGAAAACAATTGTCACAATAGATGAATCATGGGTGTATTTAAATGATTGCAACAAAAAAAGAGCCATTTATTATCATAAAAGGGGAGAAAATAATTTAAGTACATGGTTCAAAGAATCGAAAGAAAGTTTTTCTAAGGGATTCATGATTGTTTCTGGTTTTTCTTATAATGGCAAGTTAAAAATAAAGAGAGTGGAAAAAAATGTCAAGATTAACTCTAAATACTATCAGGGACATATTTTATCGCCAATTTGTCTGAATGAAATACCATCGTTTTACCCACAGTGCCATGAATCTGTGAGACTCCATCAGGACAAAGCTAGCAGTCACACATCAAAATCCACTGTAAATTTCCAAAAAGAAATGGAACAAAAAAATGGTATCAAGGCCATACCCTTCACTGATACTACACACCCATGATTCATCTATTGTGACAATTGTTTTCCATTTTTCTTTGGATAAGTGTTATCCCTACTAAATCTCCCGATGTATCACCTATGGATTTTTGTGCTTTCGGACTTTTAAAATCTGCATTATCCAAACGTCATCCCAAAACCCTTACAGGACTCTGGAAAGCTGTTCAGGAGGAATGGGATAGAAAACCTTTTCTGACACTTCAAAAGGCATTATTAACCCAGAAATTGTGGTGTCGAAATATAGTTCAGAATAAGGGATGTCAAATAGAACATTTAAAACACAAGAAATTTATGTAATTTAGTTTTGTGAATACAATATACATCGTCTAAAAAATGTGTGAACAGCCTGTGTATAACTCGTGACTCCGGACAATTTTTTTTCTCTCTGGAGGAACGTTATTGAGGAACGTAATCCTACTTTAAAAAGCCTTAGATTCAGTAGCACTCTTTTCCTATAACTTTTAAAAGCTTATCTGAAGCTGGGCATATATAAATTAGTAAAGTGTGTTCATTCACATCAAAATCACTAGTTTATTTCCGTTGATTCACAAGGGAAAATCTGCACAACTTAAGGGACAAAATTTTATCAATGACTACGATACAGTCACAGTGACTGTAAATTAAGGCTCCTCGATGCCATATATTGCAGATATCCTATAACATATTTTGAAGCCCTAATTTAGACGACAATGTCATATTCAACGTGTCAACTTCCATACAAAATTTATCGCCTCGATTGATGAAAGAGGTAATAACTCGTTCATTATATTATGTGCGCCAAGTTCAGTTGGTGAATCCTTTTAGCCCGCCATTGGTGTCAAGAGTTTTTTTTTTATAATGAACATACGCCTTACCTACTATTTATGCAAGTCTATTTTGAATTCAAGTATGCAGATGCCTTAGATCGTTCATTATATTATGTGCGCCAAGTTCAGTTGGTGAATCCTTTTAGCCCGCTATCGGTGTCAAGAGTTTTTTTTTTTTTTTTATAATGAACATACGCCTTACCTACTATTTATGCAAGTCTATTTTGAATTCAAGTATGCAGATGCCTTAGATCGTTCATTATATTATGTGCGCCAAGTTCAGTTGGTGAATCCTTTTAGCCCGCCATCGGTGTCAAGAGTTTTTTGTTTTTTTTTATAATGAACATACGCCTTACCTACTATTTATGCAAGTCTATTTTGAATTCAAGTATGTAGATGCCTTAGATATTTGAATATAGTGTTAACATAGCGCGGCTGCCCCGATATTAATGAAACAGTTCATTGGTTACAAACATGTCTTTGGTTAATACATTTTATAACAAAAAAAATTGTTTACGAGAAACCCAAACATCGGCTTGCTATGTTTTATTCAGTATTGAAATTGCATTTTTGACGCCAATGGCCATGTAATGACATTACATTTTGGTAGCATAGTTATAGTGTACCTCATATCTCTCTATTCTAAAAAAAAGTAACTCCCGCTGCTGCTGTCGAAATCTTGTCACCGTATCTCCTCCAAAACCACTGGGGATATGGTGTCGAGAGCGATGCCAATGGATGCAGAAAAATGGGAGGACCAAAGTTAGACATGTCTCATCTTCTTCGGACTTTTAAGTTTTTTTATTTTATGTTTTGTGGGAAAATATTGACTTTTTCATATTCAGATTACGATAACTCGCCAAAAAATGATCGTAGAAATTTTATCTTTTTACAGTCTAAGACTACGGACATTTCTCTTTCAAACTAGACCTCATTTGTTTAAAAATATTTTAAAACAGACTAATATTTTCATCAAAAATGAAATATCGTCCCATATGTGGATGTAATATCGACGCTCCTCGAGTTTTTATCTTACAAAGAAAATATTTATATCATCTGGAAGCTAAAAGCTTTCTTATTCATATGAACCTCATTTCAAGTCTATATCCTAAAATTTCGATTTTTAATTGAATTTTAAAGCTGATAATTCAACAGTGATGAAATACCCTTCGCATAAGGGTGACAACAGTAAATGGATGGAAGCTGTTAAATTGCTCGAGAATCACCCCTATGAATCTCGCTATTAGCCCTAATAAAGGATCGGGCGTAGCGAGCCTAGGGGCAAAGCCCCTAGTGCTATAAAAGAAGGTTTGTAAACTGTATGCAATTATTCCTGACCAAAATGCGAGCTCAAGGAACAATTCTTACCAGAGTAATTTGCCAAAAATAATTCACAGCCTATTAATCACCTGCATGTAAGGTATTACTGGAGAAAGATATCTTCAATGAAACGAAGTATAAATTTTGACAATTTTACGATGACAATTTTACAGACCCTTAGCATATTTTCCCAAACTTGACGTCACTTATCGCACAGTTGTCTTATCTTTGAGGGACGTATTCATCTTAAGTAAAGCATCACTCACGTCTCTGAAATTTCTCACAACCTACATACTCTGAACACATGCACTTCTCCGACTGCAACGGGGTCCATTACATGTGATATACTGCTCTTAAAATAGGGCTAGTATTTTTTTCATATAATTTGTTTTCAAACTTTAAAACTTTTCAGTTGAAAAAAAGCTACCTTTACATCCGTGGTTCTTAACGTTTTTAGTAGTCAATAGCCTACCCCCCCCCCTTTAATCTGAAAATAAACTCTCGCACCCCCTTGAAAAATATGTTTTGATTTTTTATTTAGGAAAAGACATTTATTTCAAGATAATTTATTTATTGCATAAAAAAATGAATACATTTACAATACATACTATATTATCTATATATATAAAAGAGAATGTTTCTTTGTGTGTCCTTTATGCGTTCCCGAACGGTCCATCCGATTGAAATGAAATTTTGCACAGATGTTGTTCTCAGTCCCGCGGGAAACACTGGAGGTGATAATACAGCCGTAGCACCTCTAGGGGGGCATGGGGCCCCCTAGAGGTGCCCCCTGCCCCCCTAGCTAAAGGTGCCCCCTAGCTAAAGGCTAAAGGTGCCCCATATAAAAATAATCGAAAACGACTAATATTAGTGTCGAATCCATAGTTTTCGGGGTCGCTGAGATTAATAGTGACACTTCCGATGCCGTTTATGTGTGAGTTCAGACCCCCCCCCCCTCAGCATTGGGGGGGGGGCGAAGGGGGAAGAAAGGGTGAATATAAAATGTCCAAAATGACCGAGAATAGTGTCTAATCCATAGTTTTCGGGGTCGCTGAGAGGAAGAGGGACACTTACGATGGCGTTTAAGGGAGAGTTCAGCCCCTTTCAGAATTGGGGGGAAGCGGGGGGGGAAGAAAGGATGAATAAAAAATGCCCGAAATGACCGAGAGTGGTGTCGAATCCATAGTTTTCGGGGTCACTGAGAGGAATAGGGATATTCTCGGTGCCGTTTAAGTGAGAGTTCAGCCCCCTCAGCATTGGGGGGGTGGGGGAGGCGGGAAGAAAGAGTGAATATAAAATGTCCAAAATGACCGAGAATAGTGTCGAATCCATAGTTTTCGGGGTCGCTGAGAGGAATAGGGACACTCCCGATGGCGTTTAAGCGTGAGTTCAGCCCCCTGAGCATTGGGGGGGGGGAGGCGGGGAGGAAGAAAGGGGGAATATAAAATGTCCAAAATGACCGAGTAGTGTCGAAACCGTAGTTTTTGGGGTCGCTGAGATGAATAGGGACGCTCCATAGGGACACTCCCGATGCCGTTTAAGGGAGTGTTCAGCCCCCCCCCCCTGAGCATTGGGGGGGGGAAGAAAGGGGAATATAAAATGTCCAAAAGGACCGAATGTAGTGTCGAATCTATAGTTTTCGGGATCACTGAGATGAATAGGGGAAACTAAAAATATTGTTTATAATCAACTTTTGAGTTAAAGTAAAATTTCAAATTTACTTTAATATTAATTTATCATTTGTACAACGTACATTTATTTTTAATTACCTGTAAATAAAATTATTTAGGTTTTACACTATAGGTAGAATTCATTCCTTTTCCTTTGTAATAAAAAACTGAGATTAATAAATACCTGGGCATCGCGGGTAAACAGCTAGTTACATATAAAACAATATCTACATTTTAATGGCTACGTTGCTGTTGTTTGTTCATAATTATCCTTTTAAAACGAGGCTCTTTCTTTGAAACAGCCCCATGTAAGTCATCAGATGCATTTAAGCGATTTCTGGCTTTTTTTTTTTTTTTTTTTGATGTGCAAAAGTGATGAAAAACTCATTTCACAAAGGTAAGTGGTGGCAAATGGTAAAAGTGTCTCTAATTCTGCTTTTGCCCATTCTGGATAATGTTCTAACTGCGTACAACAGAACTATTCTAAGTCCAGTTTTACAAATTACATTCCAATACGTGCATTATACGCTCGTATTGCGATAAGATCGTGTTTAAATAAAACGTTGTCGTCCATTGAATATAGATCAAACAAAAATGGATTTAGTATCCATCTATTAATTTTGCTTATTTCCAGTGGTAAAGTATCCATCAAATAATTCCCTCAATTGGTAATTTTCCTTAAAAATTTAGAACGTTCTCTCGCACCCCCAGGGTGCCCACACCCCTCGGTTAAGAACCTCTGCTTTGCAGCTATGAAAACATACTAAATAATCTTGGAAACGCAGCTAAGCATTTAAATTCTTGGAGTACCTGATGGAAAGATTAAGATCTTATCCTCATTGAAAAAATTTGAAATGGAGGCAAACGGGGAATATCAAAAATATATTTTTAACTAGCTGAAAACCCGCACTTCGCTACGAAGTACATTCAAATTAAATACAACGGTCAATGTATGCAATTAATGCCGAAAAAATAAATATATATGTATATAATTATAATAAATACGACGATCAAAATATAAAATTGATGTAGGAAAAAAAATATATATTTATAAAAAAATCATAAGGAATATTTTTATAGACAAAATAATGTTCAATCGTCTGCCGCTTTAGCAAGAAAAAAAATATTTTTTTGTCTATTTAGTTGTTATGCATGTGACGATAAATTTATTTAAAGTACCAGAAAAAGAAGTCATGTGATCAGCATTTAATAAATTAAATTCTAAAAATGAATTTTTAAAAATTCACCAAAAATCAGAAAATAGAGGTAAAGATAGAGGTAAGATATTAAAGGAATTTTTAGGATCTTTCTCGTGATATAAATTTTATAACCCTCAAATTATTATTTTAAATGCAAACTAAAAAAAAGTTACTAAAACAGCTTAAAAATTTAATTTTAAAAAATCTAAGAATTTTTCAAAAATCTTTCTTAGTGCACCCCTACACTATAAGAAGAATCGCCATACAAAATTTCAGCCCTTTAGGTCCAGCGGTTTGGTCTGTGCGTTGTATGTCAGTCAGTGAGTCAGTTACGGAACTGTTTTATATCTATCTATATATAATAACAGTTCCGTAACTGACTCATTCATTCACTGACTGAATAAAATCTAATAGTGTAGGGGTGCACTAAGAAAGATTTTTCAAAAATTCTTCTTAGATTTTTTTAAATTAAATTTTTAAGCTGTTTTTTAAACTTTTTTTAAGTTTGCATTTAAAATAATACATTGAGGGTTATAAAATTCATATCACGAGAAATATCATAAAAATTCCTTCAAAATGAATTTTTTTTCGAATTTTTACCTCCATTTCCTGAGTTTTGGTGAACTTTTAAATATTAATTATTAGAATTTAATTTATTAAATGCTGATCACGTGATTTCTTTTTCTGGTACTTTAAATAAATTTATCGTCACGTGCAAAAAAAAAAAAAATAGACCAAAAAATTTTATTTTCGTGCTAATGCGGCAGACGATTGGACTTTGTCTATAAAAATATCCCTTACGATTTTTTTATAAATATGTTTTTTTTACATCAATTGTATACATTGATCGTCGTATTTATTATAAATATATATATATTTATATTTTTTTTTGGAATTAATTGCATGCATTGACCGTTGTATTTAATTTCAATGTACTCCGTAGCGAAGCGCGGGTTTTCAGCTAGTACTTATATATAAAGAGAGAGCGATTTTGTACGTGGAGGGTAATCTTCAGAACCACTGTACCTATTTGAAAAATTCTTTCACTGTTTGAAAGGTACAGTATTCCAGATGGACATAGGCTATATATTATGTATATCTAATCAATAGAAATAAAGTTAGGGGCTTAATCCTAACAATCTCCATTGTTACCGCTACTGTCCTCTACCGCTTTTTGTGCCGAAGTCCCCTTTTTGTGCCGGTGGGGGTCTGTTCGGAAGCTAGCGGTTCGAACCTAGCCGTTCTCCGGCACGCCTTTTTCTTTTAAAAAATTATTTTAATTATTAACTAACATAAAATTAATTTAAGGTATTATTTAGGTTATTATTAAGGTAAAAAAAGATTTACAATTTATTGGCTATCAACTGGAAATTTATTGGTATAATATTTTGTTCAACCCGGACAAAGTCGGGACGGGCCGCTAGTATATAGATAAACAAAGACTCGAAAACTGACACTAACATTTTGTTTTACTCCCCGAGCAAAACGCCCATGCAAACTACTCCTAATCACACAATGTTACAGCTTTATGCATTTGCCAGCAGAGCTTTATATTCATATTTAGAAGATAACGCGGAAGTCTTATAGCTATGAAAGGCGTACTAATATGACGGCTATCATCGCCAATGATACCCCGTGATAGCTATCAAAGCCAGCCAAGACAGTAAAAAAATCAAGAGTATGAAATCATGGCGGTAATAGTAGAATTGGATATGAGCTATTTTTTTTTTCATTTCCTGACGAAAGAAATAGAACTTGACGGAGTCCTGATGAATTTTGCAACTTTTCATTGTTCCGTCTTAGTTCCGTGGGTAAGTATAAGTTATAAATACGTAGCATAAGATCACTCACTTCATTTTAAAATGTTGCACAAGAATTTAAAAACGTAGATTGAAACGAAAAATTTGTTTCGAAACGCTAAATTCCCCAGAATTTATTTCCCTGCATATAATATGGCATTCAGTTTGTAGTAATGTAAAGTGAGGGAACTGACATAATCCACACATTCTCACAGTCAAGTACCATTATGTACATCTTAAAAAAAAACAACCCGAGTCTTGACCAGAATGTGCAAAACTAAGGGATAAATTTCTTTCTTTTTTTATAAGAAATTAGAAGCCTGGGAAATAAAAAGCCATGCTTTCGTAACAACGATAAAAGGGAAATGAAAAGAGATCAGTTAATATTTAATTAGAAAAACACAGGAAAAAGAAAAACTACATAAATATTGTTACGAATTTTGTAAATATTGCATTTTGTTTCGTTAAAATGGCTTCTATGGAAGAGCTCCTATAGCTATGTATTTAACATGGGAGTCTATAGGAATCTCGCCAAATATGAGAGTTATCGCCAAATTGGCGATAGATTTAATGACTAATTTTGGTCGCCAAATTTGGCTATATTTCCCCCAAATGGTCGCCAACTTGCCGACTAAACCTTTCCGGAAGCTTCTAGAAAAATTTAGCTAAGACTGACATATAGGGGGCACTTTGGAAATCTATAAATATACCTGACATTGGGATTGTAAGCGCTGAAACTGCGTTAATTGGCGTGTATTGTATTGAAAATTCTGGTATCCTGACTTGTGTTTTTAAAATTTTCTACTGTACAGAAAGAAGACAGTTGTTGCGTGTTTTATGTTTAAATTTGTGTATTCATTCGCCTGAAGAATTTGGAGAATAATAAATTTATTTTGCGGTAACTTTCTGAAGAGATTTTATTCAGTCCTAACGAACCCAGGAAAACGGAACTATATACAGGGTGATTCAAAATGAATATAGCGATTACAAACGGGTATAACTATTTAATCGAAAACAATTTATCGATAAGAATTACACAGAATGTAAAAAGAAGTTCAAAATGTTGTTTACATACTTTATAAATGTTCTATGCAACTCCCCTTGGTCACACGGGCAACATCTCAGCGGTAGTCCATTTCACGCCATACATTCTGAAGAATATGTGGAGCCACCAACGCAAGCGCATTAGAAATGCGCCTTTTGAGTTCTGGAAATTTTTTCAGCAAAGGAAGCACATACACAAGGACTTTCACATAACCTCATAGAAAGAAATCGCAGGGTGTCAAAAGTCCGGAGATCTAGATGGCCAAGAGCAGAACACATCGTCGGCATCTGCAGTTCGACCGAGCATCGCTTTTTAAGATGTTGGTTTAAAAATGTGCGAACCTCCATACCCCAATGTGGGAGTGTTCCATCTTGCTAAAAGATGTAATCCGTGAAATCAATATCGAGCTGTGGCATACGGATTACATTTTTTCAGCAAGATAGAACACCCCCACATTAGGGTATGGAGGTTCGCACATTTTTAAAGCAACATCTCCCAAAGCGTTGGCTCGGTCGAACTGGAGATGCCGACGATGTGTTCTGCTCTTGGCCACCTAGATCGCCGGACTTGACACCCCACGATTATTTTGTACTGGGTTATGTGAAAGACCTTGTATATGTGCTTCCTTTGCCGAAAAAAATTTCTAGAACTCAAAATGCGCATTTCTAATAAGCATGCGTTGGTGACTCCACAAATTCTTCATAATGCACGGCGTGAAATGGACTACCGCTTAGATGTCCGAGTGGCCAAGGGGAGTCGCATAGAACATTTATAAAGTATGTAAACAAAATTTTGAACTTCCTTTCACATTCCGTGTAATTCTTATCGATAAATTATTTTCGATTAAATAGTTATGGCCGTTTGTAACCGCTATATTCCTTTTGAATCAACCTGTATATATCAAACTTGAATTTGACTGGATAAAGAGCCCTGTGTCCGTTTAATTCACTTTTAAGAATGTTAACAAAGTTTCACCATTGTGACTATCTGAGGTATTCAAACTGCCGATTAAGTATCAAAAAGTGTCAATTACGGTATCAAAACTGCCACAGGCTTCACCTGTTAAAGTTGACACTCATTTCATGGGCTCTAGGGAGTTTTATCAAGAGCTGAGTTTTCATCTTTTACTTGCACCACCAATGTAAATTGGTACCTACTCATCTCATTAGACTAGTAAATTACAGCGTAAACATAAGCTAAATTTCAATGCTCGCTAAAATATCAAAATTGTTGTTAAATTATAGCTAAAGGCTCTAAGATGTCAAAGGTGAGACTCAGTTTATGAACTAATTAGCGATCTTTGGGGGGGGGGGAGAGGATTCCTTCATCCTTTTAACTGTAGCATACTTGTTCCTGTTTTACAAACATAGGTAACTTACTTAAAGAATTACTTAAAGTATTGTGCATCAGTTCTTGATCTAAAACTTAAGATAGATTGCAAATATATCACGAGGCTTTATAAACCGAATTTAACATTAATGCCCATGTAAGAAATTATGTTTGATGACACTTTATCAAACTATAGACATCATGTTATTGCGATATACGTGAATTTCGTTTTTAATTCGTACGTTAAAAGTGCGTACCCAGATAATAGGATATCAAATTAAAAAGTGGAGCAGTAGTTTAATATTGTCACGTGCAGCCGTGGAACTATGAGTTCGGCAGATGATTTTATGAAATCGCGAAGAGACAAAGCAACTCAACATGACTTTTGCAATTTTCCTTTTTCATTTTTTTTTGTTTGTTTTAAAAAATAGTTATAATTTTTGTTAAAAAAGGACGTTGTGGAATTTATGCATAGTTACATGAAGACGAAGTGTAACTTAGTATATAATAATTACAAGATAAAAAGAACTTTTTATATACCATGCTTTTAAATTTTCTGTTGAATCATATTAACTTGACAATTCTATATATTAATAAATACTTTAAAAAAAATTTTTTTGATGAATTATCCCATAAACTTCAGAGAAAATGAAGTTAATTGGAAGTTAACTTGCGTTTAACTTTTCGTTCCCATCCCGGGTGATAGATGGCTGCACCAGTCTACAAAACAAAATTAACTGTAAATGAATTCAATTCTGCTTAAGGATGGTTAAAAGTATTAACATAATGCTTAGCCATCGTGTTCTGAGCTATTCTAAAAGTTTCAAATGTCTAGCTAGTCGGGAAGTTAGTTAAAAATCGATTGCAAGATTTGAACTGGACAAACACACAAACACACAAACAAACAAACACGAAAGCGAGTTAATATAAACATGTAAACAAAATTATATTTTAACTCTCTTTAAAGATCAAATCTTTCTTTATGAATTTTGGAATTTGTATGGTTAGTAGTTGTGTAAAAGGAAGACAAATTAATTTTATGCTGCTCCAACAAATATGGTGTTTAAATTTTTAACCAATGTATGAGTTTAACCCTGGTAATTATCACCGAACATTAAAGCTGGAATATATAATAGTTAACGTGAGTCACGGAATATAGAAAGGAAATGCTTTCATTCAGCTTAGATATTTATATTTGAAAGGAATGAATAAAATGAAACTGCGATATTTCTTTCAGAAACATAAGCTAAATTTAGCATTAAAATACTTGACCTGCCACGGAAAGGTTTCTAATTTACCTCTTTTTACTGTAATCAATGGTATCTCGAACAAAAGGTTCTCTCTTTTTGTGTTTTGCGTAGTCGAAAGACGTCCCAACGATGATATATAACAAGTTGGAAACTTTAGCAAAAAAAAGAAAGATTACGTGAGTAGAATGTTAGTCTTAAGGGATATTTTCCCCTATTTTTGTTTTGTTTTATTTCCTTTTTCTTCCTATTGTGGACATTCTTCTTTTACAAATTTCTCAACATGGTTGGTGAGTTTAATAGTTTTTGAACAGATCTAATTTTTAAAAATGGGACCATAAAATTATAATACAGCAGAATTTCTTTAAATATCAGATTAGAATTCTATCGCACGAACATTAATTAGATCATTTTTTTGTTTTCCATGCGGAGGCACTTGTCGTTAAACATTCGCCTATACTACACCGCAGTTTTATTGTCCATTTTATTATGGCGGCACCATATAGGCGGACAGCATTACCCCCTATGAAGGGACGAATACAAACGGAGACATTTTATCGTGGCGCAACGCCGGGATTCGATCTGAGCACCCTCAGCAACGAAAACCAGGGCGCTGTGCCATTGGGCCGCCCCAAGCCCTAATTAGATAATTGAAAATATTCGATATAATAAGCTGCATAATTGTGACACTATAATACAGTGAAACCTCTCTAGCCGGCCACCCCTCTAAAAGGCCATATTTTGTTCAGGACTAATAAAAGGCTTCATAGAGCCAATGTTATGGAAGAATACTCTTTTCTACAGCCACCCCATAAAACGGCCACTTTTTTGGAACCATTACTGGTTGCCATAGAGACGTTTCACTGTACTGTAATAAATGGGGTACATTAGCACTTTACTTTTAAACCGTGGGCGCGGTTGGCAGAGCCACGGGCCAGTGATTTGAATGTCCCTGGTTCGATAATGGTCGCTGCAAATCCATCGCCATGTTCACTAATGGTGGTCGGGGCACGTAAAATAGGGCTTGGCTACAATGTCCTCCAAGTTCTCAAATTTACCTCTGGGGGTGCGGGGTCAGGTGTTCCGCTCTCGTCACTTGACTCGCTTCAAAATTACGGGACCGATGTTCTTCGAGGTCAAGTCAGACTTCAGCCCTAGTGGTACCTCGCCTTAAAGTGAAGCTGCTTGCAACCCTTCGCCAAGGACCTAGGTCCTAGGAGGACCTAGGACCTTTGGACTTGATGTAGGCTTCCCTACACCAAAGGGATTGGAAACAACAACTTTTAACCCTTTGAGGGGCGCCGTTTGCACATTGCAAAAGCCTAAATGTAGTTTTTTCCACTTGCAATCAATGTATTCCAGTAAAATGAGCAGAAAATGGTTAGTACTGCCATCTGTTATCAGTTTAAGGAAGTAAAAAAAATTCTGCAACCTTTAATTGGGAAAAATTTTCAAGATTCTAAAAGAAATCGGGAAAATAATCCGCACCGTGCAAACGTAGGAGGTTGGTGTCCCTGAAAGGGTTAAGCCGTACAATACACCAACAGGAAGTTACGTGGAAACTTCATTACAAAGGATCCTTGCCTTCACAGAAGTTTTTTGAACGACATCCAAGAGAATATTTTTGACGGAAATTTAGACTATTAACTTTAAAGAGAAAAAAAAACGGTAATTGGGAAAATATCCCATATATATTACAATTTACCTTAGAAAAATCAAACTTATTTCAAAGCCATAAGAATAACCTTTTAATATAAAGTATTAAGCCTGCTGTGAACTAACCCCATCCGCTCACCTCAATGTTAACGTATGGAGAAAAAGTGTGTCTACTAGTCACAGCTACATAAATGCTGATAATACAATAAAAATGGTATTTTCAGATAGCCTGCACTTTTCTGTACCTTGCAACAGGATTCATTTTAGAAATTTCGTCCACAAAGGAATTTAAGAGCGTTGCAAACACATTAAAGGAGATTTTTTCCGAGAAATTTATATTTTACAATATTATGCACATTAAAAAAAATTAAAAATGCCCCCAGGTATAAAATTTCTTTCTCTATTATGGAGTACAATTTTAAAAAAAATCTTTTAATCCAAGTCGGTAATACATGGATACATTTTCTCCATAGGTTAATGATGAGTTGAGCGAATCCAATAGAGGTAGTACACAGAAGCCTTAACTTATATCTTATAGAACAAATCAACAAATATCGAATCATAGACACCCCCCCCCCAAATGGATAATCATATAACAAAATTTGAGGTTTTATGTTTACGGTATGATGAAAATGTCTCAGAATACTAATTTATTTTCTTGTTCCCCAATACAGTTTTTATGTATGAAAATATATACTTTGATGAAGAACTGGTCACGTTTTTGGGAAAATAGCCATAAAGCATTTCATGCAAGGAATATTTTCCTTTGATAAAATTTGTTGTGTTTTGTCATATAAAGTAAAAAAAATTAATGAGTAACAAAATTAAGAGAATCCAAACATATAAATATAGAAGTAAATATATACAAGGGTAATCTATCCTTCAGTAGATCCATTAAATAGTTCTTAATTTTTTAATTAGAGGAATTCGCTGTTTCGCTACAGAGTACATTCAATGTATACAATTAATGACCCCCCCCCCCCACAAAATATATATATATATATATATATATATATATGTGTGTGTGAAAAAATCGTAACGGATATTTTTATAGACAAAATAATGTAGAAGGAAGTATTCAAATTAAATACGTACAACGGTCAATGTATGCAATTAATTTGTATGTTTAATACCCATAAAACATACTCATTTGAATTAAATTCTTAAAAAACTTCCATCTAAATTAGTCAAGTGGTTAATTTTTATCTCTTTGCTGTATTTTAATATTTTTTGTCACTTTATTTGGTTGTTATGCACGTGATGAAAATTCATTTAAAGTATCACAAAAGAAAAGAAACCACGTGATCAGCACTTAATAAAATAAATTCTAAAAATTCATCTTTAAAAATTCACCAAAATAAGAAAATGGAAGTAAGCATTCGAAAAAGATTTCATTTTAAAGAAATTTTTGTGATCTTCCTTTTGATATAAATTTTATAACCCTCAAATTATTATTTTAAATGAAAACTTCAAAAAATGTGACAAGAACAGCTCAAAAATTTAATTCAAAAAAATCTAAGACGAATTTTTCAAAAATCTTTCTTCGTGCACCCCTACACTATAAGAAGAATCGCCATGCAAAATTTTAGCCCTTTAGGTCCAGCGGTTTGGTCTGTGCTTTATCTGTCAGTCATTCAGTCAGTCCGTCACGGAACTATTATATATATATGGATTAGAAGATTATAATTGCTTTAATTATGATTTTTCTTTAGTAATAGAGGAAGCATTTATACACTTATGTGACATTTAAATGAGTTTTTTGTTTATCCTCATGATGGATAAAATATTTATTAAATAATAAGCTTAGTCATAAAATATTTTTCCATTTGAAAAATTAGAGAAAGTATAAACAATCAAAACAAAATTGAACATTTTCTTTGTTTATTTTCTTCATTCGGGAATTGGACATTTCAAGATATTTCTATTCTCATATTTTGAACAACCGAGACAATTTTCAACCTCACGTGTTTTTAATCCTGTTCCTAGACTTTCTAATCATTTTAAAAATAAATGAAACAGTTTTTAAATAATAAGAAATTTCTCTAGTGGAGAAAATGTTCAGAGAAAATGAGTTAATCTCTTTCAGTAACAAACTTTGTTCTGGTGAGTGTTCGTGTTTGTTGCTAATAAGCAAAAAAAAAAAAAATTCTAAACCTTTTATAAGTATAGATATTTATGGTATCTTTAACTGAAAATTGAACTATGTAATTTCTTAATTTACATAATAATTAAATATCTTGTTACTTTCTTTGGAGTTTTAACTTTTTAATGATTGAAATACATTTCAAAAATAATGACGTGTCGAATCTATATATATCATTTCTAGAAGGTGATTTTTTTCTGACGATCCCTTTTTCTCCCTTCATACTTAAACAAAATCGATAAATGAGTACTATTTTAAGGATTAAGCTCTCCGCTTCGGAGGAATTTTTAATTTAGTATTACATATTGTATTGTTTGTTTAAAAATCGAAGTATAAACATCCTAAACTTTTTATTTCTTCCGCTAGATGGCATGCGTGCGCTCTTTTTTCAAATATTTTAACTTCTAAAATCGTCTGCATTTATAATCATTCTGTGAATTAATAAGTTTCTTTCTTGGCAAGTTCCTTGTAGGTGTGCATTGTACTTTTTGCCTGGTAAAACAATTTGTTTGGACAAAAATCTATTTTCTTTCCCCCTAGAGAATATTTTATTAGAAATATTTTTGTTTGGTATGCCTTTTTAGGGTTCAATTTTATTTATTCAATTCTACGTACACAATTGAATTGCATATAAAAAATTCTACCAAGATCTCAAAGGAAAGCTTCTAATTTGTCTCATAATTAAAAGATATTCAAAATATAGGCCTTACCAAGTATATGTGCAAGTGAACTACGTTCTCCGCTTCTGAAAAATTTTTAATTTAAAATGACCTATTGTATCGTTTGTTTAAAAATAGCAATTAAATATTGATTTTTGGCCCTAGAGTTCTTTCCCCGGTTCCGTCGATACGGCACTGTCAAATAGTGTGCCCAAAGAGGTTTTGTAATGTAAATATCCACTTTTCCACGAGTTTGTGCTATACTTAACTTTTAATATTGCCTATAACGGTGTTTTGACGTGTACATATATTCCTCTGTTTTGTGTTATGCTTCACTTCCAATTTTGTGTCCAATCGGTTTTATGTTATACTTAAGCACCATTGTTATTACCATGTTTTTATTAACTTGCTTTCTTGTGTGTTTGTGTGTGTGTTTGTCTAGTACAAATCTTGCAATCGATTTTTAACTAACTTCCCGAGTAGCTAGACATTTGAAACTTTTAGAATTGCTCAGAACACTATGACAATGCATTTTTTTAATACTTTTAGCCATCTTTAAGCAGAATTCAATTAATTTCCAGTTATTTTCAGGTAATTTTGTTTTGTAGACTGGTTTAGCCATCTATTGGCCGGAAAGGGAACTAGTCAAATGCAACAAGTCAAACAAGTCAAATGCAAGTTAATTGCAAGTCAAATGCAACTAAATGCAAAAAAAAAATTTTTAAAGTATTTATTAATACATAGAATTGTCAAGTTTATATGATTCAACAGAAAATTTAAAAACATGTTATATAAAAAGTCTTTTTATCTTGTAATTATTTGACAAATAAACAATGGCTACAAATGAACAGGTTCTTCTTTCATCCAGCTACAAAACACCCACCTCGCTTTAAAATTTATCGTATTTTATTCGCATGCGAAATTTTCGCACACGCCACCCAGTATATCTTAATTAAAAATCTATAAAGCATTAGCAGAATATATTTTAAACAATAATTACATTAAGAATTTTTAAACGTAAAAAGTATTTTTTAATCTTATTAATACGGGCTTGGGGTGGCCCAGTGGTACAGAGCGCTTGTTTTCGGTGCTGAAGGTGCTCGGATCTAGTCCTGCCGTCGCGCCTCGATAAATGCCTCCTTTCGTAGGGGGTAATGCTGTTCGCCTATATGGTGTGCCCCCCCCCCCCCCCACGATAAAATGAGCAGTAAAACTGCAGCATTGTATAGGCGAATGTTTGACGACAAGTGCCTCCGCAATGAAAAAAAAGCTTATTAATTTTATTTTTATATATCTTAGCAAAACACTTTTTCTCATTTTTTTATGAATTTAGAAGGTTAGATATATAATGTTATCTCCAGAAATTCCGAACATAAAAGTTATTTTATCTAGTTCAGCATTCAGGCAGCAACTAACTCGCATCTTATCTAAAACGGGTAGATTTGTTTGATTTAAAAACACAATTCATAGGTACCTCGTATACTGCGGTAGTTTTTGGATTTAAATAAAACACGCACATGAATATCATGAAATTAAGTAGCGTTGAGGTCGATCGTATTCAAGTTACAATGTTCCAGTTTTGGTTCAAAACAAATTGTCTTTAAATCTCAGATACACGTAAGCACTTTACAATAGTTTTATAAATATGTTTTCTAACTTCTACAATAGGAATAATAAAGTTAATTTTAAAAAAATCTGAAATGCAAAATTCCTTAAAGTTTAATATCCCTCATTAATAATATGAAATTACCCTAGGATTTTACTAATTTTAATAGTTTCCCCCAAAATTATTAACTCAAAGTGTAACAACTAAAACTATATTAGTAAATTTCACAACACTTATTGTTGCAAAAAATGGGCCCAAAAGATTTCCTGCTATAATAAAAAGAATTGACTCAAATGAATTAGTAGAATTCCTTAGAAAACAAGCAATTTCTTTAAAGTATAAATTTTCTATAAATTAACTCTACCTATCATCTGACCTATTTATTCAACTTCCTCGGCATTTCGCAATTCTTCAGTTTAGGATAAGGGTTCTTAAACTTATGTAGTCTGAGGACCCCTCTTGAACAACATTTCTTTTTGCGGACCCCATCCCAACTCTAGGAATTTTAAGTCGTTTTTGAGACTAATTTCTGGCTCAATAATCTCATAGGCACTACGATATAATAAATATTGGTAAAAATGTATCGCTGGTTATTTTAATGAATGGCCTTGCGCATTTATAGAGACGAACATTTTTATTTGGACATAGAATAAAAAATATAAAATGAATAAAAATAGTGGTACAAAGAATTTTAAAAGTTACAAATCCTAATACATTAAACTCATACAAACATTTCTTTGTCAAATATTGGTCGAAATAGATGTATCTTATTATAATATGCTTTCTTTAAATGATTTTTACTTAATGAGATGGGTGCAGTGGTTCTCTTGAAACCAGAACTGCAACGTCAGGCTCTATGTTGGAAAGTTTTTTTCTGAGGTCCGCTTCTACATTGAGTTTGTTTCTATACTTTGATTTCATATATATAACAGTATCGAAAAAGCCTGAATATATAAAGCCTGAATACATGTTGTGCAGAATGGAATCAAATGTTGGAGGGCTTCATTTGCAAGTGCAGAGTAATCAGATCTGATAAATAACCAAACGTTTGTGAGTTCATTTTTGTTGAATTGTAGTTTCAAAGACGTATCGCATGATAATTCCACGAGAATATCTTGTTCAAGTATAGATTGTTAGTGTCAAAATTGTGTCGCGGACCCCCGGTAATGGCTAAGCGGACCCCCAGGGGTCCGCGGACTACAGTTTAAGAATCTATGTTTTAGGACAAACGAGAAACTAGGTATCCCGTTATGATTCTTAGTTATACTTAACCCTTCAGCAGGGTGCACCAATTTTTGGAACATCAGCAGGCGCGCGTGGCACAAAGTACAACATCTCTTCCAATCTTGATTATTCCTTTTGAAATCCACTTTTTTTTAAAATTGGAAATAATAATTCTGCGTTTTATGAAAAGATATAAAATGTTGGTAGTATTGAGATATATTTATAATTAAAGGCCAAAGAATGTAGATAGAATCGCCTTATTTCAAAACTGTCCGGTTTATTGGATCTAAGGTTAACTTGCGAATTGATTCCTATTATGTCCAAAAACCTAAAAAACAATGAGAGAGTCCATCTTTGTGATATGAGGAATACCGTCTAATAGCTGCACATGTGATCGACTACTTCAACTCCTGCTTTTGTCGCATTGGAATCCAGTATAATCGCTGGTTTACCACCGTTAAATCACGACTAACAATGAATGGAAAGGAATATAAAGGTCATAATATCAGACCTGCATTAGAAAGGGTGTAGCTATAAATAGAAACTGCCTAGAACATTAAAAACTTGCATGTAAAAACAAGCCATTCAAAATTACGAAAATGTTGCACTTTGTACACGGGCGCGCGCTGAAAGGTTAAGTTTGCCACTCCGTGAACATTACTGCGACTTTACAGCAACTGACTTGATTTTATAACTGACTACAACAGGCAGGGGTTCTAATTTTTCTGTGGATCAGTTTATCTGATCCGATGAGCTGATATTTTAATTATTTTTTTTTCGTATGGCCGATAATTTCTGTTCACATCTTTCCAAAGGAGAGGGTTTCAGTTTTTATTCAAGAAGACTACGTTTTGCGTTGGACTAGGGTTCGGTTATTAGTTTGAATGTTCAAGATCTAGATTAATAGTTCTTGTCCTATTCAGAGACGCGGAACACTGTTAAATGTACATAAATATTTTTGCAGAATACTAACATTAATCCTTATAGAAATTTCTTAATTAACAATTAAAAAAAGGCATCCGGTTTTCAACGTATATTCTATTAAAAATATATTATTACATAGTGGTAAAAAATCAAAGAAACAAATAAAGAATAAATATAAAAGTGTTTTCCAAATAAAAAAAACAATTACTAATTTTCTCAATTAAGGATTTTTGCTTAGCCGTTTTTATACCTTTGAAAATTAACATGCATTATTTGGAATGAAGTGATAGGCTAGTGTCGGTAATTGAAATCTCTCTATTCTAAAAAAAAGTAACTGTCGCTGCCGCAGCAGCCGCTGTCAAAAGCTTGTCACGCTATCTCCTCCGAAACCGCTGGGGGTATGGGGTCGAGACCGATACCAATAGATGCAGAAAAATGCGGTTAAGAAAGTAAGACATGTCTCATCTTCGTCGGACTTTAAGTTTTTTTTTTATTTTATGTTTTGTGGAAAAATATTGACTTTTTCATGTTCAGATTACGATAACTCTGATAGATTAAATCTATAAATTAATCGTATTATTTTGATCTTTTTACAGTCTAAGACTACAGACATTTCTCCTTCAAACAAGACCTCATTTGTTTAAAAATAATTTAAAACAGACTAATATTTTCATCAAAATATTAAACCCACTTTTTCGAGAAATATCGTCACATATGTGGATGTAATATCGATGCTCCTCGAGTTTTTATCTTTAAAAAAATATTTACATCATCTGGAAGATGAAAGCTTTCTCATTCATATAAACCTCATTTCAAGTCTCTATCTTAAAATTTCGATTTTTAATTGAATTTTAAAGCTGAAACAGTGATTCAACAGTGATTCACCTTCGCATAAGTGTGACTGACAACAGTAAATGGCTGTTACATTGCCCGAGAATCACCCCTACATATCTCGCTATTAGCCATAACAGAGTAGCGAGAGGCAAAGCCCCTAGTCTTTAAAGTGAAGATCTGAGCTATTTGTACAAGAAGCACGAACTCTTAAGATAAAATAATTGCAACCGTTGGCGTGAAGCACCAGTTAGATGGTGGTAAAAACTGTATAAAGAAAGATATTCGAAGGCTAAGACTATTGCACAATTATATATTGCTCCATTATGTGATCAAATGTAAAATGTTAGGAATCGGTTTGGATTATTGGGTCTGAAAAGGTTAAAGAATTTTTCCTGTTTTAACTTTCCTAATTTCAAATTTTCTTTTTAAGAGTTTCTTACATTTAAAAATATTTTTTACATATTATTTCTATACAATACCACTCATTATTGAAGAGATTGAATTAAAACAGACCGTAACATTACAATTGGTGCTAATATAAAATTTGCAAATATTGACTTTTGTTATACATGAATTATAAAAAAATATAGAAATAAATTATTGGTTTTATAGTTTCAAATAAATTAAAATATTGAAAAGAAAAAAACATGCCAAATTTCGCGGGATACCGGTTAAGAATCACTGATGTACTAAATGCTCGCTCCAAATGCTTATTCTGACTTCGTAAAATGTATCATCACACTCCATGCTATACGGACTCCATGGTAAAGAAAAAACTTTTCTTCCAGTTTTCACGGAGTGGCAACGAGACGCGACTGAGATCGTTTTGCGTTGGATCAAGATAGTTCTTAAAAACGGTTGTGAATATTACCTTTTATTTTATTCTCCTGTATTTATTGTAAAATTATGCTGATATAAATGTTTTGTCATGAAGGGAAGCCTCGTATCTCCATTTACGTCACAATATATACATGATTTATGATTATCTTTTTGGCCCTGGTATGTCAATAATTTCATTTCGTAAATTTAGCTCTCGTCAAAAAAACTTTAAAACTATTTTAAATATAAAGTGATATGCTCTTTTAGAAAAGTCCTTTAAAGAACATAATCCCTATCATATTCTGCTTGTGGTACCGTCCCATTGGTTGCAATCTGATACTCTGGAAGTAAAAGTTATACAAATGTATCCCAATCTTCCCGTTAAATTTAAAAATAGGTGGGCAGAAAATGACTTGACTACGCACATTTTATAATATTCCTAAATATTCCGAATCCTGAAACATATTCAGAATTTTTTTGTCAGGACAGGGGTTGTAATATACATATTTGTAAACTTCTTTCAGCAGAAATAATTCTTTTGTTTCTTATTTCAGTTCCATCTGTCACTAATGATAAATAACGCCTACATTTTCATGACACCAAGTCACATGCTATCAGTTTTTTAACTGATTTTGCAGGATTTGACAATACACGAAACGACGAACTATTTCGTTGAGATTTATGTTTCTCAATTCAGCTGTAACACTCTTTCCAAAGTCCAAAGATACTTTACTATTCATGAGCGTTGCGTTTTAAAATCACATCTTTCAATTTCTTTGGAATATTTACTGTAAGGTTTTTTAAAATTATTAATAGTGTTTGAAAACTTTTAATGCATTCTTAGAAAAACATTAAGGATTTAAATATCGAACTATTTTTTGTTCTTTCGAGTCTGTGTGTATTTCAAATACTATCACAAGCGTAGACATTTTCGTCACATACATTAAAATTATTACAGACAACTTTTTAAAGAAAAGGAAATTTTAATTTTTACCGTTTGATTATGGTACATAATATATTTTTGACATTTTTATTCTCCAAAGTTGATATATATTCATTAACCCCTTAACGCTGCTGTGTGCTAACCCTATTGGATTCGCTCACCTCAATGTTACCAATGGAGAAAACGCGTACAAAGATTGCCGACTTCGATTTAAAGATTGGTTTAACGTAAGATTACGTTCCTTCATAACGGTCCTCCGGAGAGCAAAATTTCAGACGCTAAAACCGTCCGTCGTTAAGAGTTATAATTTTGGTAACGCGCTAAACCCAGTCTCAATCGCTTGAGCAAGCAGTAAACAGTTAAACAGAAAAGTACCAAAATGTTTCAAAATTTTGACATATATATATATATATATATATATATATATATATATATATATATATATACTAGATGTATTACCCGGCTTCTCTCGGGATTCAGTTTCAGTTATTATTATTTTCAATGATTAGCCTCATGTTATGATGTTCTACAGTTTTCGCTAAAATTATTTTGCGGTAGCACATAGCATTAGTTTGTTGTCGGTGCTGTCGTTGTTCATCGCTTTCCTCTCCTTTTGATGTTGAAGCTAAAAGACAATCGTTTGTTGGACGCGTTAAAAGTTTCTTCATCAGTCTCACTGCTTCGGATCACTATAATTCGAATTCTGTTACATTCGAGCTCTTGGGAATGTTTTTTCTTCAGATTCGTGTGTGCGTCTAACTGCATTTCGAATTCTGTTGGCTTCGCGCTCTTCTGTTTTTTTTTCGTCTCATTGCTCATTTCCATCAATCTTTGACATTTTTTCCCTTACTTCTGCAGGATTAAAAGTTGCTCTCCTCTTTTTGGGCATTTTAAAGCATTAATTTACAGCTAGTCAATGACGTTTGAATAGATTTATTATTATAGAAAAATAATAAATAATGTTTGAATGGATTGAGATCACATTCAATATTAAAACACAGCAAATCTGGTAATTATTATAGAAAAAGTATATACACGTATTTCATGCTCGGAATTCTTTCTCAAAACTAAATCGTCTGCTACGTTTCAATGCCACTTTCAGACTTTCTTAATTATATAAATCATTTCTTAGTTATATAAATTATCGCGTTAAGGCTAAACGCACGTGTTTCTAGCTAAGACAACGTGTCCTGCAGTATATTTGAGTTTGAACAGGTAGCTTGGGATAGTTTCAATTCGTGAAATGGATAAATAACACATTCATTGAAAATGAATGACTTTCCATCCTTATATTTTCACTTTTAAAAAGAAACATTTCGGCGTTGCCACGAACATGAAAATAATATATCAAATTCATTCATTCTTGCATGCGCCAATATATAAATAAATCACGTTTTTAATTCATGTCTATATATTTTTACGGAAATGTTATAATTTAATTGTCAACCAAGAAATGTTACAATGACTTTAAACAAAAATATCCGGGGAAATTTGGCGATTTTTTTGGCGATTTTCAATATCCGTTGATTCTTCTAACATAATTTGGGAATGGACCGTCGTAGCAGAATGAAAATAGTCTATAACCATCGCGCATGTTCAAGCAATAAGTTGACCAAGTTTCATGGCAATCGGATGAACGGTACGGCAGCGCATAAAATATGAACAAACAAACAAATAAACAAGCAAACAAACATTCATTTTTATATATAGATATATATATATACACGTCCATATCTATAGATACATATATCTCTCTATTCTAAAAGAAAGTAACTGGCGCTGCAGCAGCCGCCGCCGCCGCTGTCAAAAGCTTGTCACGCTATCTCCTCCGAAACCGCTGGGGGTATGGGGTCGAGACCGATACCAATCGATGCAGAACAATGTGGGGAAGAAAGTAAGACATGTCTCATATTCGTCGGACATTAAGTTTTTTTTTATTTTATGTTTTGTGGAAAAATATTGACTTTTTCATGTTCAGATTACGATAACTCGCCAAAAAAGGATCGTAGAATTTTTTTTTTTTACAATCTAAGACTACAGACATTTCTCCTTCAAACAAGACGTCATTTGTTTAAAAATAATTTAAAACAGACTGATATTTTTATTAAAATTGAAAACTCACTTTTTGGAAAAATTTATGCGTTTTGAGATATATAAATTCGATGCTCTCAGACTTATTATGTTACAAAGAAAATATTTATATCAACTGGAAGATGAAGGCTTTCTCATTCATATAAACTTCATTTCAAGTCTCTATCTTAAAATTTCGATTTTCAATTGAATTTTAAAGAAATACTTCAAAAAAAATCTTCTCATTCGCTTCCTTTGAAAGAAGATCCAAATTTTCACCCATTCATCCATTTCGCCGGGCTTCATCCATTTCATCGAGAGGGGGGGGGAAGCTTCAACTGTAAACAAAATGAATGACTCAATCGCTGTAAACAACTATTGAGTCATTCATTCACTTGATTCACCAGAGGAGCGATCGTAGCGAGCCTAGGGGCGAAGCCCCTAGTACATAAAAAAGAGGTAAGCAACAATAAGTGTTGCTACGTTAATAACCCGCGGTAATTTCGTTAAAAGAGACTAACTGAATTTTTTTTTAATTGCAACTCCATAATAGAGAAAGAAATTTTACACCTTGAGGCATTTTCCATTTTTTAAAATACAATTAACTTTTTTAAATTTAAATTATTCTGGGTAAAAATTTTGGTATAGTGTGTTTTAAAGGCTTATCAGTTCCTTTGGTGGACAAAATTTAAAATACGAATCCTGTTTTAAGGTACAGAAAAGTTCAGGATATCTGAGAATACCATTTTTATTGGATGATCAGCATTTATGTAGCTGTATATAGTAGGCACAGGTTCTCCATAGGTTAATAATGAGGTGAGCGAATCCGAAAGGGTTAGTACACTGCAGACTTAATACTCAATTTTATATTAATTTAGTATTAATTTGGGTAAAAACAATTCTTGCAGATAATTATAACTTAAGTTTATTTATATTCGTTTATGCTAAAAAACAATATCTTCTTAAAAGTTTAATTTGAATTTATATTCGAATTCAAATTATGGCCGTGCAAATAAACAATCGGCACATAGCCGGCCTGTTTTTACAGCTAGATATGATAACCTTACAATTCATCTATCTTATAATTAATCTTGGTTATTGAGTTATAAGCAAACAGAACGATAAAGATATTCGTGACGTATGCAGACCAAAATTCGAAGAATAAAAGCAATCTCACATAGAACTTGACATAAACGGATATTTCGATAAAAACAATTTAATATATATTTAACGTGACACAAAAGGAGCTGTAATATTTGAATGAACATAAAAGCGCGGTGCCCGTGAAGTTCACGGAGCTGCACAATTCAGCAAGTAAACTTTGCCGTTGTATATCATGGAACTGGGCATTAAGCGGTTTTAAGTTTTCATGTCTGTAACGAAGCACTTTTGGATTTTTTTTAAGAGGAAGCACATCTTCAAAATCTCATAAGGAGAAAAAATTACGAAAATTCAACTAACATGTACATACATTTTTCGACTGTCAATACAAACTTCAGTCAATCAATCAACCATGAATCCAGGTCCAAAGCACATGACTCATATTTAGATAGACAGGAATCCTTCAATTTTAAGTATTTCTATACCAACTGTAGAGTTTTGAAGCATATCTGTTTGCGTGGAAGTATTCAAAAATAGGTACGTCCCCCGTACTTTTATATTGAGACCAAATAATTTGAAAATAACTCAAGAGGAAAAAATATGCATCATTATATTGATGAAAAGTTTCGAAATGACAAAAAGAATTCAAGCGTATAAAACATGTAAAATTTTCTTATCCATTTTTACCCTAAAATTTATCTATCTTGAATATTTTGACCTTATAAAATATACCTCCCATCCAATAGATAGTCCAGTAAATATAAGAACTCGTTTTTTGTAGAATTTAGACGTTTCAAATGTGTTCCCCTTTTATGGATCAGAATAAATGAACTACGTTATTAATCAAATTTCTAAACCATTAAACATAAATGAAATTTTATAGTAAAATATAATTATATCACAAAGTAGTAAGTAGTAATAAATATATATATATATATATGCGCTGCCATTCACTAATTGTTTAACTTTAATGCTGTAATTCCTTTTATGCAACTACTTCTGTTTCTCGTTTTGTCTGCCGCTTCAGAAGGCCGTTATATTGGTCACGTGTGCAAGTAAAACTAAATTTCCACCGTCGCCACTTGGTGTACTTTTATATATGGGTTGAATTAGACGATACCAACCAATCTCTCTGTTC
Organism: Dolomedes plantarius; assembly: GCA_907164885.2. Taxonomy (NCBI): domain Eukaryota; kingdom Metazoa; phylum Arthropoda; class Arachnida; order Araneae; family Dolomedidae; genus Dolomedes; species Dolomedes plantarius. Next base: position 188,155,273 of record OU015493.1, read on the forward strand.
TTTGTAAATATATAAATATCTTTCAGTCCTTTATATTTCTTGTAACATGTCAAATATCCAATTAATTAACCATAGTATTTTCAAGTAACTGAAATCATTATTCCTCCCAACTGGAGTGAACTAATTCAAGTTGCCGGCCACTCAAGCCAGTGACTACTACTTTTGAACACCGCCTGCTGTAATGTTTCCCTTCTAGTTCTAAATTCGCTACTTGCACACACACACACACACACATATATATATATATATATATATATATTATATATATATATATATATATATATATATATATATATATATATATATATATATATATATATATATATATATATATATATATATATATATATATATATATATATATATATATATATATATGTATATATATATATATATATATTATATATATATATATATATATATATATATATATATATATATATATATGTATATATATATATATATATATATATATATATATATATATATATATATATATATATATATATATATATATATATATATGTATGTATATATATATATATATATATATATATATATATATATATATATATATATATATATATATATATATATAGCACAGGGCTAGATTTGAGGCGGAACGAACCGGAACTGCGTTCCGGTACCTCTCTTTAGGTACCTCTTTTATCAATAATTTGGAATACCCCACCACCACCCACCACCCCGAAAAGTTACCGTTCTGGCACCTCTATTTCTAGAGGCATTGTATATATACGACAAAATAGTAGGAACACCCATTTCGGAATGTGTCGTACTTCGACCTTCCAATACAACCCCGCCACATGTCGCAACAGTATGTCATCTGGTGACGGCGAAACAGTAGAGCAGCGGTTCCCAACCGGTGGGTCACGACCCACTAGTGGGTCGCGGAAGGGTTACAGGTGGGTCGAGACTCGATCCTAAAACTATCAGAAACCATCGAATACACCATCAGAAAAGATAAGAAAAATCGAAACTTACTTAAAAACAACAATTTTACATATTGAAAGATTGTGATAACAATTTTGTTAACTGCAATTATATTGTAGTGTTCCCGCTCCAATCTTCGAGAAGCGAACCACGTGACCACGTCATTTCTTTCCCCCTGCACTTGGGAGATGCGCGCCGTCACGTGTGAGTCGAGGAGAAAAATCTCTCGCAGGTCGGACGTGCTATGCCGAGCGGCGTTCTGAATTGTGTTGTCCGAATAAATGTATTTAAAAAAGCCTTCTGATGGAGTCTCTGCTTCGTGTCTAATTCTCTAGAGGCACGACGAATCACAATATCGTCGATTCACCATATCGGGACTATTATAATATCAAAGCTGTATGAAATTTTTTGCCTGAAAAATTAAAATGGTCTTTGTGTACTTTTATAATCGTAGTTTTTATCTTCACCTAGGAACACTTGTTAGTGAGTATGAAACCACTTGTTGCATATATTGCAAGCGTATATCTATTGTTAAATAAATAACAGTTTTGATACAAAGTGCTTATATTTTGTCAACCATTTTCAAATCAGAACTCAAATTGTTTATTAATAATCAATCTCTATCTTCAAAAAAGCACACACACTCACACACACACACACACACACACACACACATATATATATATATATATATATATATATATATATATATATATATATATATATATATATATATATTTGCAATATTTGATGGTAAATTAAATATACATAAGGAAGGGATACGATACAAATAAGGTTTTTTACTCCACCATGGACCGATGGACCGTGGAGGTATTCCGATAAGGAAAGGTGGGTCGCCAGCTGAAAAAGGTTGGGAACCACTGTAGTAGAGCATTATCCGGTGTGACAGTTGTATGAGAAAATTCTGCTCCCAGTAAAGTGCCATTATGTTCGCCCTGTCCAACGTGCGAATATGCATGATTATTGGAGCTCACGTAGCTGGAGCGTCCGTGTCGAGAACAACAAACCTTGTGGGTGTTTCAAGGGCCCCTATGTCAAGTATTATGACAGCATAAATAAACCTGGAAAAGGTATCCTTTCCAAAGCAGAACAGTGTGCGAAATTCGAAGTTGGCCGACCGGAATAGACGAATGTTGAAGAGGATAGTAGCCCGAAAACGCAAGACTAAACCGTTGCAGATAACCTCCGAGAAGAAGACCCATCTCCAGAACCCTGTATCCTCCAAAACTGTTCAAGGGAGCTGCATGCTGTTACCATTTATGGCAGAGTGGCTTTTCAAAAGTTTTGAATTGACTTCCATTTGATATCTAAAAACTCAAGAACTTCATCAAAATGCTTTAAATTTTCTAAACAGTTCGGGATTTTTAACATACTGCAATTACCTATGAAAATCTATGTTCACAATAAAAATAATTTTCAGCAAGTGTCATATATTTCTGACGACTACATGAATAAAATATATTTAAAAATTTACCATTAAATTTATATTATTAAAAATTTATATTATTTAAAACTTATACTATTTAAAACTTATATTATTTAGAATTTTAATCATTGGTATTACCAGACTAATTTGCTATCATTTTATTTCTCTCAAATTCCATCTCACTTATTTCATACCTCCAATTTGTAAAAATTAAAATTTATTTTTTGGTGATCAGTAATAAATTTGATAATTAATCCTGTGTATCAATACATATCATATTGTAAGACAGTCTAAAGTAATTCTGTTTTGTCTTAAAATTCACTTTCTGTTTTGTGTTCATAATTTATAAACATACTGTAATTTGTAGACAAGAATAACTGGGTGAGCCATGGGTGAAATTTTATCATTAACAATTAAATTACTTCTGTATAGTGAGTGTTTTATTGACAAAATATCCCACATGAAATTATCTAGTATTAATCTGAAGAAATACTAAAATTTTACAATTAAAGAATTTTCATGATAGCAAAGACAAAATAAAATAAACAATACTTTTATATCTTAATAGTTAGATTTCAAGAATCCTGTGGATTATCTCATTGTATATATACATTTTTAATTCATCAGCCAGCAAGACTTAACACTTAAAAATGGATATAATTTAATCTATTCAAAAGTGTAACACCAGCTAGGTAGGTATGAGAGACTAGTTGCATAAGCAGTTAATAAAAACAAACAATTTCGTTTTATGCAATAAAGCATTTTAATTTTTTTTAATTATGACCGACAGTATATAAACGTCACATTTCGCACTTAATTAAACGATGATTATTTATTGATTTCGAAAACCTTCAGGAAAGTTCTTTGAAAGTTATCGAGAGTGGGAGAATTTAAAATGTTTCAAATCAAAAAAGTCGAATTTATAAATATCTCTAAATACTTACTGATCTCTAACAGAGCATGTTGAGTTTTTAAAAATTCAAACCAAGATTTGAGAAAAAAGAATCAGCAACAAAATTAAACAGAACATGGTAAATTTTAATTTTTCATTGATGCATGAACACAAGCATGTATTAATCCAGGCAAATCGTAATAGAACGTCTATAATTGAGAAGGCTTAAGAGCATCTTAACCTCTCCTTTGATTAAGCTGAAATTTTCGTACAAAAAAAGTATCAATATATTTCGTAGACACACAACTTGTCACTCTCACAAGAATACGAACTTTTCTAACAATCTCAAAATGATTTGGCATTTTTTTCGTACAGTTTTGATATACAAGGTTACCATACAAGGGTTATCATAATATTCTATTTGAATACGGATATCGCCTTCTTGGCCGATTTTGGCATAGCAACATTCGCATGGGCCACCTAGTTCTTCATAACGTGCCATAATCATTTTTTAAACCACGTTCGAATGGCACAGCTCGTTTGACACTGTCATCATTTGTAAGAAAATGAATTTCGAGTGGATTGGCTAGTTGCAGGCCTTCTATCATTCTACTTAGAGATAGTGAAACCACACCTTCAACAATCACTACTTATAAACTAACGTGAAATCATCTACATGTTCTGAAAATCTCTCTGATAACATTGCACTCAATATTTTTTAGTTTTTTCTAGACTTTTAAACCGTGTTAAAGTAAAAATAAAGTGTAAGAAAATAATTGATCCTTTTCGTTGAACCGTGTTATTTCAAATCCGTGCAAAAAGAGAATCGGGTATATATATATATATATATATATATATATATATATATATATATATATATATATATATATATATATATATGAGTTTGCGTTGGCAACACCAGCGGGCGTAACTGCAACTTTAACTGTCACTCCTCACTACTCCGGCAGAAAGAACACTAAGCGGATGTGTTCCGCAAGTTTCCAGTGTTGAGCAGAATGGCTTTGTTAATGCTTTTGAGTTCTTTTATTTCATCCTAACTTTTAGTCCTGTCATGTAAAGATTGTCTCGTTTCATTAAATGTTTGAAAATGATTAACGTCTTTTCACTTCTATAGGATGGAGTGCTAACTCCACCCCACATGGGGGCTCTTACCAGTCTCGGACTCTAAAAACCACCCCTAGCCCACTAAACTGGAAATTTTCTTTTGATGATTATTCTTGTCTTTGATTTCGGCTTCGGATATCGCAAGCGAAACTGAAAGTGATGTGCCACGGACTCTGATAATATTCTGATGGGATGATGAGAACCGAAACCAGAATTGTAAGTACATTTTGATCATATCAAAATTATTTGATGCATACGCTGACGCTTGTTCAAGAAAATTTTGTTGATTAATGGAATTCTCATCTTATTGATGATATAAGAAAACTAAATATTTCAACGTTCTTTTGATGCAGGAATTAAATTGATGCTAAATTCACTTTTGATGGGATTTAACGTTGAATGTATCACTTCTGTTTTCTTGAAGAGAATTCTATTTCGATGAATTTATTTGAATATTTTATGAATATTTCGACATTTATTTCGAAGAATCTCGTTTCCTTGAACAACCCCCAACAGAACCTTTATATATATATATATATATATATATATATATATATATATATGTGTGTGTGAGTGTGTGTGTGTCAGTATTTACTTTTGTTATTATTAATTTGAGTGACTAATAAAGGTTTTATCAAAGTCGAACTTTCTGTAAATTATATGTTCTAATTTAATAAAAGCATCTGTAGTGTTCTAATGAGAAAAATGTTCAAATATGTATGTATTCAATAGAATAGGCTGATTGTTCACTGTCGTGGGATACAGAGGTAAAGAAATGCTTTATATACAGCTATCAATTATGCATGCTATGAAATATTAAAGTATTTTTGAATCTCAAAATGTTAATATAAATTTAAATTTACTATATTTATGAAATCTTAATAAATGTTATTTAAAAATCAGTAATAAACTGAAATATTGTTTAAAAATATGAATTTAAAAATATTTTGTAGAGTAAAATTTTAATGCATTTACGTCAGTTGTTAGTAGAGACAATGGTCCCCGATTTTTAGTTATTAGTTCAAAGCAAACTATCAGTTTTAATTGTTATTAAGGATTTTACGAAGTCGTACGTTTCTGTTTTATTGTCTGCACAAGTGTTATGTCAGTAATATTAAAAGTTTAATCAACAGACAATTCTAAATAAAAGAACAGTATTTTTTCTCATATGCGCAGAAAGAAACAGGTAGAAAGGCACATTCAGGGACCTCTTAAATTCAGTTACAGCTTATCGTAAGTAGTGGTGACAGTTTGTCTAGATTAGAATATGGGTAACTGTATAGTGTTGCATAAGACATAATCATGAAACAATAAAGGAAGTAATTGTCTTCACTGTCCGATACTTTCATAAGGCTTCAAGAAGAATTTAGAGGGGAACCTTTTTTTCGCAAGAGATTTAATGTGCGAGTGGACCAAAATGTTTCGAAAAAGACGATACTGTATACGAGAGGGGTGTTGAGAAAGTTTCAGTTAGGTAGCGCTACTGCGTTTCAATGATTATAGACGACGTTTGGTGGCGCTGCTTGACTGAGATAATCTCTTGCTCTCTCTACCTTAAATATATTAAGTTTAGATTATGATTCGAACAAGACAGAATAAGATTTTGATACGAGACATAGGTCCTATTTCGAACGAGCTATAATCGTATTCTTGATTGGGTTTCCAACCCTAATTTTCGCTATTTATTTTGTGTGTCATTAAAATTATTTGTAATGTTTAGCCGTGAATCTGATTATTTGATTACTCTTTGGATTTACCACTGAACCACTATCGATTTTGCAACAGGGGTTCCTCGACATGGGGGGGGGAATAATCCCCCTGAGGGGGAATTTCAGGGTTCCAGCGTGGGGGGGGGATTGGAAACACATTCAGAAAAGTGTGGTGTCCTGTAGATTACGTTTAATCTGTAAAATAGTATTTTATTTTTTATTTAAATTCATTCAGTAAAGCGTATTGAAAGTCACAGATTAAAATCAGTTCTTGATCATGAAGTATTATTTTTTGACTGATGTCGCTGTAGTTTGTTAAGAAATTAGTTCTGATTATAAAAAACTAATTTTATTCAAGTATTGAAAATTTGAAACATTCTTTTATTGTTCCTAAATTTGTGAAATTCAACTAAAAAATTAATCCCAATAAATGTATGTGTACTATTATAGAAACAAAAAAATTCAATATTATATGCATATTATTTGGAAAGCACTTTTGAGTTAGACAGTCTTGGGAAGGGGGAATGAACCATGATTAAAGGGGGGGATCGAGTATAGAAAGTTTAGAACCACTGGTATATGAAAATGAAATAAATCTATGTTAAGAGGCAAAATCATGGAAATATCATTGGTGGTACTGTGTGAAATTTACATGGTATAGTTTGATTTTATATTCAATTGGATCAAAAAAGTGTTAATGTACAAAAGTGTTACATTAGTAACCACATTCCAAGTGTCACCAAATATCATTGGTGGTACTGTGTGAAATTTACATGGTAGAGTTTGATTTTATATTCAACTGGATCAAAAAAGTGTTAATGCACAAAAGTGTTACATTAGTAACCACATTCCAAGTGAAGGACATCACTTATAAAGTTATTCTACCCAAATCCCAGTCTATATTTGAAAAATCATCATTTATTTCTCAGATATACGTTTAAGGCATCAATCTGTTTTATCTGCTCGAATACTGTTGTCAGAAATGTTCCAGGACTGAGCTCGTAAATAATAATTTATTCAGTTTAGCCACTAATGGTCTTGTCGAAGTAGTCCCCTCGACTATTCATGCACAGCTGTCACCGTTTCTGGGATCAACCGAGATGCTTCTCATGACATCTGTCACGACCGTTTGCACTGCTGCAAACGGCTGTGTGTTTTACTCATAACGCATCCCTTCGGGCGGCATATTCACACGCAGAAAAAAATCACACTGCGACAGATGTGGTAAATATGGTGTTTGTGTTAAAACAGGGATACACAAGGAGTTATCACTACCTTAACCCTTCGGTGGGAACAGGTGCCTCTCACGCAGCTATGGGTTCTTTATTCAACACTGGGTCCCCCACCCTTCGACCTTGGGTAGTGTGAGTTTACACCTACTTCTGTCACCATCCTGTCTTCAGTGTGGAAGGGTGATTCGTGACGCCATCCTTCTATGGTTCAGGTAAAAATTAGATTAATCAGAGCAAAAATTAAAAATTCCAACCCAATCACTCGTTCGACTACCTAAATGCATCTACAAAACAAACCGTAATACAACCAGTGATAGTTGGTTCTATTCAATAGAAGCTGGTCAAGAATTAAAGAGAAATGGTTTGACGATTGTGGCTACCATGAATTGTAATAAACCACAAATAGCCTCAGATTTTATAGTTAGGAATACCTGAGAAAGAGTTATTCCATCTATATCTGCCTTCCAGGCAGATGTTCCCATCAAAGCTGGAAAAGAATCATGTGTCCACCAAAGGGTTAACAGAACTTAATGTTAACCCACTGCTTGCAATCAGCGTCTACCACGTCACTTCCAACTAAATTCGCCAACAAGCCGAACAGTGTGTTGCTAGGACAGCCCTGCAACCTAGTGAGTTTGCGTGGAAACACTTCTAAGACCATGTCAATTCAGACCATATATCGGGTAAGTGAATAACACCCATCTTTGGAGTTTGAATATCACAGGTTAAGAATTTAAAAAATTAATCCTGAAACTTTTTTGACAAAGTTTATTTATTAAAACAGCAATCTGTGTTCTGATGTTATCTACAAGGTGCGCCCATAAAGCAACCGGACAAATTAAAAGATCAAACGACAAAATAAAAAAGGGAAAGAATAATCAACTGGCTAGAAAGAGTGACATCTCAACTCTTGTTAAAACCAGTTTAAGCTGGTTATTTAGTCGTTTGCGTATCAAAACGCCGTAGTAATTTTCAATTACTGAGAAGGCATTGTACAAAAAAATTTGCTTCGGAATGGAGCAACGTTGTAACATTAAATTTTGTTACAAATTAGGCAAATCTGCTACCGAAACTTTAGAGATGATTCGAAAAGTATATAGTGATGCATCTGTATCAAGAACACAAGTGTATGAGTGGTACAACAGCTTTAAATGTGGGCTAGAAAGCATTGAAGTTGAACTAAAGACAGTGCGTCCTTCGACTGCAAAGAATGAGGAAAATGTGGAGAAAATTCGTTCTTCGGTAAAAGCTGATAGAGTGTAAGATCTCAACAACTTTCAGACATGCTTCCGATAAGCAAAGAAAGCTGTAGATTAATTTTATTTGAAAATCTGAAAATGAAAAAAGTTTGTGCTCGATTTGTGCCTCGGATTTTGACAAAACAGTAAAAAGAAGACAGACAAGCTTGCTGTGAAGATTTGCTGACTACTGCGCAACAGTGCAACAATTTCTTAAAGTGTATTATAGCAGGAGATGAGACCTGGTGTCTACAATACGATCCAGAAACAAAAAGACAAAGTGCATAGTGGAAAGGACCGCCTTCTCCCATACAAAAAAAGCACGGATGTCAAAATCAAAGGTGATGCTGTTTGAATTTTTTGATTACAAAGGACTTATTCACCACGAATTTGTTCCTGAAAATCAAACAATTAATCAGCATTTTTACAAGGAGGTGCTTTTTCGATTAAGAAACAGGATAAGGCGAGTTAGGAAGGAACTGTTTGATTCTGGGCAATGGTTTCTTTTATACGATAATGCTAGGCCCAATATACAGCAATTTTTGTACATCAATATCTTACTAAGCATTCAATTACAGTGATAAATCACCCACCATATTCTCCAGACTTATCGCCAGCTGATTTTTTACTATTTTCGAACCTTAAGATGGCCAATAAAGGACGGAGATTTGAAAACGTCTCGGTTATTAAATCAAATGTAACGCGTATTTTGCGAACGGTGAGTTCCAACGCCTATAAACAGTGTTTCGATGACTTGAAGAAACATTGGAAAAATTGTATAGACGCCTTTGGCGATTATTTTGAAGGAGATAAATTTATTTGAAAATGAGTAATATTTTTCTTATTTATAAAACATTGTCCGTATACTTTATGGGCACACCTTGTACATATACGTGTATGTCTTCTTTTCGTTGTTTATGTTGCTCAAAGAAACAGGAAACATATAACAGGTATAAATACTTTATTATTTATTTAAATAATAAAATGAACAAATCACTCCGAATTATTAAAAATTCTCCGAAAATACGTACGAGTATATGTATTTGCAACACAATGCGTAAAAGGCTCATACTAGGATACTAATACAAGAATATGACTTAATTTAAATGTTCGAGTTACAACATGGTATTTCGATGGATAAAACTAATATGAATTATTATAATGTTTTTTGAAAGAAGCACATAGCATGTACATCGGGCTAATAATTCCTAGTTAAATTTCAGTATTTTTTCAACATCTTTCCAGATGTATATTTTGCAAGCACGTGATAGAAATGTGAGCGTAAATATCAAAATATAGAATTAAAGAAGATGAATATGATAACTTTTGCGTTCTTAACATATCTTTGATGGTAGCGTAAACGGAATGGCTGATCTAGTATCCGTTTTATTCACTTTTAAAGTAAAAAGAAATGTTAATGTAAGACTTAAGGCACTGCGAATTAATCCTATTGGATTCGCTCACCTCAATGTTAACCTATGGATAAAATGTGTCCAAGGATTGCTGACTTGGAGTGAAAGATTTTTTTTTTAAATTCTAGTCCGTAATAGAAAAAGAAATTTTACACCTTAGGACATTTTTCGTTTTTTTTAAATGCAAATAATATTTTAAAATTTAAATTGTTCGGATTGGGGGAGGCTTTGGTATAGTGTGTTTTAAACGCTCATAAATTAACTTGGTGGACGCAATTTATAAAATGAATCCTGTTGCAAGGGGCGGAAAAGTTCAGACTAGCTGAAAATACCATTTTTATTGGATCATCAGCATTTATGTAGCTGTGAAAATAGTAGACACGTTTTCCCCATAGTTTAACATTGATGTGTGCGAGTCCAATAGGGTTAGTGCACGGCAGCCTTAAAGACTTGACAGCTACTTTCAAACAAAATATAAAGGATTTATGATTATTACTTCAATCCATCCTAGTTTAGTTCTATTTAATTAAAAAGAAAATAAGTTTCTCATGATATTCAGTTACTCGCAGGAAGGAAATTTCCATGTTTGATTTGATGGCAAAATTTTTATACTCTGTGAATTATTCAATAATAACGATCTATAGAGTATAGCTCACTTCTACCCAGACTTGGGTGTATATAATTTGAAGTGGCACTCTATTTGAATTTGATACAAACACAGTTTATACATTAAACAATGTTTATTGAATTCGTTGCACATATAGAATTTGCTTTTACAGCAATAAGCATACGTACTACTTGTACGGAATATATATTAACATTCAATAGAAATACACTTTGCAAATACTCACAAACCAGCCGAGAGTCAAACCAGCAGTACTGCCACGTAAACTTTGGGCCCCCTTAGCACTAGCGCAGAATAGCGCCTGGAGTTGCTTACCTCGTAGCTCCCTCTCGCTTATCTATCAACTTTAACAACCTTTTCTTCAACCTCTGTATTAATCAAGCTGCTTGGTATTTATACCAAGCGCGTATGCCGAAATTAGCATATCTCAAGCAGCTTCTTTAATTCATTCACTCAAAAGTTCGATTCTTGTGAATCGAATCTTATGTATACCTTACAGATCTTCTTATCTCGTGTTTGTATGAATTCTTATATAATAAATAAAATAAATAAAACATAAAATTTTAGTATTCCTATGTGTTATGAAAAGCTTCCAAATTCAGTCATTAGTTTGATTTCGAATGACTAGTTATATAGAAAAGGGAATCGAAAATTATGATTATTTCAGTGTCCTTTTATAAAAGAAATCCTTTACTCCAGATGAATTGCTACAGATAAGTGGCGTCATAATGATATTGTGCTTGCGCCAGTTCCATAAAAAAATATAAACAGAAGTGGTTTTTCAAAAATATTTTTTAAAAAGGCTACTCACAACAATTTCTTTACAGGCAGATTATTTAAAAAGTAAAATGAATTGTAATATGAACTTTACGTAATGGATCTATATTTGTATATTGCAAAACTTTTACGAGGAGTTCATTAAGAATTTAATATTTGTTATCAAATTGAATACAAAGTCCAAAAGGAAAAAAAATGCGTCCGAACGAGTCTCTGAATTGAGACCATTAAAAGCAGAAAAGTGGACAGTAAAAGAATAAAAATATGAAGAAGAGGATATTACTGTGAAATTTAATGTTTAAGATAAAATTGAATGTTCTTATTTCAGTTATCAAGCATAGTAAAGAGCCTTAAAAACTGTCTGTAGCAAGAAAAAGTAAAAAACGAAAGCAAAAAAATCAGTACAGTTGAAAAATATCTTTTGTAGCTAATTGAAAACATTCCTGGTATTTCATTAATTTTGTTCAATAGGAAATTAAGAAAAAGACTAGTAAAAATATTAAAGATATCAAAAGGAGAAAAATTAATTGAATTAAGAGGCAACGTCGTCCCGTTCTTATTTACTTTTATGCAATTCCAACATCAATATTTCAATATAATTTGTGCATTTTTATAAAAAACTGTTTTATCTTGTTAGCAATTTCATTTATTATTCAAATGTTATTATAACAATACTGGGAAAATTTGATTGTTTCTTTGACATATAATAAGTTATAGAATAAGGAAAAATAGTTATTTATTCATTTTATTAAACCTTTCGGCATGCAAAAATAAATCAAGATTATTTTTAGTCGAAACTTAAAGATTTATGAAACCTTTTATTGATAATTCGTCCAAATTTTGCAGCAAATACTATATTTTCCATATATTATCTTAATTTTTCTTCGTATACCCAAATAGCTCACAGAAACGGTGTACAGTATTCTAAGCTTGCATTAGAAACTCATTTTACATCCGGGTTGAGAGATGCGTCAGTCCAAATCTGCATTCATCGTTCGTATAATTGTTCGTTTGCGAGAAGTCGTATGCAGCTCCCCCGTGCTGTCACAAGTCGCAACATGTTCGTTTAGTTAAAAAGGGGCGGAATTATGTGAGAAGAATTTGTAATGTCAAACTTGAATGTACCAAAGTTTATTTAACAACCCTAACATTTAATCACTGCAATGAAAAATATAATTCTTCTTGTCCTAAAACATCAAACGCATTGTTTTCAACCTAAAATCTTCAATCAGATTGTTTCAAGCCTCTACATCTTGTCTATGGCACCGCCTGGAAATAATGATTGTTTTTAAGATATTGAATTCTAAGGGTCTGTTCATATAGGAGTCCGGTAGCGGAAGCGTTAAAGTATTGAAATATATTTAACCAATGACAAACCTCCAAACGATTAGCAACGAAACTGTTAAGGTCTATAATTGGTTATTTCCATCCCAGTGACATTTTTCCGTTTAAGTTTACGCTAACGGACTGCAATGTGAACAGAGCCTTAGAAATTTCAAATGCTGTCTTAAGAAGGTTAAGTTGTTAATGTTCCTTTATTCAGTTTAGCAAAAACAAGATTAGGGAAAAATGTCACCATGGCCAGTCACTTGAATTGTTCACGTGGTTTCCTCTTTATACAGGAATATTATAAAAAGTTCATATCCTCAGGTATTATAAATCTGGTTGGTCGCTGTTGTTTCAAACGAGTTTAATATGCCTTGAAGTTTTGTGAAAGTTTGACATTTATTCTTAAAAACCAATACGTCAGTCTGTTTTTTTAAAGGAACAACAAGGTTTTTTCAAAGGATGCGTTTTTTAAAGGAAAGGTTTTTTAAAGGAATATTCCTATGTCTACGGAATGTTAGTTTGTGTTTTACGAGAAAATAGTATTAAAAAATAATTATTTCCTAAAAATATAACTAAAAAATTGCTTTTATCAAAGTCAATTATCTTTTCCTGTTAGACATATAAAAAGCTGTTATGAATGATTTTTGTTCATAATTAAATGGTCTTTAATTTTTGTATTTAATTATTTTTTATAAAATCAATATTTTTTAAGATATTTCCAAAAAATCAAAAAAAGTGTACACATTTTCCAAGATGGCGGCGAAAGCTCAAGTCTGATCGGTGTGGACTTATAGTATGTTCATTAGCATGCCTAAACAAACATCTCTACCAAATTTCAAAACTTTCATATTTTTTTTAGCCATTCGTCAAAATCGGGTCTATTTTGACTGGGGTATAGTGTAGGGGTGCAATAAGAAAGATTTTAAAAATATTCTTCTTAAATTTTTTAAATTAAATTTTTAAGATGTATTTGTAGCATTCTTTAAAGTTTGCATTTAAGATAATAATATGAGGGTTATAAAATTTATATCAAGAGAAAGATCATAAAAATTTCTTTTAAATGAAATCTTTTTCGAATCTTTACCACCATTTTGATTTTTGGTGAATTTTTAAAGATTAATTTTTAGAATTTCATTTATTAAATGCCAATCACGTGGTTTTTGTGATACTTTAAATTAATTTTGCGTCACATGCATAACGACGAAATAAATTGGAAAAAAATATTAAAATATGGTAAAAGATAAAATTTAACCACTAGATTAATTGAGATGGAATTTCTTTATTAATTTAATTGAAAATAGTACATTTTATGGATATTAAACATATAAATTAATTGCATACATTGACCTTTGTATTTAATTTGAATATTTTTTCTACATTATTTTGTCTATAAAAATATCCATTGCGATTTTTTATAAATATTAAATTTCGCATTAATTGCATATATATACTATATTATAGTGTATATATATATATATATATATATATATGAATGCAATTAATATTTATATATATATATATATATATATATATATATATAAATATTTATTTATTTATTTATTTATTTATTTATTTTTGGCATTAATTGCATATATGGACCGTTGTATTTAATTTTAATGTACTCCGTAGCGAAGCACGGGTATTGAGCTAGTAGCAGATAAAAATTTTTTAAAAATCGATTCCTAAACGATGAAAATAAATACATTTTCTCTATACTTCTGAGCCAATGCCAAAATTTCTTTTGTGAGACATTTGCTAAAGAAAATACATTTGAAACGAATATGAAATTTTAACACATAGAAGCACAGAAATATATTTTGAAATTTTAAGTTTTGATACTATTGAATACTATTATACAGGGCTTTACTCAGTATATTTTCTAGAAATTGGCTATTTTTATCCCTTAATTAACTTTTAAAGCCACTATTTTATAAGGTACTAAAATTTTTCATTTCTTTAGTGTAAAGATTTATGACACAACCGAAGTGAAAATTATTCTTTCATAAGTCTTTTAATTGCACATAATCTCTTCATAAAATTATACATTAACGCCGAATATGTCTAAAACTCTTCATTTATGAAAAAAAATTATTCATA
>OU015493.1:188175106-188215106 GCA_907164885.2 Dolomedes plantarius
TAATGCTACCTTACACGACATGCTCAAATTACAGAACACACTTTCGTCCAAATGAAATTTTTATACGACGTTATGAGATTGAGCATCAGAATGAGCAAAGGTAATTTAATTAATTGCGAGACAAACTTTATAGTCATAATTGACCCTAATTCAAAATAAATACAAAAATAATTTTCCAATTTATGATAAAATAATTGCATTACAGTCAAATTTACGAGTAAATATGAAAATAAGCAATGGGAATTATTTATTTAAAATTGAATTAACTGATACTTTTCGCTATGTTAAACGATTACAGTATTTTTAACGTTGCCTGAATATTTTTTGACGGAAATATTTTTTTTTTCAAATTAAAGCTAATTGTTGCATTTATGTTTTTCATATTACAGCTAATTGTTGCAAGTATGCAAATATAACTTGTCACAATGCTATTTGATTGATCCTCAAATAAAGAATTATTTAAATTAATTTCATGCATGATAATTGACAAAAAGGCAAGCTTCATTTTATTAGTATAATTATTAGATTAACTTAATTTTTGAAGATAAAAAATATATATTTATATAATTAATGAATTTTTGATCGTTTTTGCCCATTTATTTTTGGTATGACTAACATTTAAACTAAGAATTAATGCACTTTCACTGGAAAATATTAATAAACGTTATTGATATGAAATCATAAACCTTTCGTAATATTATATTATATTATTATACATTTCTTAATTATATATATATATGAAATAAATTAAATATTATGCTCTCCATTCTATCATTTAAATTCCTTTTCCTAAATCCAACCCCAGTAATCTTACTTTATCGCTTAAAAGCCCTTAGCAACAGAACTTCCCATTAATAGCAAGCGTTGCATTCCTACACGTGTATACGTCTGGAGAAAGGCGTGGGTTCACATCGCCAGCCCCAGAATTTGCTGACCCTTCAAAATAACAGGCACATGTACCTAGCGTCTCGCGCGTAAGGTTGAAAGGTGATATTCAGTTCGCTTCGAGTATCTGAAATGGATGGACGTATTTTTTATCGCTCTAATAAAACGATTCGACCCGACTGCTTTCAAAATTTGATTTAATTTCTTTCAGGCTGAGTCTAACTCCAGCCATGTAAATATGAGCTAGTTTCCTTTTCAAGGTGCATTTTAAGGTAGAATGTAATGGATATAATACATATATATATGTGTGTGTGTGTGTCTGTATACAACAAAACAGTGACTACTTTGAAAAACATTTAAATATTTTCATTTTCTGTTTAAACTAAAGATTCAAAATTTTTTTATGCACAGTGCACAATTGAAGCAGTGCTTCTATTGTGTACTCTGCATAAAATGCATAATTACTTTTTAAGCCCCAAATAAAAGTGTTCAGATTTAATTTATAATGTGGTAAATATTAAATTTTTCTTTAATTACATAATTATAATAATGCCATGATTATGAAGCAAAATTTAAGATTCTTATTACCTACATCGACACGTGATTTTATGTATGGTATACATCTCACTATGGTATATACGTATATATATACTCAAACACCATTATATCGTTTTTAGGACTACCACATACATTGCAAAGCACATCTCAATATTTTTTTTTATTATTTGAAAGATTCCATATTTTGATCTGTTTTAAATTAGATTTCTATTATAACTATTAAATATCCTGAAAACATAGTTACATTTGATCTTATAAATTGAGTAAATCCTTCTCGGAATTTGATATCACTTTTAAAATTTAAATTACTTCAGCAAAGGTCAGTCAACAAAACTATTATTCATTTTGTGCTCCAGCCGCCTACAGATCCCGGGGAGTTCAAGTGTGGGAGTTAGAGAGTCGAACTGACCCTCTCAGAGACAAAGAGAGCCTGTGTGAACACCACGCTCTACGGTATTTTTTCGGAGGACAACTCCGGAGAGGGGAGATCGCAACTGGGTCCAAGAAAGATGCATGTCCCCCCCTTCACTTTTAAGTAGTGGTTCTAAAGACAGCTGTGGAATCTGGGGACGTTCCAATGCATACGTACACACACACACACACACACACACACATACATACATATATATATATATATATATATATATATATATATATATATATATATATATATATACTAGATGAATAACCGTACTTCGCTACGGAGTACATTTGAATTAAGTACAACGGCCAATGTATGCAATTAATGCCAATATACATATATATATATATATATATATATATATATATATATATATATATATATATATATATATATATATATATATATATATATATATATGTAACAAGAAATCCCGTCCTTCTCTAAATTTACATTTACAGCGTATTCTAAATTCTCTTGTTAATAAAGCACGACCCCTTTTCCACAAATTGCAACCTAAAAGTAAAGTAAGTATAATTTATATTAGCCCTGCAGATCATTAAGCAGGCATGTGAAGTATCTGAACTCAATAACATCCCCAGATATGAGTGTTCAAAGTTTATGAGATTTCGAATGTCAGTATAGTGTCAAAATTCCTGAAGAGCCCTCGAATCACTCTAGAGTTATGTCTTTTTTAACGTCTAAAAACCCACTTTGCAAGAACTTTATGGGCCACTTATCCTACGCCCAGTTCAACAGGTCGCAGCTTTAACAAGCGCGAGATCTAGAAGTAAAGTCCCCGATAAACTTAAGTGGACACGTGAACTCCACGAATCTAAAGTCGCCCAATTAAAAATTAAGTAGTTTAGGCCCTCTGGCGTCAATATCGCAAAACACCCATTTAATATTGCATGAACAGAAGACTTTTTCTCTCTCTTCGTTTCTAACTTTTGTTGCTGTCGGACCTATGTCCACAGTCCGGTCATTACAACGCTATTCTCTTAACTCCAATGTAAGCACTGCTGTTTTACGTCCCGTCCTGGCATGGACGCCGGACAAGTCATGTGGCTACTGCAGTTATGCCTTCTGATAAATAAAGCACGTCTTGGAATTTGTGCATTTCATCAATGGATCCATGTGTTAATCTCCTAGATATCATCAGTGTTTTCCTGGATGAACACTCCGCCCGACTGCATCACTCCTCGTACCCTTAACACTACGCCCGACTGCATCTCTCTAATTTGTGCGCATCAATTCAACTTGTGCTAAATTTTCCAAATGTGAATATTATCACACACACACGTATATATATATATATATATATAATAAGTAAACTATCAATGTATTCATTTGGTGTTAAAAAAATATATTTATAAAAAAAACGTAACGCATATTTTTATAGACAAAATAATGTAGAAGAAAATATTCAAATTAGTTTTAATAGGACATACTAAAGAATATAGTACAGTTAATATAGTACAGTTTGAGGAACATTTCTTTTACTGCATTTTAATGTTTTTTTGGATAATGTCCAATCGTCTGCCGCATTAGCAAGAAAAAAATAGATTTTGTGTCTATTTCGTTGTTATGCACGTGATGCAAAATTAGTCTAAAGTATCACAAAAAGAAAAGAAACCCCGTGAATCCCGTGATCAGCATTTAATAAATTAAAATCTAAAAATTAGTTTTAAAAATTCACCAATAATTAGAAACTGAAGGTGGAGATTCGAAAAAGGTTTCATTTTAAAGGATTTTTTATGATTTTTCCCGTGATGTAAATTTTATAACTCTCAAATTAATTTTTTAACTGCAAACTTTAAAGAATGTTACAAAAACAGCTTAAAAATTTAATTTAAAAAAATCTAGGAAGAATTTTTCAAAAATCTTGCTTAATGCACCCTTACACTATAAGAGGAATCACCATATAAAATTTCAGCCCTTTAGGTCCAGCGGTTTGGTGTGTGCGTTGTATGGCAGTCTCTCAATCAGTCAGTCAGTTATATATATATATAATACTGACACCAGTTTAATTCTATTCCATCGATACTCTACTTTTAATATTGTCTTTCCCGTTGTATAACTAACTTCCATTCTTCTCTGGATGGCGCCTAGATATCGCTGAACATATTACTACATATATCACGTGAAAAACCGAAACTAAATTTCGTATATGCAGGTGTGAGTATCTGCGGACTTACAGATTGAATCATGGATTGATTGGTCGGCATTATCCCTTCTCTCTGTTCTTTGTAAATATGTAGATAGCTTCCAGTCATATATTTGTTATATATTAAACTATTAAATAACCATAACGTCCATATCCCGTTAATAATAGTGTAATTCTCTTCAATTAGATTGTTTGATTGAGTATGATGCTGCTCAGGCTAGACTACAGAATTTTTCCCCAAGAATTCATCTTAAGTAGAATACCCGTTCTTCTGTTTCGTAGATCGTCGAAGGTGTTGAGAATTGTGATATATTATATCTATATCTTATATCTATATATATAAAAGAACTCG
Source organism: Dolomedes plantarius (assembly GCA_907164885.2). NCBI lineage: Eukaryota > Metazoa > Arthropoda > Arachnida > Araneae > Dolomedidae > Dolomedes > Dolomedes plantarius. The sequence goes on from OU015493.1 coordinate 188,179,490, forward strand.
TCTGTTTGCTTGTTCGCTATATAATCATAGACTGTTTCACCCACCGGGACCAAATTCGGCACAGTTAATGTTTAGGACCCGAGAAACTTAAATCAAGAAAAACGAAATTTGGGGCTCAATTAGTTTTTTTAAAATTAATTTTTTAATGCTTTTTGTGCCTCTAAGAGGTGCGCGACCACCTGTGGAGCCCCTTCACCACAACCAGCTGCGTTAAGAGAGATGGTTTGGGGACTGACGAGGGAGGGGGTCAAATTCAATGCGCGGGAGGAAGAGGGTTGGGAATGACCTTTGGCCCTGGCTCCCCAAATAAACACAACTGGCCAGATGAACATGAAGAGCGGGGGTGCAGTCCAGTATTTTTTTGATGGAATATATGAAAAATTTTATATCTATATATCTACCCGCGCAACGCCGGGCAATAATGCTAGTATATATATATATATATATATATATATATATATATATATATATATATATATATGTGTGTGTGTGTGTGTGTGTATGTATAAACATATGTTGGAACCCAACTCCGAAATCGGACGGTGTCCGAAAAAATGCTCACAACGCGAATGGATCCCACACAAATGCGCCAAGTCCGAAATGTTACATTATTACGGACTTGGGTCATTTACAAATGATCATTTCGCGTATGGGCAAATACGAAGAGTATGAAACTTAATTTCATTTCGCACTTTGAGTATTCTAAATTGCTCACTTTGCGAATTGGCAGTTAAGAATGATCAAAGTCAGAAAACATTCCTTTTTAACTCTAATTATCACTAAATAAAATGAATAAAATGAGTTAAAATTTCATTTTAACGATAAGTATTGACTATTTTAAAAACCTCACAGTTAAAAATGTATCCCCATTGTGAAAAAAAATTAAAACATAGTAACATAATAAATGAGGAATAAATTATAAAAAATGCACTGTTACTTATTCTTTCGTTATAGCTCTTACATTTGATGCCAGTCGATAGTTACATTTGATGCCAGTTGATAGGCATTTGCATCTTTTGCTGTCACACTTCTTTCTACAATTGCAGTGGACGAAACCTTGTGAGTTTCCTGATTCCAGGGTAACTGTGATTCGAAGTGAGTGTACGAAGCTTCGAACGTCTTTTTCAGATATGAAGTTGTTTCCAGTCAGTTGGAATTCATTTCTGGAATATAACTTCTCCAGTATTCCGGATTTCGTACCGAGTTTGTATACCCCATCATCGTTCACTTCCATTATCACAGCTAACACATTTCTGGGCGCAGCTCTTCCTTTGTCGAGTTCTGGAATCCGTAACACAACGTTCTGACCGACGCTCATGGAAGGAAATTTAGCGTCACTGCCTCTTAGCATTTCGTCCGTTTGCTTTTACATTTTTTGGCACAATCAGCTAGTTTCTCTTCAATTACTTCTTACTTTTTTGTAAGATGGATACATCAGAGTTTTCAGAATCTAATGAATCAGTTTCATGTTTACTTTCAGAAATGTTGGCCAAAACCTCTTCAAGGTGTTTTTCAAGGTCCGTTGAACAACACAATTCCTGGCGAAGTTCGTTAGTAAATGGAACACCAAACAGAGCTTCGTATTGGCTTCTGGTGATTCCATGATGGTAGGTGCATTTTTTTTTCATTTGAACGATTCGTAAGCCTTCTGCCCACTGACTTGTCTAATTGTCTGCCATACACGTCACCAACATATCACGAACATCTTGGTTTGCACATTCGACGGAGCCTTAGCTTTGAGAGTGTCTGGGTTTTCCGTGAACAATTTTTGGTTTCAAACATATATGCAAGCTCTTTTATGGTTTTATTCGAGAACTCGCGTTCATTATTGGACTGCAAAATAGAGGGAGCTCCTGTGACACAAAAATGTCCATTTAATTATTAGAAACTTCTTCAGCTGGTTTCGTTTTCAGAAGGCGTAAAAAAGGAATTTGGTAAGATGATCTTGATAGTTCAAAAGGAATTTATAATCGCGATCAGATTCTGACTGCATATCAATGAGGTCAAACTGTTATCGTTTTTGGAATGCGTTAGTAAGTATTGGTTTAATAACGACTCCCTTGTGTTTACACTTTTTTCTCAAGTGACACTGTTCACAGAGTGAAAGGTACAGCTTGATCACTTTCGAGGCCCATTACAGCGTTTTGGCCATCCTCCAAGTGTGAAATCGGAACTTGGCTCAATACAGATTTGCCTGATCACGAATTGATCGAATTCAAGTGCACAAACTCCGAAATAATGTCACATTTCGGACATGGCGCATTTGTCAGCGATCCATTCGTGATGTGAGCATTTTTTTTTGACATTGTCCGATTTCGGAGTTCGGTTCCAACATATGTGTATGTATATATATATATATATATATATATATATATATATATATATATATATATATATACATATATATATATATATATATATATATATATATATATATATATATATATATACACTACCCTACAGTAATGGACGACGCCAGCGGATTTTCATAAAATCCGACATGCAATCGGATTTTATGCAAATCCAGTGTTCGCACGTGACCTATTAAGGTTAAGTACGATACGCGAAGTGGTAACGTCGTAAGTGTTGTGTGAAATTGTGACAATATGTCGAAACGAAAGGAACTTATAGTGACTTTGAAAAAGGTGTTATAGTTGGTTGTCACATTTGTGGGAAGTCTATTCGCGCAGTTACTGTAGAATTATCACAGCCACGGTGAACTGTTGGTGATATCGTGAAGTGGAAGGGTACGTGAGTTTGGAAAAGACCTGCACACTATGGTCGTCCCCGTAAACTGACCGAAAGTGATCGGTATGTCCTGAAGCGTGAGGTTCGTAAGAACCGCATAAAAACACCCAAATCATAAACAGTGAGTTTCAAAAGGGAGGAGGTGTTACGGTGCACCCCAATACATTGCGGAAAGAACTACACGCCCTCAATATCCGGAGATGTGTTGCCGCACACAAACCAAAAATCACCCTATCCAACAAAGCCGGAAGACTCGTTTCGTGTTTCCAACGTCACAACTAGATTGTGGACCACTGGAAAACTGTTTTATGGAGAGACGAGTCACGCTACACGCTTTTCCACTCGGATGGGCGTGCTTGGGTTTGGCGAATGCCAGGCGAACGTCTGTTGACCCGAGTGTATCGTTCCAACTCTCAAGTTCGGTGGTGATGGGGTACTTATTTGGGGTTCTTTTTCGTGAGATGAAGTGGGACCTTTGCATGTTGTTCCTGGTAAATTAGACGCCTACACCTACATGAACGGCTTTGCCCCCAAAGAACAATTGTGTGACATTCTGGGAACGGAGGGAGAATCTTGCAGAAAAAGACTGAATAATAATCTTTTGTCGTTCTAGCTAGAGGGTATTTAATTTTCAGGCAAGAGACATCAGAAGGGCGGTTCACCCGCGGTTCATCCATTTTCAGCCTTTTGAGAGATGAAAGAGGCACGGGGTGCCGATGAACTACTATTGAAATTCTTCTTCAATAGTAAGAAAGCTGTAAGAAAGCAATTAACCACTCTTTCCCCTGACCCCCCCCACGCTGAATGTCCCACGCTTAAAATGGGGATAGGAAGTAGATAATATTTTCTCGTTCTAAAGAGCGATTTCGAAAAACAGACCCCGTAAGCTAAAGGGTGTTGCTATGGTTACTTGACTGCGGTTGACAAAGGAAAAGTTGTAATGTACATTGTCATGTACTAAAGTTGTACATTACCCTCCACATACAAAATCTGCTCTCTCTCTTTATATATTATTATAGAAGTATAGATACAGATTGGTATCTCAAAATTAGAGTAAGAGATGAAATAAAAATAGAAAAATAAAAAAGGATTTAAAGTAAAGAATGTTTTTTAAGTAATATTCAAATTTTTTTTAAATAATAATCCTAAAATAATATTCAAATTAATAATACGTTAGTTAATAATTAAAGTTAATTTTTTAAAAGAAAAAGGCGTGCCGGAAAACGGCTAGTTTCGAACCGCTAACGTCAGAACAGAAGCCCACCGTGATAGCACCCCGCTAAGGGTCCTTCGAGTCTTCATCACAAAAAGCGGTAGAGGACAGTAACGGTAACAATGGAAATTGTTAGGATTAAGCCCCCTAACTTTATTTCTACTGATCAGATATACATAATAAGCCTATGGCCATCTGGAATAATGTACCTTTCAAGCAGTGAAAGAATTTTCAAATAAGTGTAGTGGTTCTGGAGATTACCCTCCACGTACAAAATCGCTCTCTCTTTATATATAAGTAAGAATTTTTCAAATAGGTGCAGTGGTTCTGGAGATTACCCTCCACGTACAAAATCGCTCTCTCTTTATATATAAGTATAGATATATATATAGATTATAGAAGTATAGATACACATTGGTATCTATACTTCTATTGGTATATATCCAAAATTAGAATAAGAGATGAAATAAAAATGCAAAAATAAAGAAAGCATGTTAAGTAAATAATGTTTTTTTTAATTATTTAAGCACCTAAAATAGTATTCAAATTAATATTACGTTAGTTATTAATTAAAGAGATGAAATAATAATACAAAAATAAAAAAAGGATTTTAAGTAAAGAATGTTTTTTTAATTATTTAAGCACCTAAAATAGTATTCAAATTAATATTACGTTAGTTATTAATTAAAGTTAACTTTTCAAACGAAAGAGGTTAAGAGATGATATAAAAATAGAAAAATAAAAAAAGGATTTTAAGTAAAGAATGTTTTTTTTAAATAATATTCAATTTTTTTAAAAATAATATTCCTAAAATAATATTCAAATTAATAATACGTTAGTTAATAATTAAAGTTAATTTTTTAAAAGAAAAAGGCGTGCCGGAGAACGGCTAGTTTCGAACTGCTAACGTCAGAACAGAAACCCACCGCGATAGCATCAAGCTAAGGATCGTTGAAGACTTCGACACAAAAAGCGGTAGAGGACAGTAGCGGTAACAATGGAGATTGTTAGGATTAAGCCCCTAACTTTATTTCTACTGATCAGATATACATAATATATAGCCTATGTCCATCTGGAATAATGTACCTTTCAAACAGTGAAAGAATTTTTCAAATAGGTGCAGTGGTTCTGGAGATTACCCTCCACGTACAAAATCGCTCTCTCTTTATATATAAGTATAGATACATATATATATATATATATATATATATATATATATATATATATATATATATATATATATATATATATATATATATATATATATATATATATATATATATATATATATATATCTGTCCTGGTAACCCCTCTTTCTTGTCTTTGGCGTAAATGCCTCGCCTTTCCACACACTAACTCCCTCCGCCAATTCTGGCAGCCTCCATGAGCTAATTGTATTTTGGCTCTCTTGTGGGGACGCTGGACTGACTCGAAGCGAATGAGATGTGTTTCTTTACTCGTTAATAAATTAGTTTGTTCCTGAATCTGACTTTATTACTTTCCGGCCACGATGTAAGCTACTATTTCATGAGATGTCCATTCGGGTCATTTGAGAGAGCCGGCAGGATAAGTATTTTGGTCAATTGCAGAATCAAAAGGAAGTTTTCCAAATAATAAGTAGGCAGGGGTGAACTTAGTTACGGTATGAGGTGAGTTGTTATATTCAGTAACAAATGGCTCTAGCACTTTTGTCCATGGAACTTTTTTAGAAGTAGCATTTACCTTACATTACTTAGTAATACTATCACACACACACACACACACACACACATATATATATATATATATATATATATATATATATATATATATATATATATATATATATATATATATTAGAACTACCTTATAAATTGCTAAACACAATTTAAATTTTTGTATTAAAAATTATTTCTTAATTCATCCATTAATACTTAACTTTCCATTTTAATAATTAAATCTTCTGAAATCATACTTACTTTTGCTGTTATAAATTGAGTAAATCATTCTCTGAATTCGATATCGTATGTAAAATTAAATTTACTTCCGGAAAGGTTAGTCAACAAAGAGTATTATTGGTTTTCTTCAGAACAATATACAGTAGTTTCGCAGAAACTATAACATTTGATTATAAGACTTTTATTCAAAGGAGTTTTTAATTACAGTAATAACAGAAGAGAAATAATTGCAAGAAACAGGGGATTTACAGCATTCCCAAAGTTAAACATTTTCTGACATTAGTTATCACAAAAGGAAGAATATAAAGATAAAAAAGGATTTAAGCTTGAAAACTGCTTAAAAACATTGTTGCGTGAATATCGTAACAAGTGTAATTTTTATACAACATAGTTTAAAATCATAGTTGTTTTAAATTTTTAAAAACTGTATGGCAAAACGTAGAACAATAGCAAAATATTTATGAGCAAGTAATTACAGACACTTCGTAAAAGATTATTTAAAAAGCAAATATTTCCTCGTTCTAACAATTTTATATTGTAATTTAATTATTTTCATATAAGTCATTTTTAACTAACTACTTTAATTCCATAAAACAACCAATATGTTTTGAAACATAACGTATACAATATAACACTTACATGTCACTTAAAAATTCTGCAACTGCCTTTAATGATTTAAAATAATTTAAATATGCAAAGATGTGTCACACGCAGGAACTAATAGTAAAACTCAGTACTGGTTATTCGTTAAAGCTTTATTGTTTGTCACGTCATTTCAAAAAGAAAGTTCATTATGTAAAATGGGAATATGTGAATATTTAATAAGAAATCAAATTATATAAACTGCGCCAGACGATTACTATTATGTTTGTCGTTAAACAGAAAGAAACATTTCATTTTACAATATAGATTCATATCGCAAGATTATGTTTAAGATGATGCAAAAAAAAAAAAAAATTTCTTCTATGATGCGTATGTTTTGTGACATTTACATTTGAGGCGGTGAAAGGCAAAGTGGTGTAAGTCACATTTTCAACTTTTTTTTATTTGAGGGCAAAAATGTAATATCCATGTTCAATTGATAATGGAATTTCAAATAATTATTATTTGCAATAGTATAATAATTATTATGAACTATAATTTGGTCAATTTATAGTGAAAATTTTGTATTTTTTATGTAAAACGCTTTTGACTTACACCACTTAACCTTACTGACTTACACCACTTTGCCTTTCACCGCTTCATTTGTTCAATTATGCCAATAAATTTAATTATGTTAATAGATAAATTTAAACAGAATACTTCAGTTATATGCTAAGCAATCGGAGAAACAATTGAGAAGTTAACCCTCAGACGGCGCAGTGGTTTGAGACGAAAATAGATGGTACGGTCGGGTTCGATCCCACCCGATATTTTTTTTGATGAGGCTTTTGGTAGAAATAAGTGCACAATAAGCATTTTTACCATGTTTTTATTAACTCGCTTTCTCGTTTGTGTGTGTGTTTGTTCAGTACAAATATTGCAATCGACTTTTAACTAACTTCCCGACTAGCTAGACATTTGAAACTTTCAGAATAGCTCAGAACACGATGACAGTGCATTATTTTAATAATTTTAGCCATCTTTAAGCAGAATTGAAATCATTTTCGGTTAATTTTGTTTTGTAGACTGGTGCAGCCATCTATCGGCCGGGACGGGAACGAAAAATTAAATGCAAGTTCACTTCCAATTAACTTTATTTTCGTTCAAGTTGATGGGATAATTCATCAAAAAAAATTTAAAAAGTATTTATCAATACATAGAATTGTCAAGTTTATATGATTCAACAGAAAATTTTAAAACATTGTATATAAAAAGTTCTTATTATCTTGCAATTATTGTTGTGTAATAACATTTATTGATAATATTTTAGATGGAATAAAACTGAAATATAACCATTTTTGTAGAAAAAAGGACCAACGAATTGTGATTTTGCTAAACAAAGACAATATCTTTGGCATTAACATAAAATGTTGTTTATATTAGATCCAATATGTAAAATACAACAATGTAAACAATTCAACACAAACTAAAACTTATAAAGAGGGTATAGACTGCTGAACAAATTAACTGAAAACCTACCTTATCGTTGATAATTTTAACTTTTCAATAAAAGATTGCGCAGTTGCAACAAATCCTCATATTGAAAACGGACAAATATAACTAAAATTAAATAATTCAACAGAGCAAGGTAATTATTATCAGAAAGATAGGGTTTTCTGGTTTCACACTTTCTTTAAACCTCTGTGGCTTAAAAACTTCAATGGGGTGTGAAGCTGTGGTTTTGCTACAGTGACGTAACTCCTAGGATATAAATTGGCTGGTGTTTGACTATAACCGTTACTCACTGGATTAGGGTGAATGCGCCTTTTTTTGCATTTCTGACTTTTCCTTTGTGTTCTTTAGGATTGTATGTGTAGTTGCATTTAGGGTGCGTTGAGTCCTAAGTGCAAGTTGTTCATGTACTTTCATTTGATTTGACTATTTGTTTCAATGGGGATTTCGGGGCCTAGGGATGTCTTTTGGTTAGACCGGCATCCTATTCAGAAAGTTCCCCCTTGAGGTAACTGATTTGGTTGGGCTCCCTGATAACGAGAAAAGTCGGTTACCTCGATATATGGTTTAGTTCCGTTAAGGCGACAGAATCTGGCTTTATGGTGCGTTGAGTCTGTTTATTTTTGTCTACATTCTTCCTGATAATAATTATCTTACTCTGTTGAATTATTTAATTTTAGTTGTATTTGTCTAATTTGCAATTTAGTCTACCTAGTTTTAGAAGTTAGTAAAACCAACTATCCGAGCACAAAAATGTAAAAAATAATATGTACTGTATTTTTGGCTTTTAAAATCTAAATAAAAATTAAAACCAATGACTAGTATTCATGAACTAGAAGGTAACTCGTCATTTTGACGTCATAATACTAATAATAATGTCATAATGTAAAAATTATATGAAAGTTAAAAAATATCCCGAATTATCTAACAATATTGCATTTAATCCACACCTTGTAAAAGCAAACCCTTTCATTATTTTTTATTTATTTAGTTTTTCATGCGATTGGAGTAGTAGACCGCCATCCAGTTTTTTACAGCTCACTACGCGATATGAATACTTGAGCTACTTGATTCATTCACATTCAAGTTTGTTTACTTTCAGAATTCATCGCAAAAGTAAACAGATTTTTAAAAACTGTTAAATATACAGCTAAAAGCATCCAATTTTTTTTAGTTCTGAATGTTTTATAGAAAAATAGGATGAACAAACGTGATTTGAGGGAGAACATATTAGTTTGTAGGTAAGAAAAAATTCTGATCCACATCTGAAATTGAAATTAAGCCCAACCGCTAGTTTGTTTACTGAGGGCTTCAATTGAAAGATGAGTACAGCCCGGAAGTGTTATACAGAGACAACGGCTATTATATATATAATAATGTGTTTAGCAAAGAAACTCGTAATTACTTATTCCAGTATCTAGTAGGGTGGTCTAGTAGGTCTATTTGGTAGGGTTCCTTGTCAAGTCGATCGCTTGCAATGAGAGGGGAGAGGACGGGAAGGAAAGACACACCCTTGGGTCATATCCGACCCCCCACTGTACCGTTTGAGGGTTAACTTACAAGGTTTACATTTCCATCGTATCAAGTAGCCATGCATCCAGGTTTTTCCCTTGTTGCTAACTCCGTAGCTGCTGGGTAAACTGAAGATATAGATCGTTGCTTTATTATCCTCATCCATAAAGTCGTGTTCCTTACTCATTTTTTTTTATTTACAAGAGTGCAGCAAGAAAAATACAATATAAAGATAAAGGATTTTTTAAACTAAAACTAAACGAAACTAAAAGATTTTTTTTCAATATATGATAAATTAATAAGCTCTTAAGTGTGGAACGTCATGAAGGGAATTATGAAATAACGTTTATTCATTACGAACATAGACAATGATCATTATGAGTAGCAACACAAATTTTATACAAAATATGTATTTGATATTCACTTGGTGCACAATAAAATAAATGGACAAATGCAATAATAATTAGTGTCATATAGTTTTCCTTCTATTTAATTAGTTTGTTGCAGCATAAAGAAAGTTACATATCCTTTTTCCTATGATCACAAATATACTGATTAAAAATATCAAACAGCCGTCAATGTGTGCTAAATATGTTCGATAAAAAGGAATTTAAAAATTTATTATTTTGTAGTGAGACGAAAGTTTGTTCCTATGGCATGACTTAGGAATATTGCTAAACAAAATTATGAATAATATATATATACTTAAGTATTTTGTAAAATATCATACAATTTATAAACAGTTAAAAGTTTCTACCAAAACTACAATATTCTTTCTAAATTTTCAAAAAAAATTTATTTTGTTGTGATAATAAAATTGTTTTTGAATTTTTTTTCTATTTTTCTAAAAACAATGAGACATGTCGTTGACCTAATAAACAAATCACGTAACTCCAAGAAATACGATTTGGAGATTTTCATGCTATTACATTGGTTTATGGTCCCTGCAACTCTGTCAAACCTCATATCTCCGAACAATTTAATTCATGCAAAAAATGTGAAAAACAACACATACTGCGTAACTCCTTAACTTAACTGTTGCTAAACTTTGACATTTATATTTAAAGCTGGTGTGTACTAACTCTATTGGATTCGGTCACCTCAATGTTAACCTATGGAGAAAATTTGTTCAAGGATTGCCGACTTGGATTTAAAGATTTTTTTTTCAAATTGTACTCCGTAATAAAGAAACAAATTTTACACCTGGGGACATTTTTCGTTTAAGAAGATGCAAATAGTAATATTTTAAAATTTAAAGGATTCGGGGGAATAACTTGGTATAGTGTGTTTTAAACACTCCTAAATTCCTTTGGTGGACGAAATTTATAAAATGAATCCCGTTGCAAGGTGCCGAAAAGTTCAGGCTATCTGAAAATGCCATTTTTATTGGATTATCAGCATTTATGTAGATGTAAATATTAGACACATTTTCTCCATAGGTTAACATTGAGGTGAGTGAATCCAATAGTGTTAGTACACAGCAGCCTTAATGACTGTAAAATTAATTAAGCCTGTAAAATTGTAGTCATACATGATATTAATTATGCTTGTCATACACGATATGCAGTCTGTATGAATGTTAGTACACTGCAGACTTGAGATTAAACGATAATAATTTATCTTTTCAATATCGAATAAATCAGTTTTTTGTTCATCCTGCAAAAAGTGGGAAATGTAAGTTACGTGATTTTTTAATCAGGACAACGATATACAGGGTGTCCATAATTAAACTTCCCTACTTTAAAGTTGCCTACAGTCGAAACTATTGTTCAGAAAGTTAATAAATTTTGTGTAGGACATATTGCATGGATGGGAATTTGTTTGAGCGAATAAAAAAATTAGTTCAAAATTTCACCACCAGAGGCGTTTTTTGATGAATTACACATTTACGACTGGTTCTTTACTTCAGATTTCCCTATCTTTTCATCCATAGGTCACCCTAACACAATAAATCATACTCATTAAATTTTACAATCTTTAAAGTGACTGCAGAGTCGATCGGAAACTAAATTTCGGACAAAAGATTTGAAGGAACGAAGAAGAAACAAATATGTAAATTAATTTTTGTCGACGTAGAGCAGAAGATGTTATAAAACTTAGAAATTTTCATGGAGATTTTGTTTTCAGCGTGCTTGCTATTGCTAATCAGAATGTCATCGTTACGATTACTAGATCGAGCTCCCTTCCCAGACCTCAACCCATGCGACTTTTGGCTTTGGGGTCATGTGAAACATCTAGTTAGTCTTGATAAACCAAGCAGCATTTCACGACATGTTCTCAGCATTTCCCCGGACACACTGCGGTCAACTGTTGAACTTGCTATCTTACGATTTCAAATGTAGCTCAAAATGATGGCCGCCATGTTGAACATGTCTTGTTGTAATAATTTTTTTTTTAACTATAGTAAATGTTGGCAAAACATGTAATTCATCAAAACACGCCCTCTGGTGTTGAGATTTTGAACTATTTTTTTAAATTTGCTCAAACAAATTCCCATCCCTTCAATATGTCCTACACAAAATTTCATAACTTTCTAAACAATAGTTTCGACTGTAGACAACTTTAAAGTGGGGAAGTTTAATTATGGACACTCTGTATTGTAAAATCATGTTCTTATTTGTCTCTCCACCATGAATAATGTGTTTAAAGAGAAAACTGAACCATAAATTGTCAGTGATGATAAAGTTAGCTATTAAAAATTAAACTTATAGCCTAAAAAAACCATGTTTTGATTTTTTATTATGTTTCGGGAAAAAATTTAGAAAATGCGTGCTGCTCTATATCTAAAAACGACAGTTGTTACTCTATTTTCTCTACATGTTTATGTAGTTAAAATATTTTTTATTTCATCAGACAGTTTTGTAAAACTTGCACAATAAAATTTATAAAACTATTTATTGTGCCTTTTTCCACCATCACATTCCTTTTAATAGATACGCGCCTATACTATTAATTGGAGTAAATAAAAAAATAAATCTTAAAAACCATCATTCTCTTGAAAATATGACTGTACAGATCGATATACACAAATACTTCACAATCAAGATATATATATATATATATACAAATATACACATATAAATGAAAATATTGAATAAATTTTGATAACTTTTATGATGGATGCCTTTCAAAATTATTTCAAATTACTCACTGATCTCATGAGAATAGTGTAATACAGTGGAGTTCCGATAATCCGAACTTCGGTAATCCGAAAGTTCGCTTAACCCTTTGAGGGGCGCCGTTTGCACAGTCCAAATTCTAAAACCTAGTCCTTTTTTCCCTTACATTCAATGTATTCCAGTTAAATAATCATAAAAATGGTTACTACTGCCATCTGTTATCAGATTAAAGAACTAAAAACATTTCGCAACCTTTCATTGGAAAATTTTCCAAGATTTTTTAGGTTAAAAGAAATCTGGAAAAAAATTTGCACCCTAGAAACGGGGGAGGTTGTTTCCCTTGAAAGAGTTAATTCGAAACCAAAACTTAAAAAGATCAAAGGTTACAATAAAACCACAGTGATACTAGGTAATATAAAGTATATTTCTTAAAATTACAAGAAAATTTAAAGTTATACAATGTACTTCACTAATTATTATTAACCTACATTGGTTTGAAAAGAATATGTTACTTTTTTTGTCGAAGAAAAGAATACCTCTCCCTTGAAGCCAAATTATGCCACTGTTTGTGTCTGCTAGGTTCAAGGCGGAGTTTTGCTCTACGTTGCGTAGCGCTACATTAAATACAGCTGCTTCGTCTGATTGGGATACCCTCTGATCTCTGTCATCGTCTGCTTCACCTTCACTCTCTGAGACGTTGACTGGTTCTTTCAAAACCATTTCAACAATTTACTGATCGTCTGAAATCGTACACTCTATTTTACTGTACTAGGCAGCGTTCCACTCTCTTATCACCCATTTTGTCCCGAGATTTGGCAAGGTTTAGACAGACCTTATGAAATAAACTGTGTAATCACCCTTAATATGTAATATTTATGCAATCACATGTTATTATGTAATTTAAGGGAACAATGTACCTTCAATCTCGTTTTTCTTTAATTTTTAATATTTTACACCACGAGTATAATTAGTATTCTTTTCTACTACACAGAAGATACTTAGAATCCACAAATAAGTATTTTGTGGAGGAACAAGACCTGTTTATCAAAAAATTCTTCAAAAATGCTAGAACTTTTCAAAAGATTCCATCCGTATTAATTTTCTTCTGATATCTTCCAAATTTCTCAGAATTGTTAATTGAAGTGTTTGTCACAAAACAGTGCATAATTCTTTGAAATCACAAATATGTTTCAAATTTATAGACGATAAAATAAAGTAAAAACATAAAAAAACATAAAAGTAGCAGGCAGAACAGAAAAAAAATATTTGACTTTAGATTCATACAAAAAATAAATAAATAAATAAATGCACATTTATATTTAGATACACGTGGTAAACGCATAATACAAAATTTAAGGATTTTAATTAATATAGAAGGCGCATAGGGCATTTTGAAAAACGTTAGAATTTTTGAAAATTTTTTGAAAAACAGGCATTCTTCTGTTAAAAATTCCTTATTTTCAATTTTAAAGGTTTTCAATGTAGTAAAATTATTCTCATTTTGTATATCGGGTTAAAAATTGTAAATTGAAAAATTCGAATTTGAAGGTCTCTTGTCCCCTTAAGTTTATTTTACGAAGGATTTCGCTTAATCCGAAAATTTCGTTAATCCGTAAAGTGTCTGGTCCTAATCTTTTCAGATTACCGGGACTCCACTGTATCTCTATGAAGGGAAAGTTTACGTTAGAAATATTCCGAAGAACTGATGATTTACTTTCAAAGTTTTATGACGTCATTATGATGTAATATATTTTTTGACAGCACAACAACACCCACCATAATTCATACTCATTGACATAAATGCCAAAACAATAATAAAATGGGCTTAATTCTCTGAAAGGAAATATCTTCTAGTAAAGCTCTTTAAAGACGAAATGAATTAACTTATCATTTCATCTAAAAGAGCGTCATTTAACGTCATTTTACAGCAAGTGAAGCTAATGGAGTGGAATGAAAATCGAGCGCGACGGAGATGCCACAAGTGGTTACTTCTTACGAAGTAACTTAGATTGAGGAGCGATGATTTCAAAGTTTTAATTCCCATGGCATTCTTCTTTCTGCTTCAAAAATAAATGTCTAAGTTCGAATATTGGGTGATCCTCCTATAAGTATTCAGAGCTTCTTTATAGAATTGTTTTGAATTCTGAAAAATGAGAAAGGAATATGTTAAAATTCCTCATCATCTAACAGATAAAAAAACTGTCTAAATAAGAAGAGGGTAAAATTTCAATCATTTCAATACAGTTTTGTATCGAATAAATTTCGAATACTATCGAATAAATTTCGATAAACCTTCAATATTGTTTAATTATTATTTTCATTAAACCAAATTCCAACGACTTGATCATAATGAGACTAAAGATACACATCTTGCAGCTGAAATATGAAATATATATATTCTTAAATTATAACGTGTGCCTTGATCTGAAAGGATTATATTAAAGCAATGTACTATTTCATCTTGTCTTATGCATTCGGAATCCAGCATATACTTTTTTGAAACAATATATAGATATAAGAACTGGAAATTAGTTAAAATGGAAGATAAATGGTTTGTTAATGAATAACATTACGTAGTTCCTCATGAGACCGAAATTTGTTGACTTGACTAACTCCGTATATGAGTTAGATTTTCTAGAACACTTTGCTATCTATACTAATTCCACTGTAATATCTATACTACCTATGCAAATTCCTCTGTATGTATACTAGTTTAATTGAAGGGAATCTCAACGCTGTCTTTCTCTTCTGCTATACTCGGGGCATACCGAACCTGAATATAGGAAAGACTCTAGAGCAGTATGATTCCGCCAATGCGATATAGTTCGCACTTTTTCCTATTAACAGAGTTGATAAAAGGTACATTTCAGACATAAATAATTAAAATACTGATTTAACTAATAAAACGTAGACATATTTGGGTAAAAAAAATTTGGTGTTTCATGTATTTAGTAAATAATGCGCAATACAGCATGCGAGAGAGAATGTAACGTCATAAAATAATCTGACCATTCACTAGGCTTCGTTTCCTTGGCGGGAGCATCTGGCTTTCAATGGGGATGTGGAATTTTGGTAACCCCAGAATACACATCGGCAGTTAACAATTGAAAGGAAATATTCAACATTATATCTATTGGAATATTAACTGCCGTGATTTTCTGTATAATCTGAAATGTTTAAACGGTGATTTGTTATGTCTATTTTCCAAGTTATAAACTTGCAACTAAGCAAAACATCTTTCACGTTTTCATTTAATTTTTAGACTCGGCAAAATATGGCTATGAAAAACTAAGTTATCAGGAGATATTTTACAGAGGATGAATTAGACTTTGACGAAATATCCCCCTAGTTAAATGGCGGAAAATGGGAAAATTTTATAAAGTGTTGAAAAAATTAAATGCATGGGATTTTTCATTAGAAGAGGTCATTAGTGTAGTCATCATAACACTTTAAAGGGCAGGACCGACTTTAAGCCGATTTCACCTATTAGATTAGGAAAATTTTAAAAATGTCTAAAAGAAAATTGCGTTAACAGGTGAAAAAATTATTCAGAACAACGACCAAACGAAGTGTGAAAAACATGCATATGTAAATCTCGGTATGCTGGTTGAAGAAATGGAAGCATTAATACATTCTTCCATCTAAATATTTCTGAAACCCATAAAAATTCTAAAATTCCTCGCTACGAATGACAGAGCTACTGGATTTCCAAATAGGGACCGGGGCAGAAGCTTTTCGAGATTAAAATTAATTAACCCTTTGAAGGGTGCCATTTACACAGTGCAAATGCCTAAATTTAGTCTTTTTTCCCCTTGGATTCAATGTATTCCAGTTAAATGAGCAGAAAAATGGTTAATACTGCCATCTGTTATCAGTTTAAAGAAATAAAAACATTTTGCAACCTTTAATTTGAAAATTTTTCAAGATTCTTTAGGTTAAAAAAATCGAGAAAAAGTCTGCACTGTGAAAACGGGGGATATTGTTGCCCCTGAAAGGGTTAAAACATACCTGAGACCAACAATATCGCAGTAGAGACTAAACAGTCTTGCAATACTTTCTATAGAGCATGAGGATATTAAAATTTGATCAAATCATAAAGGATTTTGCTGATAAAAAATCTAGAAATATTTATTTGTATATACTTTTGTTTTGTAAGTTAAATCTGGCTTAAATACTGTTTCCATAACTTAAGGTCTTATATAATCATTTTATGTTTAATCCCTCATTTCTAGAACCGACCACTTGTATCCCCCCCCCAAAAAAAAAAAAAAAATAAATAAAAGAAAGAAAGAAAGAAATTCTGTGAAAAAATAGGATATGTAAGAAATGCCTCACATAAATACAAAAACTGAATTTGCTAAGACTCTGGTAATAATCAACTCTGTACAATACATGCAATGAAAAAAAATCTATAATTAAAAACCACACTTCAGTAGTGTCATTTTTATCATTTATTCGTGCTGTCATCGGTTTCTGAAAGCCCATTTGCTTTATATTTGCATCAATTATTAATATAACTGGCCACATTTTCTATTTTAAATGAAAAGAAAATTACCGAAACAGATCGCGTCTCCTACAGGGAAAAAAAACTAACATTTGCAAAAACCCAAATACCCAGAAATCTGAATATAAAAGTAAACATGACTCAACATTTTATTGGGGATTTCTGAAACTCCCTCACATTACTTCGGAAAAAAAGTAGATAGTATGTAACCCCCGAAAATAGTAAGCAACCCCCCCCCCCTCTCTCTCGCTCTTTCCTTTTCACATATTTTGGAGAGAAAAAAAAATGGCTAGGTAATTTATAAAAGTGCGTGGTTTCTATGAGAGCCACATACTATTTGAAATCATAAAATGAACCGAAAACAAATTTTATAGGAATTAAGGCAATTCGAAAATTTATGTTGGTGTACTTTAACATGAGAAAATTAGTTCAAAGTGTGATGTGAAAAAAAAAAAACTCTCTCCCCTTTGCTGGATAGCAACCGATGGAAAATCAATCCTCAATAGGCGATAAAAGGCCAAATATGGCAATCCGCATTTTGTGGAGGAGTACTTCCGTTGCTGGTGTAAATCGTTCGCTGTAGTAGAAATAGAACTGTCAACTTAGGTTTGCCCCGAGTATAGGCAAAATACTTTCAAGTAAATGTGTCTTTTTATTTTCCGGTTTTTCCCCCCTAATCTTTTAATATTATGCCTTTAGTTCTTGACTCCATTCTAAATTCTATTTTCTAAGTTCCCTTTTCAGAAATTCCTGCTTTACACTATCTACCAACAAGTATTTGGACACCCATGCAAATGACGATATCTGCGATCCTGATATACGTCACGCACTCTGCCGTTAAATATCGTGTAGGAAACAACACTGGCATCAACCGTCCAAAATCGGTGATGGAACTTACATATCCTCTCCAATCCGAGTGGAATAAAATACCACTAGCTGTCATAAAAGGACTTGTGGAAAGCATGCCCCGGAGGGTTGAGACTATAATTGCCTCTCGTGGAGGCTCGACCAACTATTGAGTATGAATGAATTTTGTTTTTCTTTTCTATCACAGGTGTCCAAATACTTATTGGTAGAGAGTGTATTTGTTTGCTTCGTTAACCCATACGACTCTTGCGTGGGCTGGTGGTCATGACATTTGCCACTCTTGTTGTTGTTGCTGATGATGATGCCACCTGGCCGGAAGTGTTCCAGACCGGGTCTATTATAGACTGTGTGGGCTAAGAGGTGCGGTTCCGTTTTACAATACACCACAAGGATCGGAGTCCGACTTGGCTAGGTGCCACAACAATTTTAACCGAGCATCCCGAAAGGCGATATCTGGGGAGAGGAGGGGGCTCGTACGTTCTTCCACCCTCTCTAACTTCATAGGACATTCCGATCTAACGTGCCCATATCCGACTTAGACAAGAAGGTATTAAATGGAGGTTGTCGGGATTCGAATCGAGCAACCACTAGCTGTCAAATACCACTAGCTGTCATACAAGGACTTGTGGAAAGCATGCCCCGGAGGGTTGAGGCTATAATTGCCTCTCGTGGAGACTCTACCAACTATTGAGTATGAATGAATTTTGTTTTTCTTTTCTATCACAGGTGTCCAAATACTTATTGGTAGAGAGAGTATTTGTTTGCTTCGTTAACCCATGCGGCTCTCGCGTGGGCTGGTGGTCATGACATTTGCCACCCTTGTTGTTGTTGCTGATGATGATGCCACCTGGCATCATCATCAGCCGGAATCTGGCCGGAAGTGTTCCAGACCAGGTCTATTATAGACTGTGCGGGCTAAGAGATGCTGTCCCTTTGTGCTGAAAACCGATGCGATACCACCAATCCCAGACTACCTCGGGCTCTTTCTCACCCAGGTACCTCTTTTAAGCGCTTCCCCTTTCATATATAAGCCTGTTACGCGGTCTCTCACGACGTTTTTCTAGGATATTTCGACTATTTCCCCTGTTTATATCAAATAGTTTGGTAATTCTCGTATTCGGGAATTCTCCTTATATGGACAATTCACAAATGCGATATTGCTTCTATAGAGACAGTCAAACTTAATGCTCCTCCGTTTCATAAGAAACAAATTGTTAAAACTAGTTGCAAAAACTCTTCATTTTTTATCGCCGATATAACGAAACTGAGTTTTCCTGTAAAGGAGAGACAGGGATATTCAGCTTTATTGCCTTCAGGACCTTCGGGAAGAGTAGTGGTAACTACAGTACATGGACCGTGCCCTCCAATGTAGAAGGATATAGCAATGCATAAAACTTCAGTGATCAGTAAACAACGAAAGTAGGAAGGAAAATAAAAAGTGGGGGAAACAAAAAGCTTCGATAGTTCAAGTAAAATTAAACAAGGGGGGGGGGATAAAAAAAATTAAGACGGAGCGAAGCTCCACGCCAGAACTTGGTCACGTGAACCAAAGGGAAATGACTAGCAAAAAAGAGGGAAGCTGGGGAAGTGATACTGATCAGATCCTGGAGCGGTTTCATGAATGAATCAGAGAGAGCAAGATGATGAACAATGAATTGGATAAACAATTAAAAGTTACGAGTAAACTTTATTTCCTCACTGAACCAGTTATTTAAAGGGAGTAATAAAAAAGTAAGTGGAAAAGTTTGGATTGAGAGGGGAAATTGTTACTAAAGTCCCGAATGAAACAAAATAGTGCCACTGATGGTATCTGTCATGCGTTTGAGAAAGGCATGTACGCATGGCTTAGCAGTGCAATGGTAAATCAATCATGTAGAGTCAATGAGCAAGAGGCTTCCCGTTTGAAATTTGAAAGTGAGTAGGAAGGTCGAATAACCTCGAGATAACGTTCAGTAATGCCCTTAAATTATTATAAATGTTATAAAACAAGGATCTCATTTAGTAAGATGTAAAATTATGAGAAATGCAAAAATATAAACAAACGGCAAGGACATGCTTCAATTTTTATTGCAGTATATACGTTTGGCACTCGCCAATAATATGTGCTTCCTGTATCTCCCCAAGATAACCTTTAGTAGTTTCACGGTGGAAAAGTTTAAAGTTGAAGAGATGTTAAGTAATGGAGTAAAAATTATTCATACTTCCTATTGAAGAGAATTTCTATTAAAACATCAAAATTTTTGCTGAAATGCTGTCAGTATGAAAGTGGAAATATAATTTTCCTTTCGAAATCAAATACGTTTAATAATCTACCAAAATAAAAACATTTCAGACACTTTCAGTTGTAAAATTTATCATTATTGTTGCAAAAATATACCTAAATGTATATAAATAAATTACATTGTCTTGCCTTTTTTGCTTATAATTCATATTTCTTCATAATATGCCATACTAATTAGGAAAACAACATTTTATTATTACATATATAGCTATGTTATTAAGCTTGAAGCAAATCATGGAATTCCAAATTGAAATTAAGAAGCTATAATGAATTACTGAAACCATAATGAAGGATTGAAATAAGCTATAGTAGAAACGACAATTGGATAAATTATTTATATCAGAAACCCACTGTATAAAATTAGGGTTTTAAAGTTTTATATTTTCCACTTAAATTTAAAAAAAAAATTAATTACTTCATGAGTAATCATATGTGCCCACAGTTTTATTATTATTGAATTATCCTAGCTTAGCAATTCTAAACCATTTAAATCTATCCGAGGAAAAAAATTATGATCAAGTGTGAAAAGTGAATATATTAATACATTTACTCACTCTAACAGAATATATAACACAAAGAGTCGCACAAAAGTTGCTAACGTCTCAAGAAAAATGATATCATAAAAACCTTAAAATGTTGAATACAATTATTTATTCTTATGAAACATATATAGGGGCACTTCACGGAATAATTTACAATCATATTAATTGGATAATAATATATCCTACATACACATATAAAAATGCTTTAATACTACAATTCTTTTGAAGAACTTTTTATAAAGTGTATTAAGCTTCATATTCTGTTTTTGACTAGCTTAAAAATACCTTTCTCAACTTCATTGCAAGTATTTCTAAATTGGAAATAAATTTAACTACTTTCTACATCTACATAAAGATTTCTATCAAGTTCGGGAATGTCTGAAACAAAACAGAAAAGTTCAATTTTCTTGAACATTATTCAAAGTGTCAAAACGTACATACCTCATTCTTGTCTTTTGCGATCAAACCGTTTACCAATTGACGTTTCGTAAAAGAAACTTGTTATTTATTTTCCTATTTTCAAAATAGCTTTAGTCAATAGTTTTCTGAATAATAGAAAAGGGAATGTTTATATTTTCTCATAGCTAGAGTATATTTTATGCTTCTTTTCCTTTTGGAGTATATTTCAAGGATTTTTTTTTTTTTAAATCTTCGAAGTTCCTTTTGCTTTACAGCAAACAGCATTGAGCATTTTCATTTTAAAATGCTGTATTCCTAAAAAAAATTATCTGATCTTGACCAAAATAGTTTTCTCTGGCGGATTGAGACGGACTGGCTAAATTGAATCGCCATGATTAATGAACGGATGATGATAAACTGGTGAACAGTTTTCAAGTTAAAACATTAATATTTGCGTGGTCAATCAAAACATGACAACAATGCAACTGAACTTCGCTTCGAACACTGGTTTCATAGATCTTAGATGCACATCAAATTAACATTTTATTTACAACAGCAAGCTAAGCCCCACTGAATTATCCATTATTCATGTAACTATTGTCTTTTTTCTTTTTGGCACAATAACTAAGTTGCACCTAAACATTATCGGTGGTGATGCTTTTATCTCCATTTTCAGGGACGTTATTTGACAGAATTGTATTAATAATAGTTACACCTCGCTTCGTTTCCATGCTAATTTCCGTTTCTGCATCTCTTCTCCGACGCCATCGGATAGGTATCTTAGACACAATAACTTCTCGAATCTGAAAAAAAAAGTTATAAGAAATGGTTTACTCAATTTCTAGTTTTGTGATATTTAAAACTATTGTAAAATACTTATTTAAAGAACACATAATTTCTCTATAATAATTGTTTATAATACAGAATATTCAAAGTACGTTTATACCAAGTTTAATCCCAAATCACGATTGTAAATTATATTAAAGCTCTCAAATAAAAGTTTAATAGTCTTTAAAAAAAACAAGTTTTATACAAAAGCAACGCAATTGTTTCTTTTCCAATTATTATCACTGCCATCAAAATTACCAAATTTTCTTGAAACTGCAAAACTGCCGCCCCTATTTGGTTCAATTTTCACAGTGTTAAACCGTTCTTTCTATACCGAAGTTCGCTCGCACTTTATGGAAACGATTTTGATAGTTAAGTTTTATGTATAAATGTGTTTTTGCGGCGATTTGTTTTTATCTGATAGCCATGGTTCTTGACAATAGCTCTAGCCCGAATTTTCCATGAAAGTAAACTTTTTCTTAGTACTATCATGTCAATTTTAACCCATTCCTCTTGGTCCGTTTTCCAAAGTCCGTTCACTGTTCTTCGATGCCGTTTTCCTAAGGCTCGTTTTAATAAATCGAAAGCGCAAAAGTCCATTGATTTTACAGTCGAGTGATTTTACAGGTATTCCATTAAATGGGATGCAGTTCATTCCTGTATCTGATTTTTTCTTTCTTAAATAAGCAGCAGTTGATTTAGACGTGTGACTACAGGCTTTGTCCATATGAAGCTCAACTTTATCAATGTCCTTTCCATATAAGGCTGGAGTTTCTTCTTCAAAAATTGGTTCTAAAATATTCTGCTGATAGTAGAGTGAATTAATTTTGGCTGAACTTGAGAAGTTTTTCATTTTTAACTTGCCGTTGTAACTATATCCTTCAACTATCATGAATCCCTTAGGGAACTTTTCTGTACACTGACGAAGCCATTTCGTACGGTCATACCCGTTAGCTGAGCAATAGAAAATTGATCTTTTTTATTACAGTCACTTAAATATATCCATGTCTCATCGAGTGTTACTACAATTTTCCATTTTTCAGCAGCTAGGTGTTTTTCATATAATTTTCTACAATTTGTTTTCTTTCAGCAATATGCTTTGGAAGAAGCAGATGAACTTTAGGTTTAAAGACCTTTTTTAACTTCAAATCTTTATGAATGATTTTATTTACAGTGCCAGAAGACATTCATAGTTTCTATACAATGGATCTTTGAGTCGACAGATTTTCTTTTAGGATCAGAGACTTCACTTTCTTAATATTTACCTGCATTCGAACCGTCTTAGGATGAGGTTTCACGGTCATGTTTTCATTTTTCTTTCAGTAAGGTTTTTTTTTCTCCTTTCAAATTTAATATATTATAAATACCTTTGTTAAAAATGCTATAACCACGATTTTTACACCACTTTGTTATTGGTTGATACGAATATTTCTCCTCGGAAAGCGCAGTTGCATAATCTTCGGGCCATCTATCGATTTTAGGAGCCATTTTCAAAATAAATCTTTTATTTTACATTCCAATCAAAACAAACAGTAGAAGGCGATTATTCTGCAGTTCCCAAAATTTTATCTCAAAATGCAAACTACAAAAATAAATTACAGAATCATTTCCATAAAGTGCGAACGACCTTCTGTACATGTTTTCAAATAAATACCGGGAATTATTCAATAAAACACAAAGTAATGGTTTAATTATTCAAATTTGTTTTATTTCCTTCAAAATAGGTCCCATTTGATGAAATACGTCTATGGCAACGAATAATCCAGTCGTCGAAAGACTTCTTAAAGGTACTCATCGGTATAGCCTTGAGTTCCTTCAGCGAATTTTGTTTTATGTCTTCAACGGACTCAAAACGTTTTCCACGAAGTGGTAATCTGAGTTTGTGGAACAGTAAAGAGTCAGCCGGGACCTTATCTAGCGAATACGGCGGTTGCTTAATGACATTCGTTAAATTTTTGGTCAACAAATCGCTCACAAGGATTGATGTGTGGGCCGGCGCATTACGGTGGTGCAGAATCCAAGAATTGTTCTTCCCCAACTCTGGCCTTTTCCGTCAAACATTCTTTCAAAAATGCCCTCATAACGCCCAAATAATATTGTCTGTTGACCGTTTGCTCCTCCAGAATGAGTACCGAGTAGACAACACCATGACTACTTCATTTTGTCGATGTTTTCGTTAATAGAAAACCTTGAAGGACGACCTGAAAAAGGCAAGACTTAATCACTTCTCGGCCTTCTTTGAATGATTAGTACCACCCGTATGTTCATGACTTCGATAAAGCTGACTCACCGTAGGCCTTCTCCGACATCTTCAACGATTTAGCATAGGAAATTTCGTTGGCATCAAAAAATGTGAGGCAAAATCATTGTTCGATCCATTGTTTAATCCATTTTAAAAAACAGCAGAGAATATTTGAGCACAACAAACAACAACCACAGCAGTGGAAAATGATACAACAGCGTCAAGACTTAAGGTGACAATGAGGTACACTGGCCCAATCGTATGACAAGTTTTTTTTAAAAAATTCCTTTGACGTAATATTTTTAAATTAATCATTCCCGGTATTTATTTGACAGAATGTATGTTTGCTATCATCTAAAGACAATCCCCATTCTAAAACTATAAAAAACATTCTAAAGTTTTGGAACATAATGGAAAAGCTTTAACAAAGCCCTTTTTAACATTTCATGTATTTCCCCCCCAGAGCACCTTAGTCGTTAGCGAGGTACTGCATGAGATCGGTTCGAGTCCTGGGAAGTCCCATTAAATTGTCTGATATCTACGCCGCTTGGGTATATGTAATATCCTAATCGGCCGGAGAGTCCATCTGTAGGGTTTGTAGGGATGGAAGGAGAGTTAGATCCCCCAAATGTCGTGTTTGAGGGTGCTCGGGCTAAAATATGGTATCACTTCAATGTTACTCCCATAATCAGGGGCGGCTCCAGCCCAGAGTTTTTTTTTGGGGGGGGCAATATATATATATATATATATATATATATATATATATATATATATATATATATATATATATATATATATATATATATATATATATATATATATATATATATAAGAAATAAACATCTTCTCATTTTAAATTTAAACTCATTTAGTATTAGGTCTACGATTATATAATTTTAGGCTATAAAAAAAAAAATACGCCGGGCTTTTTGGGAGGGGCAATTGACCCTATCACCAATGCCCATAATGAGCCCAATAATGCCCATTGGAGCCGCCAATGCCCATAATGAAGAAGCCGACAAATTCGCAGTGTATGGGCAAATGTATCCGAACAAGTGCCTACCTCATTGAAAAAAAATGTTGTATTTTTATAGATAATTTCGAGTTAAAGTAGAATTTAACAGAAGGAAGATATGCTTTTGCCAACTCCAATGGCCCTTGCAATCAGTTTATTGTAGAAAGAGAAAGCAATAATCCTTAACCTTTACTTCATGTTTTAGCTTCTAATATCTTTAATTCCATTCCCGTTTCAGTGTATCGGAAATCTTTCGCTGTTTCCTGATACCATTTGCGAAATCTGATCATCCCGGTCAAGAAATATTCTCTGTTTTTTTACACATATGTGCATCTGGCTCAACTGGTTGTATAATCACTTAAATAGCTGAATAATTGGTTGAATAATTTCTGAGGATTTCAGAAATTATTCTTAAAAATCCTTTTCTTTGATATAACCCTCACATAGGTGAAAATGCTTTTTTCAAGTTCAAAAAACAATTCCCCAGTAGTCTTTTCTAACGAAACTACCACGGGTTATTAACGTAGGATATCTCTTTTCTATGTATATATGTATGTATGCATGTGTTATGTATATACATATATATATATAAAAGTTCCGTAACTGACTCATTCATTCACTGACTGACTGACTGTCTGACATACAACGCACAGACCAAACCGCTGGACCTAAAGGGATGAAATTTTGCATGGCGATTCTTCTAATAGTGTAGGGGTGCACTAAGAAAGATTTTTCAAAAATTCTTCTTAGATGTTTTTAAATTAAATTTGTAAGCTGTTTTTTAAACTTTTTTTACGTTTGCATTTAAAATAATACATTGAGGGTTATAAAATTTATATCACGAGAAAGATCATAAAAATTCCTTCAAAATGAAATTTTTTTCGAATTTTTTAGC
Source organism: Dolomedes plantarius (assembly GCA_907164885.2). Lineage (NCBI taxonomy): Eukaryota > Metazoa > Arthropoda > Arachnida > Araneae > Dolomedidae > Dolomedes > Dolomedes plantarius. The sequence goes on from OU015493.1 coordinate 188,205,686, forward strand.
TCCATTTCCTGATTTTTGGTGAATTTTTAAAGATTAATTTTTAGAATTTAATTTATTAAATGCTGATCACGTGATTTCTTTTTCTGGTACTTTCAATAAATTTATCGTCACGTGCGTAACAACTAAATAGACAAAAAAAATATTTTTTTCTCTTTCTAATGCAGCAGACGATTGGATATTATCCAAAAAAATGCATATCCCTTACGATTTTTTTATAAATATATATATATAGATAGATAGATATTTTACATCAATTGTATACATTGATCATCGCATTTATTATAAATATATATATTTATTTTTTGGCATAAATTGCATACGTTGACCGTTGTATTTAATTTGAATGTACTCCGTAGCGAAGCGCGGGTTTTCAGCTAGTATATATATATATATATATATATATATATATATATATATATATATATATATATATATATATATATATATATATATATATATGTGTGTGTGTGTGTGTGTGTGTGTGAAAATTTTGACACATTTTTGGAACTTTTTTGTTTCGCTGTTTACTGCTTGCCAAAATTATAACTCGCGACGACGGATGGTTTTAGCGTCTGAAATTTTGCTTTCCGGAGGACCGCTATGGAGGAACGTAATCCTCCGTTAAAAAGCTGAAGTCTAAACTTCGACTAAAGATTTTTCCTCTCAGAATAAATAATATTGTGAAGTCTTTTTTCTCCCCTCTTTGTTTTAAAATTTTCAATCTGCCTGGTCGGTTTACTCTCAAGGTATCATAAAAACCCATTATAAACTGGAGTTATGTTATCTAAAAGATATTAACCTTCTAGTTCAGTTCTTAACCGAGTGCCTGCGGGCATACGGGCGGCCGACTTAATTTTGAAATTTCTTTTCGTATTTTACTATTTACTGCGTTGAGTCAAAATGTGCCAAAATGGACAACACGCCTCCAAGAAATCCTTTTAATTGCCAAATGGAAACAGTTTCATCTATTTCGAGTATTCTCCAAGCAAAAGTAGAAGAAATATAATTGGAATATTTTAATCTAAAAAATGATATTCTAATCAAATTTAGTGCATCTGGCGAGAATTTTTAGAATCTCGTTCACCGTAAAAATTTTCCTAATTTTAAAAATGCTTCCTCTAAAATAAAGTCTTACTCTGGATCAACACACCTGCGAAAAACGAAACCTTATTTTCAATGAATTTTATAAAATCAAAATGCAGATCTCAACTTGATGATCATTTAGACGATTGCTTTAGAATGGGAAAATCATCGTATATTCCCAATTACGAAAAATTAGCTAATTCCTTTTGGAGTCAAAAGTCTCATTAAATTTCAAATAAAGTATTCATAAGTAATAAACCCATTTATACTATATATTTTTTTTTATTTCCATGTTCCTAATTCAAAATTTTATTTAGTTTACTTCTTTTTTTATTATTTTCAAAACATATTGTAATAATATTAGAAGGTCGGCAACGAACTGTTGAATAAAAACAATTTCTATGCTGTAAATAATGATCATCGGTGATACAAAAACGATTGTTTATCCCTACCATACTCTCTGAAAACTTCAATGTGCTCTCGACCACGCTAAGCTTCTGAACCATTGTTCTAGTTAATTTCAAGGTATTTTTTTTCTATTTTCCATGTTAGTGGGACGGTGCCTACATTGGCTCTTAAACAGTAGACTAGATGGACCCTTAATATTAAGATAAAGCAGTATAAAAGTTATGCTCCTTGATTGAAAAAAAAATAATTCAAACTCTTTCCCTCACTCTTGGTATTTCAACCATGTGTTTATGTATTCAGGGGCGTGAATCTATTATACTCAAAGTTTCATTTCGGAACTCGATTATTTTGAAAACTTCTTCCTCTCTCGTCACGTGCTAAATTTTTCGCTTACGGCAGCAACCAATCTGTCCCTTACACTAATGTTATTAGGAAGGCTATAATGTGCTAAAATTTCCCTTGTTTAAATCTTGACTGGTATTCTCGAGGTCTTCCTGTGTTAGTTAAGGTTTTTTTTTTAACTCTGGGGATTCTGATAACGTAATTCCACCGTTTTTAGTTTCGTTGTTGTGGAATTGTAAAGAGTCTGGGCTGGGGGCATTCTGCATGTTTTGGTTTATTCTATAGATGTTCTCTTATTCTGATTCAGGGGATGCTTGACTGAGAGCTCTACGGTTATTTTTGTTGCTACACGAGACCCCATTAGACCCATAGGCGTAGCATGCTTCTAACTTTTTTGGGGGGGGAGGAGAGAGGGCACAAATTAGGGATGGGATATCGAAAGGAAAATATCGATATGAGTATCGATAATAATATCGGTTATTAATATCGATATCAATAATATATCGGCACAAAAATATCGATATTTCAAAATATCAATGATATTTCAAAATATTGGTGATATTTCAAAATATAGACGATATTTCAAAATATAAATGATATTTCAAAATATCGATAGCATATTTTCCTTTCACTATGCAGTCAATCGTATTCGGAGGAATGATTGTAGAGTAAAATAATATACATATGGTAATAGTACGAAAAAAAAAATTATCGTAATTTAATTCAATAAGGAAATAGCATTTCAATAAACAATATTTTATCAAATTAGAAAGTTTCTATTTAGAGAAAGAAAGAAATCGTGGTTTGGGTGAAACAATGGCAACACTGACTGTATGTAAACAAATTGGAAGGAGATATTGCATATAACCGGTTTCTGGACCAAAACCCTGCAGCTAAGAAATTTTTGTACGTCACAGTCCATTATTTGGAAAATTAAAAATTAGCTTCCTGCACCATTGGAGTCTTTGTAATGAACCAGAGCCTTACTGGATATTATATTTCTTCAAGAATCCTTCATATCCTGGAGTAGTGGGGTTTGAAAAAAGAAAAACTAAATTCAGTGGTCACTGATGGAGGATCGAATATGGTGAAAGCCGTGGAAATGGCTTTTGGTAGAAAAAAAAACATGTAATATGTTTTCCCTATCTCCTAAATTTGGTCGCTTACCGTTCACTTGAAGCCGTATCAGAGCTCGTGCCACTAAATGGAAAGGTGAAGAAAGTGATGACCTCGTTCAAACACAGTGTTTGGGCTTCATATGAATTGAGAGTAGAAAGTAATCTGAAACTCATGCAGAGTGTGGAAACATGGGGAATTCTACATCCGTAATGATCGAGTGCTTTCTAAGCCTCAGCTCAACACTCAACAACATCATCCACCGACACACATCGGTACCAAGCATGACAACATCTGCAGAGAACCAAGATTTGCAGGAAATCATCCAACTTCTTGAGCCTCTTCTAAAAGCCACAAAACAGTTATCAGGAGATAAATACCCCACAATCAGTATCGCGATTCCAATACCAACCATGGTAGAAAATAAAATTTCCAAGATGTCACCTACGTCTAATTTTGGCTTCAATCTGAAGGAAGGAATCTTGGAAGCGGCAAAAAACGGCTCATGGTTTAGAATGTACTAGCACTGGCCGTAAGTACGTTATTGGACCCCCGATGGAAGACATTAAACTTCAGGGACCCTGAGACTACTACCAAAGCAATTCAAGAACTGAAAGGAATTTTGAAAAGAGCGCATTCACCGAAAAGTGGACACAATTCCGATTCTGACAGTGTAGAAGGATCTAATTCATCTTTTTTTGGTGAACACTCCAAAACGGTTCAGAAAACTTGGAAGCATCGGAGTTCTTTAGGTAGCTCAGATTTTCCTGATGTGCTTGCCTTTGATTTGCGATCCCCTGCAGAAGCTGACATCAACAAGTGTCCGCTTTCGTTTTGGAGTAAATCAATTGGATTGTACCGGGAACTATGATCGGTTGCCAAGCGATAATTGGCTGCGACTTCTTCACCAGTGCCATCTGAAATAATTTTTTCTCACGCCAGCAATATAATTAACTCAGCTGGAAATCGTCTCACATTGAATAAACTTCTTTTCTCTACTTAGTGGGAGAAGAATTCTTTTTTAAAATTAATGGACAATAATTGTTTTTATTCATTTTTTGTTCTTTGTAGAATTCATTTTTATATATTGAACAATTTTTGATTTTTTCACACATTTTTTGATTGCTTACATTAAAAATTACTTTCTATATATTAGAAATTATTTGTATTTAATTAAATAAATAATAATGTTTTTAAGTTTAGTTCTTTTGCCTGATTTACTTATGTATCTTTTTAAATTAAATTTTTTAGATAAGCTATTCACAATTTAAATCCCTTCTGAGATTTCATAAATTAAAATGATTAATGATAATATTTTAATTAAGTAATTTTTTATTTTATATTTGGATACAATAATTCAACTGTCTTAAACTCTAGACTTCTCATAAATACCAAACTCAAGATATTTCAAAATATTTAGCCTTGTTTACTTGATTGATATGAAACTTTCTGACAGGTTTTATAGTGGAACTGACTTTCAAACCCCTTACTGAGATGGGATGATGTGGTATATAATTCTTACTGAATAAAAGTATAGGCCAATGCCACTTTCAATTTTTATTCTTACTGGATTAATTTTCTCCATTTTGGCTCGTTTTCAGGAAGTCCCCAGAGAACTTTATTTAAAATCAAAAAGTTTTATCCTTTAAATTTAAAAATCTCCAACTCAAAACAACATGAACAAAAAGCTTCAAAATATGTTTGTCTTAGGGAGTAAACATCTACACATGTAGTAAATCTGATGAAAAAGACTTTTAAGATTAAACTATCAGGAAGAAAACTTCATGGTGGAATTGGCCTATAACTTTTATTTAACATTGTATTATAGTTCTTTCTATCCATTTGTTTCAACAGTTGAATATAGACCCTCATTGAATAATTTTACATTTTTTCAATATAATTTTTTTTAATTTCATTTATTTTTTCCTTTTGGTTTTGAGATTTTTCAACCCAAAGTTTTATAAATTATAATTATTTCAAATACATTCTTTTGAAAATGTGTAATCGATAATATCGGTAATATAATATCGACATTCCGATATTATCAGAAATCAAATATTGATATTATAATACCTAATAATGAAGCGTAAATATCGATATTTCGATAATATCTATATCAATATCCCATCCCTAGCACGAATTGAATTCAGTTAGGGTCCTCCTCTGCGCATTGACTGCTGGACGGTCCTTAAAATATGAAATATTATGATTTTTTTGAAATTGAATAACAATAGAATTGATGTTTGAGTTGTATTCTAAAGTTATACAATGAGGAAAATAAAAATAATATAAATAAAATGAGGAAAAAATATAGCACCGAATTTTTCTTATGGATCATATCAGTGTTAAAAACTATGTTAGGGCTAAAGACATAACCAGAATCTTCAATTTCACAGTTTGAAAAGGCGGAAAAAAACCTACTTTCTGAAAAGTTTTCTACAATTTTCTGATTTTAACTGAACTTCTATTAAGTTTTAATTTACTTCAATTTAAGTTGGGGAGGGCACGTCCCCCCCCCCTCCGACGCTACGCCTATGATTAGACCGGCACCTACTGCTTAAAACCGATTTCGAACGGCTATAAACAAAACATCCATGCCAACAGTGGGACTCAAGCAACAGACTCTGGTACAAAAAGCCAACACCCTAGACATTCGGTTATCGCCCGGAAACTCTGTTTCAGGAGAAGATAACGGAAATGCTTTTTGAAATTCGAATTCATCTTAATTTATAATAATTTAAAGAGAATATCGTAAGGTTTCTTTTCATTCCCTGACGTGTTTCACTCGCTTTACTTTTATTTTCCCTAACCTACAAAGTGCTCTGTTTTGTCCGTTAACATGATTGTTAAAACCCCTTCCTTCTCGCTCCCGGCAAAATTACGGGTTGAGGTTTCGTCTTCTATTTCTCGTGCCCGTAATATTTCCGGGCTGGGGTGTTTAGAAGTTACGCACCAAAAAGATTAAAACAATCCATTTCATTTACCCTGAAAAATTTTATTTCGTATTTTACATACCAGATAGCAGCACCAAACTATTTTTAATCTAATTGGGGTTGGTTTTTTTAAACTAGATGTGGCAGATCAAGAAATAAATGGAATCCTCCGGAAAAAATAGGCACTTTTATTACCGTTGTCTTGAAAATTATGCGATCGTTAAGGGGTTAAAAGTTTTCTGTCAGCAGTTTGAAGTTTTAATGCTCAAAACTGACTTTTTACATATATTTTTTAATATTTTACTTTTTTGTCCTATAAAATACTAAAAGTGCCATTAAAGGGGCATTGATGCTTTTACTGAATTTTCAAACATCTCCTTCTGGATGTTTGAAAAACTTGTACCAGACTACAAAACAATCAATTTCGATAAAATCCTCGAGCAGGTGAAAAGACCCAAAAGATATCTTCGTAGAACAACTTCTAACTTTAAAACATTGATAAAGAGTGACAAGCGCTGTTAAAATAAATAATCAAAATTAACTTATGATTAATTGACAGAAGAGAGCATTCCGAAAGTACGGATGAGTGTATCGTAGTCAAAACTAAATTTATAAATAAACTCCCGTATAATTTTTTGAAAGAAACAAAATTTGGTTTTATGTTTCCAGAAAGACCAAACTACACTGAAGTGCCACTGAATTAGGGATAGCAAAGCCTATGCAAATTGTGTAGCGCTGCGCATCATGTATGCGCAAGTGAGGGCACTGTGGTAACTGCATATATAGCGCGTACTGTGGTTGTTCTGAATTAGTTGTTGGAATTGCCAGTATGGGTAAACTGCCTGATTTAGACGCCTTCGATCGCGGACAAATCGTAGGTGCGCGACGCATGGGCCATTCAATTTCCGAAATCGTCAGACAGCTAGGATTTTCAAGGTCGACAGTGTCAAGAGTATACCAAGAATACATGGATGGTGGAAAAAAACTAGCGATCGGGCAAACTGCAAAGCACAATTAGCCTTGACAGTGCGTGGTGAGAGACGGCTCAGGCGTATTGTACGTAGCCAGCGAAGCCAAACATTCTCTGGGACGCTGCAATTGCAACTCGCAATCCCCCTCCGAGAACCATCCAGGGAAGGAAAATAGCGTTGCTTAACGAGTGGGACCAATTGCCACAGGAAATCATAAACTGCCTTATTTCAAGTATGAAATCACGCTGCGAGAGCTGTATATCTGTAAGAGGGGACCATACCCTCTATTAACCCATCTATTAACCAATTTTTTTGTTTATTCTGCAACCGCTGTTTCATACCTTCCGACTCCAACGAGTATTACGCACGATCATGCGTGTGTATTACAATTATTGAATGGTTATTTGTTTTATATTGTATCAATGTATGTACATATCAAATTTCAATAAAATCGGTACTGTAGTTCTAGAGATAATCGACCAAGTCTGCAAATTCTTTTGATTTCTTACACCAGTGTATAATCGGAAGCTGTTGCTAACTGAAAATCAACATTTTTTTCAAAAAGACACATCAAAAGTGTCCGTGTTTAAGCTTTTGGTTTAGGAAAAGAGTTTCGAAAGTTTTACATCTAAAAGTCTATCGCTCCCCTGATAATAAAGAATTTAAAAGAAAAGTCTCTTGTAAATTCAAACTTTCATATCAAAGGGAGGTTTCATAGAGCATACAAAGCTTGAAGTATATTTTTTGTAATGTACGAAACTTGTGGGAAAGTTTTATAAAAGAGAAGTATAACAGGAAAAAACATATATTAAAACTGTCTCACACAGCGCACACATGTGGGTAAATTTATTGCACTTTGTAGTGACTAGTTCATTTTTTTTTATTCTGCTTTCACTGTCTGCTTTTACTTCAGTTTTCCTGTACATTCATAAAGTCATTGTGTTTGCATAAATTTATACTGATTATCCTGCCCCCTCTCTTTCTCTAGGAGGATATATATATATATATATATATACATACATACAGTCGGACCTCTATTTAACGAACCTCTATTTTGCGAATTTCTCTATTTAGCGAACTTTTCTATGGGACCAAGAACATTTTGCGAATTTCTTCGTAAAATAACCTTTAAATAGCGAAGTGCATTCTCTATTTAAAGAAATTTTTCTTGTCATTCAATATTTTTTTCTACATATTTCTCAAAATATTTCTGTACATTTCAAGCTAATTCTTTCTTTTAACACATTTAACACATTAACTTTCTTTTAACACATTCCGACGAGGATTACAGTTTGAAAAAAATACGCTTGAAGGGGTTTTGAGGCATTGCAAAAATGCGAGAAGTATTATGAGATAAAGCACTTTTTCAAAACAAAAAACTCAGACAAAATCAACAAACTTTACCAATAATTAAATTTAAGGACGCATGTGGTAATGTAAGCTTAAAATTACTTGTTATAATAAATGCGATAATGTCATTAAAATTCATAAATTTTAATATTATTTTTTTAATTGAAAATACAGTGTATTCCCGGACAAAGTTTTGTTTTATTTTTGTTTTCCTTGCAGATTTCTGTTTGATGGGTAAGATATATAAAACAAATAGACATAATTTAAAAAATAAAGGTGTGAGCAATAACTTTTATTAATAATATTTAGTGTTTATGAATTTAAAATCTGTCTTGTGTAGTTTAAAGTATTTTAAAATGAATATCTCTATTTAACGAATTTTCCATATAATGAACTTTTTTCGGGATTTAGCGAATTCGTTAAATAGAGGGCCGACTGTATATATATATATATATATATATATATAAGAATAAGACGAAAGAGAAAACCAGTAATAGCTCTAAAGCTACTTGCAGCCAGGAACAAACAACATGTAAAGAAAAGTATGAATAAGGTTTTTGACAGCATTTCTTCATCAGCAGTGTCAATGCTGTCTAAAAACCAATGGATTGTTTCTGATGAGTATGATCTATTAAATAAACACACCCAGACACCGTACAATCCATTATTAACAGAAGAATTGATTAATAAGTGAATTAAGTTTGATTAAAAGTACTTAACCAAAGAACACCAAGCCTGGCGCTAGTCAGAGTGGAAGTTACTTCAGAGTGGACTACTTAGAGTTACTAAGTCAGAGTGGAAGAACATGTAACCGCAAGATGACTGACGTCATAAAACTTGTAACCATTGAGGTAGTGGTTTCTCAGTTACAGACTTACTTAGGTTACCGTATTTTAAGACTATTATTCCTTTAATTATTTAGTTTTTATTATTATTACTAGCAGTAGTTGCTTTTCTTGATTGCCTCGTGGCTCTTTGTTTGTGTGAAAGGAGTTTATTTTTAGTTGCTCGAATTCTCTTTCGATTTATAATACATTTTTTGGGAGTTTATTGTTCACCATATATTGTTTAATCTTAATTTTTAATCTAATCTATTTTGGGACACTTTTTCTGTTTGTACTTCTAATTTACATACAATAATATTAGGTTATTCGAAATGCTGCTTACATCTTAATTTCTTTGTTAAGTTAACTGAATATTTTCCACTTAATAATTATA
>OU015493.1:188220106-188282606 GCA_907164885.2 Dolomedes plantarius
AACAACATAAATATATCTTTTCAAACATTTATCTGTCTTATATGTCTAAAAATATCTGAAGCATGTTAGATATTGGTTCAATAGATATATCTATTTGTTTAACATTTTTTTAGCATAAGTAACAGAGCTTGAAATAGCACACTATATTACGAAAAGGTTTTTATTCGAGTATATTTATAGAATTTCTGTGTGATAGAACTGCAATATATATGTAAATAAATTTCTAACGTAATTTATACAAGCAATACTTTATTTCTCACTGTTTCAACAGATAATTTTTACTGCTGCTAGTATTTTTAACGATAAAAATGAAAAATTTGTCTCAATATTTTTAGAATCATTTTATTTAAAAGAGAAAAAGCAATTTTCATGTAAAATTATGGATAAGATTTGCTGCTTGAAAAGTAATGAAGATTTCTTTTATCTGTACAGTTACTTTTTCAGACAAGATTTTCAGAGAAATATTTTGCCAGTTGAAAAATTAAGATCTTTTGGGGGAATTCTTTTATCAACTCAATTCTTTTTAACTAATTCTTTTATTTTCTGAAATATTCATTTTAATTAATGGATGTCAATATGTATAACTTTATAGATAATATTATATATATCCCTAAAAGAGGCTGGATATTCATTAGTTTATTTTTTTCTGATTTTTTATGCTAAGTTTTGCAAAAGTTAAGATTAAAAAAAGTTTTTTTATGAAATAGTTCAGTTATAAAAACATATAGTAACGCAGTTCGTTTGTCTCAATATAAAAATTAGCATAAAAAAATTATTGGCCATAGATTATTTAGATAGATAGGGTTTGGAACGCTACTATCAATTTTTGCTACATGAGGGCTAATTAGTCCGGGACCTACTACTTAAAGCCGATTCCGAAAGGCTACAAAGGTCCATCCCAAGAGTGGGATTCGAACCCACAAACTTTCGTATCGAATAACCAGTAACATACATAAGAGTAAAAACATTTAAATGCTGCAATTCTCTATTAAATTATTATCTGCTTCATGGAATTCAGTTAACTGGCAATACTTCATATACATATGACGTATATATACATATACGTCATATACATATGAATTATCATGCATATATGACAAAACATTTTCTGCCTGAATAGGTATATTTGTCACCGATAGGAGGCGCTTCAGTTGCGTCAGTAGTTTGTACAGTATCGCAGAACAGTTCGTAGCTAAGTTAGGATTACAACTGCTCAGTGTGACGGATGTCATTCATGAGAATGGCTGGCAGGAACGTGACGTAGACGTGGCAGGAAACATCGAAGCACAACATCTGCACAACATCGAAGAGGGTTTCATCTGTAATTCATGTCACATAATAGCGAATACCTTCTTTTGACATAACCAATGACGTCGTCCGACCTCTGTCCTCCTGTGACATCAAGTAGTTCCATAAACAAAATTCACAAGGTGTAAGGTCTGAAGAACCTTGGTGGCTATTCATTCGAGGAGGAGCGATTTAGGACACGTCATCGCCAATTGTCGATTGCAGAAGACACTGGAAAGGACCTGTGATGTACAGAGGTACTCTATCCTGCATCCTGCCTCCATCCTGCACAATGGAGCGATTGGCTTTCTTCCAAGAAGGGAATAATGCTGTCTGTTAAAAACACTGTATACGGCTGCTCTGTGACAGAAAAAGTTCGTAGTGTACCAGGCGGCTGATCTGTTTTAATAGCAACAGGTAGCAGCTGCGGGACCCTTACGGTGTCTCCTATCGGTGCCAAATGCAACTATTCTGGCAATAAAATTTTTCACTATAAGCATTTCTGTGAAAACCCCATTGTTCTATTGCTTATACTTTTCGAATAAATATACACTGCTGGCCACCCAAATTGCAACACCAAGAAAAACAAGAGATATCACAACAAAATTTATTTTGTAGATAACATATTGACCAAGTATCAAATGATTAAATTTATAGACTTCTGTGAAGTGTGGTTCCTGCCAAAATCAGTAGCCAGAGTAGCCGCCATTGTTGGAGATCACCGCTGCCACACGCCTCGGCATTGATTCAAAGAGACTTTGGATGAGTTCTTGAGGTACAGCAGACCAAGCAGCTTCCACAAGTTTTCAAAGTTGATCTGCTGTGGCAGCTGGGGATGGAATCTGGGTCAATCGTAGAGCAACCATGGACCACATGTTTTCTATCGGCGAAAGATCCGGAGAGCAAGGCGGCCAGGGAAGCAATTCAACCTGGCGATTGACGAAGAACCGTTTGACAATGCGTGCCACGTGTGGTCGCGCATTATCCTATTGAAATATGGCTGTGGGCAAACCCTGAAGGTAACGAAGGACAACTGGCTCCAACACCTCGGAGATGTAGCGCTGGCTGTTTAAAGTACCGGCAATGCGTACTAGAGGTGTGCGAGAGTGATATCCAATAGCGCCCCATGCCATAATACCCGGTGCAGGACCAGTGTGGCGGTGCATAACGCAGCTGTTCAGCTTCCTCTCTTCACGGTGTCTCCAGACTCGAATGCGACCATCGTGGTGTTGCAGACAGAAGTGTGACTCGTCAGTAAAGACAATTTCATTCCATTCTGCCTTCCACATCCTTCTGTCATCGCACCATTGGCGGCGGAGACGTCTATGGTTCTGCGTCAAGGGTAGACAAAGCAATGGGCGTCTTGCGGACAGACCACTCTGCTGTAAACGGCGTCGAATGGTACGCGCAGACACTGGATGATGCGTTACAGACTGCATGTGCTGTGCTATGGTTCGTGATGTGACTGAGCGATCCGTCACTGCCATGCGCACAATTTGCCTGTCATAACGTGAAGTGGTGCGCTGAGGTGGATGCGATCGGACACGCCGGTCCGTCGTACCCTCCTGCATCCAACGATCACATATCCGCATTACAGTTGTTTGGTTTCGTCCAACACGACTACCGATTTCCCTGAAAGATAATCCACAATCTCGGTAGGCCACTATCCTTCCTCTGTCGAACTCGGAAACTTGATCAAAAGATGATCGCTGTTTTCGACGAGGCATAATTGATCGTTTTTTTTAAAAAACCACAAGAAAAACACATTTGCCGAACTTGAAATCACCGAAATCTCCAAGCCTTAAATTGCGCTTTGAAGTGGCGCCACAGGCGAGCGTGATGTGCGTCTGCGCTGAAATTCTAATCATTTGCATATCTCACCTCCGCTAATGCATGTTGTAAATTTCATGTTATTTGCATATTTCCTTCAGGGTGTTGCATTTACAGTGGCCAGCAGTGTATATATACATTTATAAATATATATATATATATATATATATATATATATATATATATATATATATATATATATATATATATATATATATACATATATTTATATATATATCCAAATATTTCCCTTTCGTACATTGAAATTATAAGTAGAAAATTTTAAACTTTCTCGATTTTAAGTGCATAAATTTATATGACACGGAAAAATTGAGTGTTAATTTTGTTTTACAAACCTGAGAATTGAAGAAGTAGTATATGATGGGATTGTAGATGACGCTCGTCTTTGCGAAAATTGCTGGACAAACGGATGAAACGGGTCCTAAGAATTTCCCGTAACCCACCGAGACCATTAAAGACACTACAGCATACGGCGTCCACGCGATGATTGTGCAAACAATCATTGCAACTGCCATGTAGGTAACTTTAGCTTCAGCCTTCGCTGCTCTGCTACGTTCATTACCTTTGGAACACTGTACAAAAAAATATACAACACATTAATGTTAGTAAATTATGCAAAACTAAAAATATGGGACAAAAAATACATAATTCATGGAATAAATTGATCATTAAAAATACAAGGTGCGGCCATTAGTTTCCAAGACTGATCTAATAACTCCAGAAAGTATTACTGAAAATACATACCCATTTAATATGTTTCGAAGTAACTCCCACCTGCCGTAATGCACTTCTGTGCTCGACTGTATAAGTTTCGTTAACAACTTTTAAAGTCCTCTTTCAGAATGTTCTTTAATTTGGACGTCGCCGTTTTCTTTATGGCTTCGACATCTTCAAATCTTGTTCCCTTCAGCAAATCTTTCAGTTTTGGAAACAAGAAAAAGTCTGCTGGTACTAAGTTCGGAGAGTATGAAGGATGCTGCATCTCCAAGACCTCATGCTGGGCCAATTTGCTGAAGGGAACAAGATTTGAGGATGTCGAAGCCATCAAGAAAACGGTGACGTCCACATTAAAAGAGCATTCCGAAAGAGGACTTTAAAAGTTGTTTCCGAAATTTATACAGATGAGCATAGAAGTGCATTACGACAGGTGGGAGTTACTTTGAAACGTATTAAATGGGTATGTATTTCATGTAATATTTTCTGAAGTTATTAGATCAGTCCTGGAAATTAATGGCCGCACCTTGTAGTATAGTAGAATCTGAAGCATCTGTGCTATGATCCTTTTTTTTGTTATGGTAGTTTACATCCTCCTAAAATTTTTTAAGTATCTTGTTCTTCAGAAGTCATCTTTCCATGTGTGTGTGTGTGTGTGCTGTGGATTATATATTGAGATTAATGTTATAAATGAAGCGTGTAATGTTTTGTCGTTGTTGTTGCTTATTCCTAGTTAATAACTCTGACACGTTCCATCCGGTCATAATGTACCAGAAGAGTAATAATCTTTTTTAGGGTAAATCCCTTGATTCATGAGGCGTGAATTTAGTCCAGGATATGCTGAGGACTACAGAGAGTATATTACGTTTTTGTCAGACAAGTGTTATGGATATGGAGATTATTGTTTGTTCTTCTCTTGTGAGATGGTTCAAAATTGTCTTTGTTTTACGGGTAAAATACAAAGCACTAGTTTGGGATATTTTTCCATTGTGGAATATATTTTGCTTTAAGGGGAGATTGTTGCTTATAGAAGGTTTGGCTTGGAGAAGTCGGGGGATGTCTGAAAGCCCTTTTTGCTAAGACATCATCTATGTAATTTCTGCGTATACCAACATGGGAAGAAATCCAATGGAAAAAGATTTCTCTTCCAGCGAGGGTGGGTTTTTGATAATTATAAATTTTCAAGATGTATCCTTGCAGTTGAGAAAGTGTTTAATGTTTTTTCTATGCTTTGGATGACTCTCAGATTGTCCGTTAGTATGAAACATCGTCATTGGGGTGAATAATTTCTTTAAAATTGATTTCTATTGCCTCTAATTCTGTTCTGAAGATTGAAAATTCAGTTGAGTTCTTTTTTCGGTGCCTTTCCTGTGATTGACAAGATCTATATTGGTGCCTGACCCATCTTCTAATTTATTACCATCTGTGTAAAGTTTGATAGCATTAGGAAGGATTTTTTAATCAGTTCTAAGCCAAGTTTATAGAGTATGAACAAAATATCATGTTTTTTTCTGAACTGCTGATTCTGAACTTCTGAACTGCTGAGAGATGTATAAAATAAAATTTCATAGCTTAAAACTGGGTTTAATCTTTTAATATAGGAAAGATCTCTGAGTGTCATAGATAAGCATCTTATTTCTGGTCACACATAGCAAAAGGTGTAATATATAGTTTATATTGTATACATATGATTTAAGTTACAAATTTCTATGTGACAAACAATGGCTGAAACTATCATCTTTCTTTAAAAATATAATTAATAGAAAAATTTTAATATTTAAAAGAATTCATAAATCTAATAAAGTGTGACATAACTGTATTATATTCTCTATTTATGTGTTTCCCCTGAGATGATTTAATCATTGATTGAATACTATTTTAAATCTCCATTTCCCAAACATATCTAATACTTTTAGTCTCCCCTTTTAATTACTTATAATCTCCCTGATATTACGTTACATAAACTTCTTAGTAGGACTACTTTGTATTCAGAACGCAAAGGAGAGAAAACTTGGCAGACATGAAAGTGATATTATTTTTTTTAAACAGTTAATTAAATTTCGTTAAATAACCCAGCATTATTTCCGGCGCTTGGACTTGGTGAGATAAGAATTGTGAAGTATACACGTTACATGTTTTTTAAATAGTTAAATTTCGTTAAATGACCCAGCACCATTTCCGACGCTTGGAATTGGTGATATAAGAATTGTGAAGTATACACGTTACATGTTTTTTAAATAGTTAAATTTCGTTAAATGACCCAGCACATTTCCGACGCTTGGACTTGGCGATATAAGAATTGTGAAGTATACACGTTACATTGCATGTATTTGTTTATTCATTAAGGCTGCTGTGTACTATTGAATACCCTATCATATTGTACCCTATTGAATTCGCTCACCTCAATGTTTACCTATGGAGAAAATATGTATACTATTTACAGCTACATAAGTGCAGAAAATCCAATAAAAATTGTATTTTGAAATAGCCTGAACTTTTCTGCACCTTGCAACAGGATTCATTTCATATATTTAATCCACCAAAGGAATTGATGAGCGTTTAAAACACACTATACCAGATTCCCTCCCCCCCCCCAAATAATTTAAATTTTTGAATATTATTTGCATTTAAAAAAAACGAAAAATGCCTCAAGGTGTAAAATTTCTTCTCTATTACGGAGTAGTTATTTTTAATCTTTCCAGCAAGTCGTCAATCCTTGGAAGAATTTTCTCCATGGGTTTACACTACAAAGCCGGTAATTTTTTTCTTACTAAAAGGACTGAATGCCGTCATTTTGACGGTTAAAAATAAAATCAAGAATTTAAAATATTTATTTTTTTTTTGAATGGTTAAATGTTTTAAATTTTGAACTATTTCATATCAATATATATTAAATTAGTATACATTTAGATAACTTTTTATGAAGGTATGCCGAGCTGACAACCTGGTATGGTTTATCAGTAAAAATATATGCATGGTTTGTACAGTTCTTATTTTTCAACACCAATATATCCGAAGAGTCAATATTTCTGTTATTTGCAAAAGGGGGAAGAGACGAAAAGTAACTATCATTTTCCCGGTATTATTCTGAATTTTTCTGCCGATTTTGTATAATGCCGTCAAATTGAGGGCTTTCAGTGTTAGTAGGTATACAGCACAGTTTTTTTCCCTCTTTACTATCGAGTACTATTTTGTAAATGTGTGTGCATATTTAGCGTAAAATTAGAAAAAGTCATAAAATTTCAGAAGCCTGCGGACATAAATACAGACATAGCTCTCAATAGTACGTCCGAAACTGTCAAAATGACGGCAGCCATCTTTCTAGTGTTAACATAGAGGTGATCGAATCGAATAAGCTTAATACACAGCAGCTGTAATACTTATTAGAAAGAGTAAATACGAAGAATTTAATAGAGAATGCAAAAGAAATTCCCTTCTTTGTATATTTTTTTTCGTAAAGGACTATTTTATACAATTGATGGTGTTGATGGATTATCCTCCCATAGATATAGAAGGGCATGTATCATATACAGGGTGCTCCAAAATGAAAAGCCAACATTTCTGCATCTTTGCTTATCCTCTAGCTTATCAGGTTTAGGTTTCTGGTTATACATTCCTATGTGATTCTGTTTTGTTTTTGAGTTTTCTACCTCCCCCAGAAAAATGCGATATTTCCGGCCATCTAGTGGGGTTGGTAAGAGGTACGGTCCGATTCAGTAAACAGCGCCCTCCAGCGCCAGGTTTGTGTTTCCGATCATACATTCCTATGTGATCATTCCTCGTCTTGATGCCTACTATCACCCCTCTGAATCTGTCGATCGAATATTGGAACACCCTGTATTTGATATAGGAATGAATAAAATCTATCAAAACTTAAAAGAACAAGAGAATTTGCGTGCCTTTTTTAAAATCCATATCACCTTAATATAACAGTAGCTCATGATAAAAACAGGTAAAATGTAGCCTAGGATAAAGATGTATGCTATGAACGCGTTGTTGCTGTAATCAGGAGTCTGCCAATCCAGGGAGCAGGCGATTCCCGGGTGTTCCACGATGTAGCGGTTCCATCCGAACAAAGGAGGAAGGGCCTGTATTAATGAGTAAACCCAAATGATCACAATGACTACGACTGATGAATTTGACGGTAGAGTGTGTCCGTAAAGCGATCTGGATATGATGATGTAGCGCTCTATGGCGATGGCCGTGAGGGTACCTATAGATGTCATACCTGGAAAAGAAATAAATATTGTAACTGAATTTAGCACGTGCTCACAATATTGTCCAAAATCACTTTCAAGGTGGGAAATCAGATGATATAGCAGACCCCAATCCCAACTATCTCAATTATAAGCTATGGGGAAATTTATTACCAGTGTATTTCTTATCACATGTTAGCAAATCTAGAATTTTTTTCGCTTTTTTTCATATGAAGATAGCTATTTAAATGAAGACATAATAATTTTTCAATTAACCTTTATCTTACGGAGCCATTTTTTCGATTCCCTCTTTAGAACGGGAAATTTCATACCCCTCTTTGTAAGAACGACCATTAAGGGGGTTATATATTTATAAATAAATAAATATATATATATATATATATATATATATTAAATATATATATATATATATATATATATATATATATATATATATATATATATATATATATATATATATATATATAAGAGCTCGTCTCTTTGTTTGTCCGCTATAGAATCGTAGACTGTTTCACCCACCGGGACCAAATTTGGCACAGTTAATGTTTAGGACCCGAGAAACTTAACGCAGCAAAAATGAAATTTGGGGCTCAAATGGTTTTTTATAAATTAATTTTTTAATGAATTTTGTGCCCCTAAGCGCACCTCTTGAATGTGGATACAGTCCCTTCACCACAACCAGTCAAATTCGATACGCGGGGGAAAAGATGTTTGTTCTGAGGGGTGATCTAGGGGTGGTTTGAGAGTTGGTCTGGGGGTGACGAGGGGGAGGGCGAAGTGTTTATTTTATTTTTCTTACGTTTAGTGTAGTCGTGAGTCTAAAAACGTTGAGAACAGCTGTATTAGACAATTTTAGACAATGGCGTTCAAGCTAATAGAACTTAATAAAATTAATAAAATTTGGGGAAAAAAAGGACGAAAAAAAAGAAAAATTAAGTTTGTCCCATGGCCAGTTTTTGGAAGTCTTCTGTTGATCTAAATATATTAATTGTTTGAGGATCATAAAATGGGAAGAAGTTTAAGAGTTCTACAGGTTTTTTCCTCTAAGTTCGCGAAACAGAGTTAACATACGATATGCATTTGAATTACTTATTCCGTGAAATCATATAAGATAAATCTTTTAGAGCAGGTGTGGCCAACTTTTGTGTACATAAGATCTACAATTTATCTTAATGTGTCGCGATCGACTTGTTGTCATAGGCGTAATCTAAGTGGGGAGAGGGAGGTGTAAAATACGTACTATGTTTATACACCGTGTTTCATTACGATGTGCACTGTCGCGAGCTATGGGTATGTATGCAAAATATATGTTCAAACATGCGTATCTATCTACGTGAAAAACAACATACATAACGGGCAAAAAAAGTCACGTCCAGGGGAATTAAAACACGAGTAATTATTGACAATATTAGTTCAAATTAGCTACAGATAAAGACAGATTTAGAATTTGTTACGTTAACAATAATGGGAAGACTGTGTTTGCATGTCCCTAACCAAGGAATAATAATTAGGCGTATATCAATGGCAATTTTCTTATGCTTGGAAAGCACGGGTGCCATGGTATGCGTTCGGTCTCAGACTGAATTACAGTCCCGGTCTAGTGCAGTGTTAACGTAATCCTTACTGCCGCCCTAACTAGGGTCCTAAATGAGTGGTCTATTTATCACGTAGTCTAATCGGTTTCTAAGTTGTTAAAGACATCGCGCGCGATCGACCAAAATTGGCTTTGCGATCGACCGGTCGATCGCGATCGACTTGTTGGCCACCCCTGTTTTAGAGTTTTGGAGTTTTTTAAGCGGTGGGAGGAAAAGCTCTTTAAACAGAGAAACATAACGACACATAACTTTCATTCCGAACTATTAGTCCATTAGTTATATTAAGGGATAAGAAAATTAATGAAATTATTTTTAAAGAATGATTGCCCGGGTAGATATATAGATATAAAATTTTTCATGCATTCCATCAAGAAAATACTGGGCTGCACCCCCGCTCTTCATGTCCATCTGGCCAGATAGAATGCGCTTAGCACGTTTCTACTGAAATGATATACAAACAATAAGAAAAAAAGAAACTTTGAGCCTAGGCTTCATGCGGAATCCCGCCTTACTTGTATTAAATAAAGGGAATAACGCATCTTGCACTTTACCTCTGAGGTGATGTGGAAAAAAGTGCGTCTCTTGGGTGATGTGGAAAAAAACTGCGTTTTTAAGGGAAAAATAAAAAATAAAGGCAAATGTAAATTATAAAACTTATATCTAATTAAACAGTGGATCAAACAAATCTAATTAAATCTAATTAAACAGTAACTAACAAATATAATTAAACAGTAATCTTATTCAATCCAAACGTGCAAATCCCGCAACACTGTGTTATTAATTCTCAATAAAATCAGATGTATAATCAGAAGAAGGTTCGCAGCCTCAAAGTTTCTTTCTTTCCTATTGTTTGTATATAATTTCAGTAGAAACGCACTAAGCGCATTCTGTCTGGCCAGATGAACATAAAGAGCGGGGGTGCAGCCCAGTATTTTTTTGATGGAATGCATGAAAAATTTTATATCTATATAGCTACCTGGGCAACGCCGGGCAATAATGCTAGTTATATCTATATACACTGAGTGGCCAAATTATTATGACCACCCTCTCAATACAATGTCGGATCCCCTTTTGCCTTAAAGCTGCATGAATTTTTCTTGGCATGGATTCTATGAGGATTTTGAGACCATATCCGATGAACTGCACTTTCCTATTCCTTAGGATTTGATGGTACTGGATCCATCTGCCTGATGCCCCTGTTTGATCTCATCCCACAGATTCTCAATTGGATTGAGATCTGGTGATTGTGCAGGCCATAGAAGCAAGGCAAATTCTCTGTCATGCTCTTCGAACCATCTAAGGACAATGCCAGCTTTTTGACGAGGAGCATTGTCTTGCTGAAAGTATCCATACCCGGCATGGTACACCATTAACATAAATGGATGTACTTGATCCGTGATAACACTTAAATACCCTTGGGCATTCAGACGTTGTTTCACAGGAATCAAAGGACCCATACAATGCCAAGAAAACACCCCCCAAACCATAATATTGCCTCCACCAGCTTGAAGTGTTGTGGCAGTGCAGTTGATGTCCACGTTTTCGTGCTTTTTTCTCCATAACTCGCACACAGCCATCTGCATGGTGTAATTGAAAATACGATTCATCGGATCATATGACCTTTTTCCAGTCATCCACTGTTCAATCCTTGTGCTCCTTTGCGAACTGGAGACGTCTGCTCTTGTTCAAGGCAGACAGTAGAGACTTTCGAACAGGTCGTCCGCTTCCATAGCCTATACAGTGTAATGTGCGGAAAACAGTTCGTTCAGAGACGTTCGCAGTTGCTCCTTGATTAAGATTCCCGATAGTTCATGTACTGTTGCTCTTCTGTTGGACTGAACAACTCTGTCAAGTCTCCTTTCAGATCGAGTATTCAGTAGCCTGTGCCGACCACAAGTCTGACTTTGAGACCCGGTTTTCTGCTTGGTAGTCCACTCTCTGTAAACATTAATAACTGCTGCTCTCGAACACTTCACAAGAGCAGCCGTTTTGCTGATACTGGTTCAGACGCTTCGAGCGCCTACAATCATCCCGCGTTCAAACTCAGTTAAATCACGTATTTTTTCCATATCTTCGCAAGCTTCACAGTGCAATTGATGGTTCACTTATCCTGCATTCCCTTTTTATAGTGATTTCGCCCTCTATCGGCAACACTGTGACGCAATAGCTCATTTGCATAAAACTGTCAGGTGGTCATAATAAAGTGGCCGCTCAGTGTATATTCATTCTTGGGCCCGTATTCTTGAAACACATGCTATCCCACCAAGGAAAAGGTTAACAAATTTTTCCATATTTAATTTTTTACAGGATGGTAAATTATTTAAACTTATCACTAAAAAGCAAGATTAGTTTTTTAAACATTAAATATAAAATTTAATTTATAACAAAATAAAAACTTGGTTCGTGATTTTAAATGCATATCAATATGTTATTGATTTTCTTTATAATATTTTCTTCTTCTGATATATCTCGCCAATGTATTACTTGCTTTATTGGAAATTTTTGCGAACATGAAAAAAGGCAGAAACGCAAATCTGTCAAAGTGATATTGCTATCACCTTAGTGCTAGCAAAACGATTTTCGATAAACATGCCTGTTGTGTTTAATGATCTATTTCCAAGTGCCGAAAACAAATATCGAAAATGTGTTTTTACTAGCTTCTGATTAAAAATATTCTGGGAGTTTAAATCCTCCATAGCTTAACAATAGGATTGAAGATTTGCGATTTCATCTGATTTTCCTGCTCATTTCCAAAAGATACAACTTTATTTCACCAATAAATTAGAAACTTATTGAATAAATGGTGGGGGTGGGGGGGGGGGGGCACAGTATCTTTAAGCTTGCTGAAATTGCTGAAAACATATTTATTTTCAAACTAATCAATCTTTAATCAAATTACAAAAAGAAATGTCGTTTTCGATTGGTATTTGATTAACACATTTTGAATTATATACTTTGCAAAAATGAAAGGTTTTCTTTGTAAATTAATAATTTTATTACATGTTTAGGAAACGGATATGTGTCTAAATACGGAATGCCTTAAATGAATGCATGCACCATAAAACATAAAATATATACACACAGGGATAAAATGGTCCTTGTAATATATTTACAATTCCACTATCTGTAATTTAAAATCAAAATAGTTGTAAAAAGTATAGATTAAAATTTTTAAATACTCATAAATTGTAAACATTTCACAACAGAAAAATTTTTGTTCAATTTTTTCCGTTGAAAAACAAATTCAAATTTTTAAAAATTCTAAATATTTGGTTTTAAGTTGTAGATTGCCACAACATATACACATGGTTAAATTTTTATCAATATTACATTGTAATAGTTTGGTAGTAACAGTGCGCACAATATTAAAATATTTGCCGTTTTGAGATAACTCAATTTAAAGTTTCACTATCTCTTTTACCTTGTATTTATTGGACTGAAATAGCTCAAAAGTCTCCCGATGTATAAACGGAACCTTCTTTTACAAGATTATTTTCATTTACCTTCTTAACCTTCAACCTTTTAGCTATTCGAGCCTCTAATGTCACTCCTATTTACCACCCCTTAGAAGGTCCTGTGCCCCCTTAAAGTGGAACGGTACGATAGTTATTTTTCACAAAATTACCCCATTAATACAAGGAAAACAAAAGCAATGGATTTTTGGTTGTTGTTGCCTATGCTCCCTGGTCGAAATGTATTCCAGACCAGGTCCATATAGGCTTGCGAGATAAGGGGGTGCATCTTCGGTTTGTAATGGCACCACAAGGGTTGGAGTTCAACGTAGACAGGTGCCAATTTTGACCGAGCATACCCAGAGGTGACATCTGGGGGGATCGTACCTTCCCCACTGACAAACCACAAGAACTTTCCGGTCTCAGTATTTCACGTGCCCATATCCGGTCTAGAGACGCAGGTATATAATGGCGCCAGAATTCGATCTGAGCACTCTTAGTACTGAAAGCCAACACGCTACCTCTGGAACTGGGCTCTTTTTTTAGATCAGTGGTTCCCAACTCGTAGAAGTCTGCGGACCATTAAGCCAGAAATTGAACCATGTCGCACCCACCCACCCCACATCGACTTGAAGGGGAACCTTCCGGGGGCAATGGGGGTATAGAATATCCCTCAGAAAAAAGGGATACAGGATTAACGTACTCACATTCTAACGTATTATATTCTAATAATAAAACAATATGTTTATCTTTTAAGAAATTTTAATTCAACTCCTGATAGTCATGGGATATATTCGGCCCATCTAGTTCAATGAACATTGATTGCTTTCAAAATCTCCATTCATATGGCAAACCTTTTTTATATGTTGTTCCGGACCATTGCCGGACCGCGGTTGGGAACCATTGTTTTAGAGAGTCAAATTTAAGTAGATAGATCAGCATGAACTATATATATAATATGATACATTTTGCACTCCTCTTCACTTACCTCGTAGTACAATTTTTCCAATAAAAATTTCAAAACAACTCTGCACTACATGTTAAGAATTAAATTGAACAGTACACATGGTTGATAGGTTCTTCCGCTTAGAAAATATCACGATATAAAAAAAAAATTCAGGTAGTCACTTCTAACGAAACTACCGCGGTTTTATAACGTAGGATTACATATCGTAGCTTACATCTTTTGTATGTGTTATGTATATATGTACGTAAATATCTATATATATATATATGTATATACATATGTAATTATATTATTAATAATCTTTAATTGCCCTTATCTGAACTTTCTCTCTAAATATGGTAAACTTCTGACACCTTGGCGAGACGCTCCGCCTTTCCATATACTAACTGTCTCCGCCAATTCTTGGCAACCCCTCTTTGACCTAATTCTATATTCGCGCGCAACGAGAGACGCGTGTTGGCTTCGATGCGAGTGAGATGTTGATGTTTTCATGGATAATTGACAAAGATTCCATTCTTTGTCAATTAAGATCGCATTTAATTTCGGCCTCGATTGTGTTCCTTCAAGAGATGACCCAATTCGGGTCATTTCACACACACACACACACACACACACATATATATATATATATATACACTGCTGGCCAATGTAAATGCAACACCCTGAAGAAAACATGCAAATAACATGAAATTTACAACATGCATTTGCGGAGGTGAGATATGCAAATGATTAGAATTTCAGCGCAGACGCACATCAAGCGCGCCTGTGGCGCCACTTCAAAGCACTATTTAAAGCTTGGAGATTTCGACGATTTCAAGTTCGGCAATTGTGTTTTGCTTGTGGTTTTTTCAAAAAAACGATAATTTATGCCTCGTCGAAAACAGCGATCATCTTTTGATCAAGTATCCGAGTTCGACAGAGGAAGGATAGTGGCCTACCGAGATTGTGGATTATCTTTCAGGGAAATCGGTAGTCCGTTGGACGAAACCAAACAACTGAAATGCGGCTATGTGATCGTTGGATGCAGGAGGGTACGACGGACCGGCGTGTTCGATCGCATCCACCTCAGCGCACCACTTCACGTGATGACAGGCAAATTGTGCGCATGGCAGTGATGGATCGCTCAGTCACATCACGAACCATAGCACAGCACATGCAGTCTGTAACGCATCTTCCAGTTTCCTCGCGTACCATTCGACGCCGTTTACAGCAGAGTGGTCTGTCCGCAAGACGTCCATTGCTTTGTCTACCCTTGACGCAGAACCACAGACGTCTCCGCCCCCAATGGTGCGATGACAGAAGGATGTGGACGGCAGAATGGAGTGAAATTGTCTTTACTGACGAGTCACGCTTCTCTCTGAAACACCACGATGGTCGCATTCGAGTCTGGAGACACCGTGAAGAGAGGATGCTGAACAGCTGCGTTATGCACCGCCACACTGGTCCTGCACCGGGTATTATGTTATGGGGCGGTATTGGATATCACTTTCGCACACCTCTAGTACGCATTGCGGGCACTTTAAACAGCCAGCGCTACATCTCCGAGGTGTTGGAGCCAGTTGTCCTTCCTTACCTTCAGGGCTTGCCTACAGACATATTTCAACAGGATAATGCGCGACCACACGTGGCACGCATTGTCCAACGGTTCTTCGTCAATCGCCAGATTGAATTGCTTCCCTGTCCGCCTCGCTCTCCGGATCTTTCGCCGATAGAAAACATGTGGTCCATGGTTGCTCTACGATTGACTTAGATTCCATCCCCAGCTGCCACAGCAGATCAACTTTGGCAACGTGTGGAAGCTGCTTGGTCTGCTGTACCCCAAGAACTCATCCAAAGTCTCTTTGAATCAATGCCGAGGCGTGTGGCAGCGGTGATCTCCAACAATTGCGGCTACTCTGGCTACTGATTTTAGCAGGAACCACACTTCACAGAAGTCTATAAATTTAATCATTTGATACTTGGTCAACATGTTATCTACAAAATAAATTTTGTTGTGATATCTCTTGTCTTTCTTGGTGTTGCAATTTGGGTGGCCAGCAGTGTATATATATATATGTATGTGTGTGTGTGTGTGTGTGTGTGTGTTTGTGTCAGTCAGTCAAAATTTTGACGCGTGTTGGTAGCTTTCTGATTAACTTTTTACTGCTTTCTCAAGCGATCCAGACTGGGTTTGGCGCGCTGCCAAAATTATAGCTCGTGACGCCGTACGGTTATAGCATCTGAAATTTTGCTTTCCGGAGGACCGTTATGGAGGAACGTAATCCTACATTAAAAAGATGTAAAGATGTATATTAAAAAATAAATTACTGAATTCTTAAACACATACGTTTATGTCTTTTGGTGTTCAAACACCGCATCATCGAAAGTTTTGAATACACAAAGAATGCTTTTGAAACAAAATTTTAACAAAATTATTCCGTTATTTCCCGATATTACATTTTTACTAAGGAATAATTTGATATCTATACCAGGACTGAGATGATGAATATAATTAATTTATTTTAAATTTTTTGTTTTGCCTTACAACTATGTCATATAGTAGCACAAAGGATTTCTAAATAAATGAGTAAATATAACATTAGATCGACTCTCACAGTGTTGCCGGAGCAGAATTCTCATGTCAAAACGATAATAAATCACATGAATGAAAAATATGCTGTAATGATACTTACGAATCTCCAATACATTTTTATAAAACTTCCTCATTTTAAATACGTGTTACACGACACTCTCAAATTTCCGGGGTAAAAATATTTCCAATCATAACGAGTGAATATGTTATATTTTTGTACTTGCGGGTAAGATTAATTTTACTTATACTCCTTAACTATACATCATTTAAAATTTCTTCTGTAAGTAATGATGTATTGAACATCCTTATATTTTTTTAAGTTTCCTTAGATGTATACTGTAATTTTATCTCTATGCGGATTTAAAAAACGAAATTAATATTAATTTTGTACTATGAGAATTTAAATACTTTTTCCTTAAAGAATTTAGCAACATATTTTAGCTTGATTGGTTACATTTTTTACCATCGTTAAAATATTATTTGTTTTTCTTTCCCATATACAATTTGAATACCTATTTTAATACATTATGTAATTAGCCTTTTCTCATTTACTTTCATAGCCGATACATATGCAAAACCTGCTCTCATATATAGAAGTGAAGTTTTACGTACCGCTGCGCAAGATAAAATTGACATTTTGGAACGAATACAGAATAGAGCTCTTCGGATAATAACAGGAGCCGTCAAGACTATTCCCAAAGCTGCAATGCAACTATATACTATGAGCCCACCAATGTATGAAGAAATAAAGAAACAAGCTATGAGTACGTATATCAATTAAAATCCTACAGATAGCAAAATGCATTGAGGAAAGTTATAAGGGATGTCTCAAAACACAAATTTCCCCTATTGAAAAATGTCAGAATATACTGAAAGACATACATAAAGATATCTCCATGGACAGCTTGAAACACCTAGTAAACCCATCGGAGTACATAGATATAGACCATGTTTGTCAAGGCAGCTTCAGCTCGAATCGAGCCACTGCCATCTCGAAAGCAGTGGGTTCGGCCGAGATGCCAGTTGTGAAGTTTCACGGAGACACGATTATATGAGCATATTTTAAACATTTTTCAACGCCCTCTTATGCTGGTGGGACACTCACAAGTTATTATCGCATTACAGAGGATCGTCCCACCTACACCAGACAGTCTGTTTCTCGTAAGGTTACACTATTCTGCATTACCTTCAAGGATTACTCTATGATAGGCGCATCGCGAGATTACATTTGATAACAAGGCTACCGGCGATAAGTCAAGCAATATTCCGAACGTTATCTTCACTAGCATGTTATTATATGAAACGATATGTCATGGATAATGTGTGGGATTTTTTCCCAAAATGTCGGAAACGATCGCGCGTACCCAAAGAAATCTAAACTTTTAGAGTAGAGGTTCTCAGGGTCGAACTCCACTGTTTGGTCGGGAGATGATTATAGGTGGGTCGCAAAAAAAATTCTGTAAAATAACTGTTCTAAAAGGACCGTAATATAATAATTACCGTATTTTTCGGACCACAAGAAGCACCTTTTTACATTAAAAAATCGACTTAAAATTGGGGTGCGTCTTATGGTACGAAGGTAACATTAAAATAAAATTAATATTTTATTATATATATTACATATGTATTATATATTATATACATTATATATATATATTATATATATATATTATATAATATATATATTATATATTTTTTATATTTATTAACTAAGAAGTTGAAAATATCTTATATACCTAACAAAATACAAAATATTCTTCCCGAAAAATACGGTATATTACAGCGAGTGGGTCACGAAAATTTATTGTTCTTTAAAGTGGGTCACGATCAATAAAAGTTTGAGCACCACTGAGATAAGGGATTCTCTGGACCGCCGAATATCAAACGTCACTATGATAGAGTCCCGTGAAAAAAATAGCTCTCAGTGATACATCACCCTTAAATTTTATCACGAGAAACGGCAATACAGTCATACCATGTTATAACGAACTTCTAGTGACCTATAACCGGTGGTTCGCTATATCCGAACCGTTAAGAAAAATGTTAGAGTTCACAAAATGTATAACTCATTAGTTGCTATGTGTATTCAATAATGATGTATTAAAAAATCATAAAATCTATTAAAAATGATCATTAATGAATTTAATTGACTGAAATCGATTACATTAAACTGACACAATACTAATTAAACTAGCTAAAAATGAAGACAAATGGAAATAAATTCATTTTACCTTTAATTGCTGCTCACTGTTTTGATACAGAAACAATCGGTAATCTTCTGCTGACGTGATGCCATTTTATGAATGTCTTTGTCCAATACATCGAATGACTCCAACACTCTTTCGACCACTGTTTGTGTAGACAAAAACTTATCAATTATACGCATCGGTACTGTAGCATCTGAGATGGTGGGAATTTCGTCTTTTATGTGCTCCTCTTCATCAGCATCAGATACAGAATCTTCGATTTCAGAATGATTCATTTTAATTTCTTCTACAATATCTTCATCATTCGGAACTTCACATGTATTGACTTCATAAACACGTTTCGACAATTGCATGTCACAATTTGAGAATGATGAAATTTTGTGCTTTTCTATCCACATCGCGATAAGTAAATCTTCATAATCTTCTTCAACATTCGTTGTATCTTCAACATTCTTAAAAAGTTTAAAAATTTAAAAATAATTCAGTAGTCGACTGAAAAAACGGTTCGATATAGCCGATTCTTAAGCTTTCGGAGGTTCGCTATAAAAGGATAAATTAGCATTAAATACTAGAATAGGAAAACGGCGGAACCAAAATTTTTGTTCGTTATATCCGTGAGTTCGTTATATACCAGGTTCTCTATAACGGGGTTCCACTGTACTATACAAAAAATTATTCTGCACTTTCAGCATTATGGTAACAGTTCTAAATTTGGTCCTACAGTTTTTTAAATTGATAACACAGCTGACTATACAGGTATACCTTTCGACTTACAACCGCTCGACTCATGACCGAAATTTTTAAATAAGTAAAACAAATTCTCAAATACAGAGGCTGTTCGAACATTTTTTAGACGATTTTGGTAAGCGGTAATAAAAAATCGTTTGCTGCAAAAGAAATAATTGCAATTGTACTATGTTTTTAAAAGTCAAAATTATCGTCTGCGGCTTGAAAGTTTTGATTTTATTCAAAATGGTGTTTTTAACAAAGCAGTGGTTCGAAGGCTACATTTATGCTCTTTCCGAAGAGAAATATGAATACTCCGTTATCCAAAAACGATGTGAGAGTCATGGTTTTGTGATATCTAAAGCGTCGATAGGTAATATCGTCAACAAGAAAGGAAGAAAACGTCAAATTGGAGCCTCAAATGGGACAAAAATTATAAACAAGTATCCAAGGAAAAAACGGACATCTTCGACTATTGCAAAGGTACGTTGTTTAATGTTAAAAGAAAGTCCCCCTAGTCAAAGGACAGTTGCAAAATCATTAAAATGCTCGGTGTCCACTGTAAACAAAATGATAAACGTTGATTTAAATCTTAAGAAAGCGAAAAAACGCAATGTGCATCGTCTTCTTCCAAATCATATCGCTGAACGCAGGACACGCTGCAGAATTCTATATGAGAAACACTTATCCAAAGAAAAATGGAAAACAATTGTCACAATAGATGAATCATGGGTGTATTTAAATGATTGCAACAAAAAAAGAGCCATTTATTATCATAAAAGGGGACAAAAAAAAATTAAGTACATGGTTCAATGAATCGAAAGAAAGTTTTTCTAAGGGATTCATGATTGTTGCTGTTTTTTTTTATAATGGCAAGTTAAAAATAAAGAGAGTGGAAAAAATGTCAAGATTAACTCCAAATACTATCAGGAACATATTTTATCGCCAATTTTTCTGAATGAAATACCATCGTTTTACCCACAGTGCCATCAATCTGTGAGTCTCCATCGGGACAAAGCTAGCAGTCACACATCAAAATCCACTGTAAATTTCCTAAAAGAATCACCTATGGATTTTTGTGCTTTCTGACTTTTAAAATCTGCATTATCTAAACGTCGTCCCAAAACCCTTACAGGACTCTGGAAAGCTGTTCAGGAGGAATTGGATAGAATACCTCTTCTGACACTTCAAAAGGCATTATTATCCTGGAAATTGCGGTGTCGAAAGATAGTTCAGAACAAGGGATGTCAAATAGAACATTTAAAACACAAGAATTATATGTAATTTAGTTTTGGGAATACAATATACATCGTCTAAAAAATATGTGAACAGCCTCTGTATACTGTTAGTCGAATGTACAGTGCATACCTATATGTATTACATAATTATTAAAAAAATATGACCAATATTCTGCAGTACTACAAAAATTTATGACGCAATAATAAAAATATATGATGCAATAGTTCGATATCCACACGATAAATCAAATAAACCTTCATTGGCTTCAGAAATGGCTTAAGCTTTTCATTATATTAATAAAGTACTACATGAATTAGAAGCAATGGATCCAAATGAAGAAAGACAAGTGTAAATCGACGTATTCAGAAAAATCTGGCTTGCTTCCAGACAATATACAAGGAAAAGAAGACGCAAACTTTTAAAAATACATTGGATAACTTTGTTAAAAAACTATTAACGTATCTTCTGTCGCAAATTCTGAACCAATGGATAGTGCTAACATAATAATTAGTCATGACAAAGAATAATTTGTCTTCTAAATAAGGTAAAATGTATTTAAATTACGTAAGTATGTATGAAAGTAAAAAATATATGTATGTACATATTCAAAAAAAAAATTGTTTGAAACTCGACTTAAGACCAACTCAACCAATGTCTCGATCCCTATCTCAGTCATAAGTCGAGGAATATCTTTATACCGATATACCGATAACTATAAAGTTACGGTTTAGTGACATCAGTAACTAGACTTCCCTCTTAGAGTCCAGGATAAATTCTCAGTAACATATTCGAGCAGAAGAGTGAAATCTTTTTTTAAAAAACTTGATTCCTTTTTAGAAGACTAGAAAAACGATAAGCTTGAAGAATAATGAGCAATTTAAATCGCTAAAAAGAATACACAATAAAATACTTATGTGTCGTATTTTGTTAATTCCAGATCACAGAGAACTTCAATTTCAAGCTTGTTCTTCACCTTTTTCTTCAGTCGGTACCTTATTTTTTACTTCATTATTGGTATTAAGTAAGATCTCTTAATTGTGTCGCTATTTTAAGAATTTTAGAACTATTTACAATATTTTCGTAAAAAATGGAGAAAGTCATTCCCTTAAAGCAGAAAAAAAGTATTAAAATGGCCTGAAGTTTTCGAAAAAGTTTGTTTTTGCTTAGCTGAACTTAAAAGTATTAATTAATTAAAATTAAAATCCCTATCCAAATGTTATCCAAGGAAACCAGAGAGATAGTCCCATTTTTTTTCTTTGAAAATATTAATTTAGGGATAAATGAAACTCTCCATTTTTCAAAATTAGTAAATTTTTCTTTGCGTGTGTGAATGTAAGCAACCGACTTATTAAGATTTATAATATTAGAGATATTTTAAAAATAATCTATCGATGTCAATAGTAATTTACAAACCTAAAATATCATTCTAAGTTTTTTAACACTTCATATTCCCGGGTATAAAGTGCAACATTTTCGTAATTTTGAATGGTTTGTTTTTACATGTAAGGTTTGAATGTTTTAATCAGTTTCTATTCATAGCTACACCTTTTCTAATGCAGGTATGATTTTCTAACCCTTCTATTCCTTTCCCTTCATTGTTAGTTGTGATTTAACCGTGGTAAACCAGCGATTGAACTGGATTGCAATGCGAAGTAACGATTATATTGAGTTGATGTAGTCGATCCAATGTACAGCTATTACACGGTACCCAACACATCACGAAGATGGACTCTCTTGTTGGTTTTTAGGTTTTTTGACATAATAGGAATCAATTCGCAAGTTGTCCTTATATCCAATAAACCGGATAGTTTTGAAATAAGGTGATTGTATCTGCATTCTTTGGACTTTATTTATAAATATATCTCAATATTATCAACATTTTATATCTCATCAAAAGAAGCAGAAATATTATTTTCAAGTCTAAAAAACAGTTTATTACAAAAGGAATAATCAAGGTTGAAAGAGACGTTGCACTTTGTTCCATGCGCGCCTGCTGGTGTTAAAAAAAATTGGCACACCTGCTGAAGGGATAAGATGGGTTTTTTTTGAGTAAATAATTGAAGGCGAAAAATTTTACGTTAGGTTCTTTCTCTGTTGCTGATATTAATAAAATGACATTTCTTGTAGATATCAGTAAAAGTTTCCCTTCACGCATTTTCAATTTTTTTTCATATTATGAGAATAAATCGAAAAAGATAATGGCGTAGCTTCGTTGTGTAAACAGTAGAACTTGTAATTTGAAAGAGGGGTTCGATTAAATTGAACTGCAAAACAAATTATTTCTCAACAGTAAGGTATGCATGTTTGTAAAATGTTATTAGTAAGCATTGTTGTAGTATTGCTAGAATAACAAGAAAAATGATTGATTTTTACTACGGTCAGAGGTCTCGATTCTCCCTCGGTCAAAGAAATGTAGCCAGAATATCGCTGTTAAAAATAACACTATTTTATGTTGATCTTATTTTTTACTCTCTATTTCAGTTCTGATTTTTTGCCCTCTTTTATACTAAATTACTTATTCTCGAATTATATTATTATGCCAGGCACCATATAGGCGGAGAGCATTTTTTTATATGCCACAACGTCCACTTTTGTCAGTAAAAAATATTTATATCAATTATTCCCTATACCAACTCCATTTTCAAGGGATTGACACAAGTTAAGCTTTGTTTCCAGAGTGGTGTTAGGTTTTTGACATACGCGGGTTTTAATAGCACTAGACGCCCTTAAGAGAAATAGACTTAATACAGATACCAAATTTTACGTCATCTACTATGTAGGCATATATATATATATATATATATATATATATATATATATATATATATATATATATTTAAGCGGAGGCACTTGTCGTCAAACATTCGCCTATACTACGCCGCAGTTTACTATCCATTTTATTATGGAGGCACCATATATGCGCACAGCATTGCCCCTTATGAAGGGACGACACAAACGAAGGCATTTTTTGTGGCGCGACGCCAGGATTCGATCCGAGCATCCTCAGCACCGAAATCCAGCTTGCTGTACCACAGGACCGCCAGAAGCCCTGTAAGCAATTTTAAAATGAAATAAAATGAGATTAAAAAATTGCTATCAGAAGTTATTAGCTCAAAAAAAATATAGGAGACTGAGAGACCTGTGAGACTGAAAATTTTGATTTTTTTAATTATATAATTATTACTATGAGCTATTAGTATTATGAATTTTGAATTATTCTTTTATGAGTGTTTTTTATTTGAAAAATGGAACTATTTTTGAAAAAAATAACATTCTTTTTTCCCAAATTGTATTTTTATGTATATAATAAATGTAAATTTTGTTGATGGCTGTAAATATAAGTTATATTCTCTTTAATTCATACAGTCCTCTTCCTGATCTCTTTTTCTAGGAAACGTTTTCTCTATATACTTTCAACTTCTGACATCCTTTAGGAATGATGGCAAATGGAAAGAAGTATACTTGTTTTGGTAATATTGAGACAAGCACATTAGATTGAGTTCTATTCTCTGGCAAGCTTAGTTGGCTTTTAAAAGTGAGATATATATGTTTGAATATGTAAGGCACAGCATATACCATATATTAAAAAAAAAAAAAAAAATTAGTTAATTAATGAGAGTTGGCTTTATTCATAGAAAACTAAATTTGAGGTTTTGAAGTGTGTTTTTTTCTTTTGTATGTAATTTACTTCTGACAACCTTTAGTAATGATGGCAAATGGAAAGTAGTATACTTGTTTTGGCATCATTTTGTTGATGGCTGTAAATATAAGTTATATTCTCTTAAATTCATACAGTCCTCTTCCTGATCTCTTTTTCTAGGAAACGTTTTCTCTATATACTTTTAACTTCTGACATTGTTTAGGAATGATGGCAAATGGAAAGATGTATACTTGTTTTGGTAATATTGAGGCAAGCACATTAGATTGAGTTCTATTCTCTGGCAAGCCTAGTTAGCTTTTAAAAGTGAGATATATATGTTTGAATATGTAAGGCACAGGATATACCATATATTAAAAAAACCAAAAACATAGTTAATTAATGAGAGTTGGCTGTATTAATAGAAAACTAAATTTGAGGTTTTGAAGTGTGTTTTTTTTCTTTTGTATGTAATTTACTTCTGACAACCTTTAGGAATGATGGCAAATGGAAAGAAGTATACTTGTTTTGGCATCATTTTGTTGATGGCTGTAAATATAAGTTATATTCTCTTAAATTCATACAGTCCTCTTCCTGATCTCTTTTTCTAGGAAACGTTTTCTCTATATACTTTTAACTTCTGACATTGTTTAGGAATGATGGCAAATGGAAAGAAGTATACTTGTTTTGGTAATATTGAGGTAAGCACATTAGATTGAGTTATATTCTCTGGCAAGCCTAGTTGGCTTTTAAAAGTGAGATATATATGTTTGAATATGTAAAGCACAGGATATACCATATATTAAAAAAAAACCAAAAAAAAAATAGTAAATTAATGAGAGTTGGCTGTATTCATAGAAAACTAAATTTGAGGTTTTGAAGTGTGTTTTTTTCTTTTGTATGTAATTTACTTCTGACAACCTTTAGGAATGATGGCAAATGGAAAGAAGTATACTTGTTTTAGGGGTATTGAGGCAAGCATATTAGACTTAGTTCCAATCTTTGGCAAGCTTAGTTGGATTTTAAAAGTGAGATATGTATGTTTGAGTATGTAAGACACAGGATACACCATACATTAGAAACAAAACCAAAAATTAGTTAATTAATGAGAGTTGGCTGTTATCATATAAAACTAAATTTGAGGATTGGAAGTGTAAGTTTTTTCTTTTGTATCTAATTAACTTACTAATTTTATTATGTACAAAAAACAAAAGTATGAATAAAAAAATTATCAAAATATAAGTAACATCGAAAATTGAAATGGAAATGCCCTGTTTAAACTAGCAAGAAATTGTGTTTTAAAAATCGTTTTTTCGTTTAAATCCATTGCACTGAAAAATTAAAAAATATGAGTCAAAAATAGAAATATGTTTTTCAAAATAAATTTAAAGAGGGACAAGAAAATCCATTTTTAATCGATCAAAAATTATTGTTATAAAGTGTTCATATTAAGTAATCATTGAACAGTATTACTTAATTATTTTACTTTCGCATTACTTCATTGTAGTATTTTAAGTTGTGCCAAAAAAACCTCAACCAATTTGCGATGAAACTGATAAATTCTCAGAAATTGGTATGTTTGTCTATATTATTAAAAATGATGGAAACTTGAGAAAAAAATTTATAATTATTGCAAAATATGAAATGGATTTGCCACATTTCTGCACAATAGCTCAAATTTGGTTTTAAATACAGAAAAAATTTTGCCAGCATAAAATTCTAAACTACATTTTATATGGCTAAATATAACACAATCATGAGGTTGTTTTTAAATTTTTTCCATTTGTGTCTCGGAATTATCGGATTTTAGTTTTACGTACTTGAATTACGGTTTAAAAGCTAAATAATAATAATTTATGTGACTTAAAGCCACTCTCCTGAAACCCATTTGTCCCCGATTTGAACGAAATTATGCTCATTAATAGTTAATAAAAAGCAAACAAAATGAAACATCTATTGATCTACAATTTAGTGTAGTTTTTGAAAAACAGTATCTTTAAGTTAATCATCATTGCACATCTTGTGCAATTCAGGTGCTATGCGAGTTCCTAATTGTAGTTTGGGGACTGGGACGTCAAATACCTTCAAAAAATTTATTTTTGAAATTGTGGCTTAAAAAATAGAGCAGATTCTGCAGATTACAAATATATATAATTTATGTACTTTTTGACACTCTAACAACAATTATTAGCAACTTAAAAATGTAAACATACATTTAAATCCCATATAATGGGAAAGTATTTTTTGCGTTTTTCTCAAAATGTGATTTTTTCATGTAATGGTACACTTTCTGCAAAATCTGTTGCAAGTACATCTCTGCAATTTTAAAAGTCAATAGAATAAAAGCTGTTGTATCAATATGACCTATATTTTCATTTTTAAACCTTAAGATATTTTTGTAAATGGTGAAAATGTATGACAAAAATTTGCAGATTTCTGATAAGTAAAATTTATAATTTTTTAAAATTTTTTAAAAAAGTGTAACAAAGATTTAAATGGGTTCACTATATAAAATAAACTGTGTTTAATCATCACACAAGATTTCAAGGTAAGATTTTCACTAAATTTTTGAAAAAGTGTTACAAAGTGAATACCTCAAAAATTTCAGGGGGAAAAGTATTTTTGATTATATTGTTATTTTAAATTTACTTTTCAATCGAAAAAGAATTTTTTTATCTTAAAATATTCATAAAGGTCTTACTAAATTAACATTAAAAAAATCATAATGATACATGCATATTTGTATAAGATATGGGCTTTAAGGGGATGGTGGACCTTTCAAAACGATTTTTGAAATTTTTACCACAGAGATATGAAATTTTGTATATATATTCATTAAAGTATAACAATATTAAACACCTTATAAAATTTTATAAATATTTTTTAATAAATATTTTATAATTAAAAAATTTAAATTAAATTACCCTTCTTTAAAATGCTCCTTGCGACTCAATTTTAAACTTTTCCCCTTAATTTTGCATTTATATTGCTTATAAATACTTTCTGAACAAAGTTATGTATTTTTTTGTACTTTCGTTGAATAGTTAATTTTTAGAAAATATTTTTATGCTTGTACTCTGAATTTTCGCGAAATTTTTGTACTTTTCTACACTAAAGTTAAACTTTTATAACCTAAATGACCTCGAATCCTAAAATGGATACATAACTTTATTTTTATGTATTACAGGAATCGTTATTATAAATTTCATAAAATTTCGTCAAAAATTATGATGCGAGGACCATTTTAAAGACTTGCAAATCTGGAAATTTCTTATTTTGAGAAAAAGTCATTTAAAAGATAATGTTTTAACTACCTTTAATACTTACTACTCTAAAGCCACCAATTTTTCATTTTTCTTTTCACTACACATTTTAAATGCATTTCATTCCAATATTTACATGTTTTTAAAATATTAATACACCCTCAAAAAAATTCCAATTTTTGCCGGATTTTTGGTAATTTGAAAGTCCACCATCCCCATAACAGAATAGCCCAAATTTCCAACTTCTTAGTTGTCGTAGACGTCCCAGTCCCCTTAAGGCCAACCCGACAAATGCCCCGGGCTGTAAAATGGTCTTGGAACACCATTTTTCAGTACTAATTCCAGTCTGAAAGGCATATTTAATTCTTTTGATGTCCTCAACCCTTGAAAACGTTTATTAAGTTGATTAACATCGTCTAATACATTTTCTAAAATATCGATTGTATTTGAACTCGATTTATCAATTTATTGACAGGCCTTTCCAGGTATCTAACAGATTTCATAAAACTGTCGATTCAAGTCGATATGGACATTAATTGTCATTAATATAAAACATGTCCACTGTGGCCTCGATAAACTCTGTAGTTGTATATTATGTTGTTAGCGAGTTGTATGCTGGTACACGTGGCCCATTAGGATTCTGACTTCGAAAACAGGAAGTAGTGACGAGACCACGAGACCATAGGTATGTCTATGTAATACAACGTAGTCTATATATTAACAGAAGAGACGCAAACTATCTTGAACTCTAATACGAACTTATCTCTCTCGTTTAATCGTGTATTATTACTAGCTGAAAACCCGCGCTTCGCTACGGAGTACATTCAAATTAAATACAACGGTCAATGTATGCAATTAATGCCAATATATATATATATATATATATATATATATATATATATATATATATATATATATATATATATATATATATATATATATATATATATATATATATATATATATATATATAATAAATGCGACGATCAATGTATACAATTGATGTAAAATATATATATATATATATATATATATATATATATATATATATTTATAAAAAAATCGAAAGGGATATTTATTTTTTTTTGGATAATATCCAATCGTCTGCTGCATTGAAAGAAAAAGAATATCATTTTTGTATATTTAGTTGTTATGCACGTCACGATAAATTTATTAAAAGTACCAGAAAAAGAAATGACGTGATCAATATTTAATAAATTAAATTCTAAAAATTAATCTTTAAAAATTCACCAAAAATCAGAAAATCAAGGTAAAGGTTCGAAAAAGATTTCATTTTGAAGGAATTTTTATGATCTTTCTCGTGATATAAATTTTATAACCCTCAATGTATTATTTTAAATGCAAACGTAAAAAAAAGTTTAAAAAACAGCTTAAAAATTTAATTTTAAAAAATCTAAGAAGAATTTTTGAAAAATCTTTCTTAATGCACCCCTACACTATTAGAAGAATAGCCATGCAAAATTTCAGCCCTTTAGGTCCAGCGGTTTGGTCTGTGCGTTGTATGTCAGTCAGTCAGTCAGTCAGTGAATGAATGAGTCAGTTACGGAACTGTTTTATATATATAGATAATCTTTGCTCAGCTGGCTCATTGCAGATCTCAAAATGTGCTCAGAATAAGCTTCGAGAAATATGATTCATGTTTATTGGACTGAAACGTTCAGCTGTGAGGCATTCATTCTTCTGGCTATCGAAAAGTGACAAGCAACTTCTCTGTTTCTTATTTGGTGGTCTGTTATCATCTTATTCCAGTTTTAAAATACTTGAATAGTCTGCGCAGAATTTTCATTAGATGTTTCCTTCTTTGAAACCTCAGCCCTTAACTCCTAAAATTACACTCATTGTGGGGATTTCAATTTTTACCTGGATCTAGCCAATTTCAAATCCCCGTTTAAATAATTCTCCATATAAAATCCTCAACATGAATCCACTGAGACATATTAGTCAGCTAGCAAGTAATGTACCCTCTGCAAACAGAATATTTATCGCATTTTAAAGACCGAAAGGAATAAGTTCTCAGCACTGTGAAACACAGTGCCTAATCAGGTATAAGGAAAGAAGCCTTAAAATTTTCTCCGAGAAAAGACTATTTTCAAAAATTTAAAAAGCAAATTAAAAATTCATCTTCCACGGCTCTGCTTCAGAGGAAGATAGCTGAAATTGCTTTTGAAATTTAAAATATAATAGTAATAAGGTAAATTTGTGTCGTTTAAAGTGAACATTTTAAGGATCTTCTAATCCCTGACTTGTTTCTCTACCTTGGGTGCTTTATATACTTATGTTAAGTAGTGTTGCACTGCTAAGATTTATATTCCACAATTTAACAGTTACAGTATTTCAAACTTTAAAAAATGTTAACCTTTAGCTTACGGGACCCATTTTTCCGATTCCCTCTGTAGAACAGGAAATTTCATACCCCTTTGTAAGTGCGGCCATTAGGGGGTTTATATATATATATATATACTAGCTGAAAACCCGCACTTCGCTTGAGTACATTCAAATTAAATACAACGGTCAATATATGCAATTAATGCCAAAAAAGGAACAAAAAAATATATTTACTATAAATACAACGGTCAATGTATGAAATTAATGCCAAAAAAATTATAAAAAATTCGTAATATATATATATGACAGGCGTTGGCTTTTGCCTGCTAATGTGTCGTTTGCAGTCTTCTTGTTTTATAGTCCATGGCATCGAGGGAAGGCATACACTCAAAAAGTACTCAGCATCGTCTAAATTAAGTAGAGTTTATTCAGTTCAATGTCATAATACCACCTCTCCAGATCTACGCATTTCATTATTCGCCATTTCTTTTTTAGAGCCGCGACGAAACACATCTGATAGCATCGACTTCTATTCCCGCTCTCCCCAAATTCGCGGGAATCTCAGCGCGCCAACTCTCCTTGGACATGCGCAGAGCCCGAAACAGACATCTTTCAAGGCTAAATAAAATGTAAACGTTTCTCCTCGACCGCAGAACTCAGAGGCGCGCGAAGATTATATAATAAAAAGGGAATTTCCCTTTCCCAATTTGCGTCTTTGAATACGAACAATTAGAGGCGAATTACGCCACGAATATAATTTAATTCCCAAGCCCCCTTTAAATTTAGAATAATCATTCTTTTCCCACTAAATCCTTTACATATATATATATATATGTATATATATATATATATATATATATATATATATATATATATATATATATATATATATATATATATATATAAAATAAATACAACAATCAATGTATGCAATTGATGTAAAAAAGACATAAAAATATATTTATTTATAAAATAATCGTAAGGGATATTTTTATACACAAAATGTAGAAGAAAATATTCAAATTAAACCTAATAGAACATACTAAAGAATATAGTACAGTTAATGTAGTAGAGTTTGAGGAAGTTATCTTTTACTGTAATTAATTTTTTTAATAACGTCCAATCGTCTGCCGCATTAGAAAGGAAAAAAATATTTTTTTGTCTATTTCGTTATCATGCACGTGACGATAAATTAATTTAAAGTACCAGAAAAAGAAATCACTTGATAAGCATTTAATAAATTCAATTCCAAAAATTAATCTTTAAAAATTCACAAAAAATCAGAAAATGGATTTAAAGATTCGAAAAACATTTCATTTTAAAGGAAATTTTATGATCTTTCTCGTGATGTAAAAATTTTATAACCCTCAAATTATTATTTTAAATGCAAACTTAAAATGTTACTAAAACAGCTTAAAAATTTAATTTAACAGATCTAAGAAGAA
The DNA here is from genome assembly GCA_907164885.2 of Dolomedes plantarius. NCBI lineage: Eukaryota > Metazoa > Arthropoda > Arachnida > Araneae > Dolomedidae > Dolomedes > Dolomedes plantarius. Next base: position 188,251,625 of record OU015493.1, read on the forward strand.
TTTTTCAAAAATCTCTCTTAGTGGAGCCCTACACTATAAGAAAATTCGCTATGCAAAATTTCAGCCCTTTAGGTCCAGCGGTTTGGTATGTGCGTTGTATGTCTGTCAGTCAGTCAATCAGTCAATCAGTCAGTCAGTTACGGAACTGTTTTATATATGTATATATATATATATATATATATATATATATATATATACATACATACAAACATATACATGCATACATACATACATACATATACATACATACATACATACATATACATACATACATACATACATATACATACATACATATACATACATATACATACATACATATACATACATATACATACATACCCGGTGTGGGATACATGCTATCCCACCCCGTAAGGAAAATATTAAATTGCTAAGCAAATTTTTTCTGCATTTTAGATTTATTCGCAATAAAGTATGAGCAGCGTATATATATATATTTTTTTTATATTCCTAAACATATCTAACTACACCCGCGTATTCTCTCTGAAGTTTATTAAAAAAGCATGGATTCAATATTTTCAAATTTTAAAAGGATGTTAAGGATATGGATTTTCCGACAGAATTTTTCGTAATAAAACAACGCATTGGGAAAGGGGGAAACACTCTAAAAGCTATCCGACAATATAATTGGTTTCTCGTTCGTCATATGCATCTATTACTACATCATACTACAGAAGAGGTGACAGAGCAGTATTATGAAATAAATGGACTTTGCATGTTATACATTTTTCTTGTAAAGCTGTACACTTCTGCACATATATCACATATAAGAAGAAAATATGAATTCCGCGTCGACTGTATTATATTTTAACACTTTAAATGATTTACGCTATAAAAGACACTGTATGAAATAAATGTATTCGCTCGGTTTTATTAAATAATTCAATGTAGATCTGGTGTTTTATATATCTCCCATCCCGAATATTTATATTTAATATGTAAAAGAAGGAAATATCTTCGATACTCTAAGAGAAGTGAACTATCTATGTTCGGAAACTACACTTTACGAGAATGCTTTGATTTAAATAAATATCTATCTTTATGCTTATTAGCATAAATATTAGATTAAGGAAATAAGCATTAGTGGATGAAGAGTTTATAATTACGTTGAAACATCAATTGCCACCACTTCTATTCCAGAAATTTAATGAATATCTGTACTAAGGAGATTACATGTAAACATTCATTCAATGTTATTCTTAAGCCTAAACTGAGATATTAGAACATTTATTCGTATATAAGAACACTCGCACAAAAAAAGAAGAGACAAAATAAAACTTCTTTCAAGGATATTTACCAAGGATATTTTCAAAAGTTTTTTTTTACAAGAGACAAAATAAAACTTGGAAAAAAAACTTGGTAAATATCATTTTTAATTTGTTATATTTATACACATATTTTATTGATCCTAGTTCTTTTAGTGTAAAAATGCTAAAACCTAAACATATATATTTCAAATTTTCATCATCAATATATTTAGATCCTAGTTCTTTTAGTGTAAAAATGCTAAAACCTAAACATATATATTTCAAATTTTCATCATCAATTTATATATACAGTAATTTTTTTGCCATATTAATAAAGATATGTAATCGAAAAAAAATAATTTTTTCTACAGAAAAAATGCTCACTATAGACAAAGTCAGATGTTTATAATATGCATCATAAAAAGTGAGATATTAAAAAAAGAAGATATTGGAATTCAAATTAATTACAAATATATAATACCCTATGTTTATAAAGCTATTAAATAAGTTTTTAATGCACCACAGAATATTAACATTTTGAAAGGAATTTTTCTCTACTATTAATTAATCTAATATTTATGTTATTTCTACTTAAACATTTATTTTGATTTTAAACACTACCACCCTTATCTGAATGTATATATATATATATATATACACACACTCATGGACAAAAAAAATTAGCGCACCAAGAGATAATTGCGGGATCATAACGAAACTTGCAATGAAGGTACATGTCGGGGAGATATGCAAATGATTAGAAATGCAGCGTGATTGCGCATTACGTATAGCCGGTAGAGGGCGTTGAACATCGTACTCTGTGGAGTATAAAACAGGTAACCAAAGCTTGTTTGAGTGTGCTGAATCATTTACAAATGAAGAGCTGAGATAGACATGCCATTACGCCGTATTCGAAGACAATATAAGCAGTTGTCGCAGTTTGAGAGGGGGAGAATCGTCGGGATGATGGAAGCTGGGTGGTCAGCTAGGCGAGTAGCTCGTCAATTAGGCCGCACTGATTGTGTTGTGAGGAGGTGTTGGGACCAGTGGTCCCCGAGAGATGTCATGTACACGAAGACCAGGCTCAGGACGCCCTCGACAGACCAGTCGTCGAGAAGACCGCCACATCGTAAGAAATGCACGCGTACAGCCAACTGCTTCATCGGCCGCCATCCAGGCACAGGTAGCACCTTCACTAGGGGCCTCTGTGTCTTCTCGAACCATACGAAAGCGCCTGGCGGAAGGACAGTTGGTATCGCGGCGCCCATTACGTGTGCTGCCCTTCACGCCCACCCTTCGACGCCTCCGTTTGGAGTTTTGCCGCGCACGAGGAAACTGGACTGCAGCGGAATGGAACCAGGTCGTCTTTAGCGACGAATCCAGATTCAATCTCGGCAGTGATGACAATCGTGTTCGTGTGTGGAGAGCCCGTGGTGAACGCTTCAATCCTGCCTTTGCTGTACAGCGACACATCACTCCCACAGCTGGTGTGATGGTATGGGGTGCCATTGCCTACAATACACGGTCACCCCTAGTATTGTTCCGTGGCACCATGACAGCCCAGCGGTATGTTCATGAAATCCTGCAACCACATGTGTTGCCACTCATGCAACGGCTCCCAGGAGCCATGTTTCAACAAGAAAATGCTCGGCCTCATACGGCAAGGGTGTCACAAGACTGTCTCCGCGCTGTTACTACCCTTCCTTGGCCTGCCCGATCCCCAGATTTGTCTCCAATCGAGCATATGTGGTATCATTTGGGACGACGAGTTGCGCATCCCACGAGTTTGAACGAACTAGAGGCAAAGTTTCAGCAAATATGGAACGAAATGTCTCAAGACATCATACAGAACTTGTATGACTCAATGCCCGATCGTATCGCATCGTACATTCGCGCTAGAGGGGGTCCAACGGAGTATTAACTCCTCCGTTCTTTTGCCTTTTTCTCTTAAATAAATTATCCCTTTTCTTTGATTTTCTTATCATTTACTTATATCAAAGTAGTCATTACGTATGTAAAATTTCGTTTCATTTTGACGACTCCTTCTTGGTGCGCTAATTTTTTTGTCCATGAGTGTATCTATATATATAAAATATACACACATATATATATATATATATAAAATACACACACACACATATATATATATATATGTGTGTGTGTGTGCGCGTGTTTATATGTGTATAAAGATAGAAATGTATTCAAAGATAAAATAGAAAAGATGCTGAAATTCAAATCCACCAGATTACCTACACATTGGATCAGTGGTTATTCATAGGTTATGAAGAATTCCTACTATCTTTAATATTGCATAGAAATTACGGTTTAAGTTTATATAATTTAATTAAATATTTTATTGCATTCGAGTTAACATTTCAAGAACCAAATTTAATTATTTTTCATTTAACTCATAGTTAACCGTATATCGCCTCAGTATACTCGTAGATAGATAAAAAACACATTTTTGGTAATTCGCAATTTTTGAAATTATTTCATTTAAAAATACTCTGTCCTTCCTTTTTCCATATCTTTGTGCTACGTTAACGATTTAGAGCCGTTGTTTTGTTTAAAATAAATTATTTGTTTTCTTCCGCAGGTAGCACCAATGAAGTGTATGTAAAATATGTCCATTGTCTAACTAAACTTATTAGTTGCTGTGTACTAACCCTATTGGATTCACTCACCTCAATGCTAATCTATGGAGAAAATGTGTCCAAGGATTGCCGACTTGGATTGAAAGATTTTTAAATTGTACTCCATAATAGAGAAAGAAATTTTACACCTTGGGGGATTTTTCATTTAAAAAATAAACATGCAAATAATATTTCGAAATTTAAATTATTCAAGGAAAAAATCTGGTACTGTGTGTTTTAAACTCTCCTAAATTCATTTGGTGGACGAAATTTATGCAAAGAATCCTGTTGCAAGGTGCAGAAAAGTTCAGGCTATCTGAAAATACCATTTTTATAGGATTATCATCAAGTAGCTGTAAATGGTAGACAAATTTTCTCCACGTGTTAACATTGAGGTGAGCGAATTCAATAGGGTTAGTACACAGCAGCCTTAAATGTTTTATGAAAAATTACTTTAAATGACAGTTGCAGTAGTATCAATATTCTACTGTTTCCTTATTTATTAGTTTGGTGAAAGATTTAACAGAAATTGTGAAAACCTTTCAGTATCATTTTTGTTTTAAAGGTTTATCGGTATATAATTTCGTTTTATCTGCAGCTCTGATGAACAAGCAAAATCATAGCCTTGAAAATGAACTGTAATTCAAAAACTCTTAACCCTATTTCTGCTAAATTTAATTACAAACGGAAAAATTCAGTTCTGATACCATTATATAAGTAGGTTATATTTGTATGTATATTCACTTATATAAAGAATTTAAAACACATATTTGAAAGCATCAAAGAAGATTTAAATTCTAGTGATGAATTTAATACTAAACCGAGAACTAATCGAAAAATTCTAAAAATTCTGTAGAAGAAAATGGGAGTAAAAAAAAACCTTTCCAGTACATCAGCATCCTTTCTTAACATCTTTTGTAGTCGGAATTATGAAGCAAAGAATAGAAAAGTCAATGGGCAAAGCAATTGAATATTTTATTTTCAAACCTATCATACTGAAAATGGTTTTGGGAGTCAGAAGATACCAATTTTATGAAAGAAATAAGATAGTCCATTGAAGAAAAATTATGGAAAAGCAATAAAGCACAAAATACGGATTCGGAAAAGTTATATAAGTTATCATTTCTTCTTCATCTCAATAAAAGTGCCTTTTTGGTATTATGTAAAGTGTATTAATAATACAAGGCCATATGCATATTGGGAAATGAATCTATTTCTATGGGCTTTAAGAATTTTACTTAATGAGTATATTCTGTATAAAGTTGTAGGAAATTTAAAATTCTTAATTTTCTCTTTTATACTTCAAAAAATCATTGGTTTTTAGCAAAATAACAACTTTTAAAAATATCTTTTGATCTTTATACTATGCTATCATGAAAGAAATTATATCATTATTCTTGGGCTTCAATAAGGTAAGTGTTATAAGTTTAATCTAAAAGAATCATGACATAGATAAACAGAAAAAAGAAGGTATTTACGCATAAGGTAGTACAAAAAAAAATCCACCCATTTGTCTAGAAACCAAATGATCTTGCTATCGATTCCTAGACCAGACAGTTGCTTTATCCTCGAGAAATAGAAATTTTTGCGGTGAAGTCATAGTCAAAGGAGGTATTTACACATAAGGTAGTATAAAGACGGAATCCGCCCATTTGTCTAGAAAGCAAATGATCTTGCTATCGATTCCTAGATCAGACAGTTTGTTTTTCCCTGAGAAATAGAAATTTTTGCGGTGAAATCACAGTAAAAGGAGGTATTTACACATAAGGTAGTGTAAAGACAGAATCCGCCCATTTTTCTAGAAAGCAAATGGTCTTGCTATCGATTCCTAGATAAGACAGTTGCTTTTTCCTCGAGAAATACAAATTTTTGTGGCGAAGTCATCATCAATCCATTGACTCCGAAACATAATGATTTGGAATGGGGGTCGGAGTAGCCCCACCTATGCGATTTCTACAGTTATTCCTTAATGATGACGAAAAGCTTGCGTGGGCAAAAGTTACCACATCTGTCGCGACTAGTCATGGGAGACACAAACGAGACTAGTTGAATTCTTTGATCAGCCGAGTATGAAATTAAACGATTCAAACTTTGTGACTGAATCGGCAAAATTATAACACTTTAAGAGGTGTTTCACCAACAGTGCACTTTGGGGCAAGACAAAGCTTCCTCACTCCAAAATCAGTAGATGACAGCTTAAGCAAAATATCTTTGTTTCAATATGATATTAGCATGCTTACTTCCAGCGCTTAAAACAAAGGTTTGATTATCGTCCGCTTTATTATCATCTAATTTCATTTTTCGTTATGACTACACAAAACGAGTAAATATTTGATTTGCCACGCAAATTCTGATGAAATATTAACATGCATATCGTTTGATTCGAAATAAACGATATACTTACGGTAATTTCGGAAATATTATTACATGCAGCCATGTTATAAATATCTACCATATAAACCCGTATACATATAGGTATGTCGTAAAAACACGTATACCAGGACTCATGTTCATAAATTTGTTTTTACCCATTTATTAAACTCTAGCATATTAATTTCCTTTAATTTATGACAAATGCGCTACGATGAATCACATAAAAAAATACGGCATGTTCCGGCCATAATTTTTAAAAAAATATTTTATGAATTTTTGAAAGATATGTATAGAGGGCAACTTACTTACAATCTGAGTAAATAAATTATAGGATGTAGAAGCACTGGATGTTATAATTCACCTCGGTGTGTGGTCGAGAGATTGTCAATAATAAAACTCTTATAACCACTCCAGAGGCCAAAAATAAATAAAGACTTGAGGAACACTAAGATGGCGTAAAATAAAAAAACTGTCTGTGTGGCCATTGATATCGATGAGACTATAAATTTTGTAAGATAGATGGGGACGTTATTTTATAGCCCACAATAAAACTTTCAAATAATTTTTAAAGTGGTATCCTGAACGAAAATTATGGTGGGGAGGTACTTGGTATATTGTGAACATGAACAGTGAAATAAGGGACCATTGGGGCAGGAACTGTTAAGATAAAGGCAGCCCACTGTCCAATGAGAGATAAAGGGGCGGTCCAAAATGGCCCCGGTAAACGGTCACCAGCCCCTCCAAAAAAAAAAACGAAAAAAGGTCGACAGATTTCACTTGCTGATCCCCGAGCTCTGACCATAAAGAGCCGATTGCGCTGTCTAGGAGATTACCGGAAGTTCCTGTAGTCTGACATGATGAGGCTGAGTATGACCTGTTGTGGGCACCTGTCAACGAAAGCCTTCATCGCGTAATTCTTCAGCAGTCGTAAGTGCCTCCCGAAAGATCCTCAAAATAATTGCTTTGACTGAATATTTTGTCTCTGCTTCTGGATTCCTCATGTATTAAGTGATAATATGAATGGAAACCTTATTTTATTATTAATTTTACTTTAAAATAATTTTTAGAATTGTCGAATTAATGTATGATAACGGCTAAATCTCTATGTTTCCTTGCTTGTCCAACACATGCACGCATCAATTTATTAAGGTTCTATTCTAACCTATATAGTACATTGATTCAGAGTCACTATATATTTTGCTCGAGGGGACAAAAATAGTCTAACCCACTCTAATCCAACCAAATTATTCTAAATTTCGAAAACAAAATATTTTTTTCCCTATTTCAGATGTTTTTGGTAAATAGTTTCATTCCCTTGGTGTCTTTGCTCTTTTATGTCCCATCTCTAATTTTTTTTATACTCTACCAAAAAGAAAAAGATATAAAAGGATTAAATGCATTCAAATCTCCAACGGTAGTCCTTGAGAGGCTTCACCTTTTAACTTCAAAGTCAGATCAATATCGATTCTACGTCTCATCATCTAAGGATTACTCTTGAAATTTGATATGAGTAATTGATATTGAAGACAGAAGAAAAAAAACAGTTTTCGAGGATTTCTTTTATTTATATATTGTCTGCTTCATAAATTTTTTCATGTAACATTCACTTTTCCTCGACCCTATTTCTAGCCTTTTAAATTTTAAACTTCTAACTATTTGCTTTTTTTTAACAGTGCCCAAAGGAATGATACTTTTAGCCGAAAGCAAACGCATAAAAATTTTAGCAAAATTCTGGAGTTTTCCTCTTTGAAGAATCTCGCTTAAATTTTAAAAGTTTCACTTTTTTTTAACACTTTTATTTTTCAAATAATTTTTCACAGCAGGTATTTTAAAGTCAAATTATCATATTGAAACGCATGACTTTTGAATAAATTTAAATACATCATGCACTGAAGTCGATTTTAAGAAGTTAAGTAAATAACAAAAAAACAGGTTTAATATATAATGTTGATTTTTTTAATGTCTCAGATCTCAACACTTTAGAAGGAATTTTCTAGAAATAGATGAGTTTAATTAAAAATAGAAGTTTTAAGATGTCTATTTTTGCAAAATAAAAATAAGCATTACAGTTAAAGTAATGATAAAATTGAGTGCACATCCTATGCAGAGCTTCTTTTGTTCTCCTCACATGGGATAGACCTCTGGGCTTAGAAATTTGCAAATAATAACGTATTTATATTTTATTGTATCATAGCATGCGCATATAAGATACTATAAATTTAATGTTTTTCTGTTAGCTGATTACTTTAAGATAGTGAATAATATATACTTCTGAAAGCATACTTTTTTAATTTAAAGTTGTTTTACTGAAAAACTGTAACCTGCTTTTCCCAATACTCGGATTCAATTATCATAAGAATCAGTTTATACAAAACTTAAAAATTATAATAAAGTACTAAGATACAATAACATAAAACCTCTTCAGCTTCTTTTAAATATAAATTAAAATGAAATCTTGCAAATTGTGTGCAAATGAAAAGTTATGAAATATTGCTCTATTTTCTAGCACAGATCACAGTATTGAGATTCATTTGAGTTAAAGTGCTACGAAGTCTGTATAAAACATTAAATATCTCATTTTTGATACGCTAACATATGCATACTTATGGAGGGTAAAAGAGTGCTTTAAAATATCGATAACTTTGTGCATTTTGTATAAAATTTATTTATTTTGAAGCTCTGATACATATATAGTATAACAAACCTGATAAATCGTTTCCCTGACTATTCAGAATTATAATAAGATTTTCTGAATACTACAATTATGCTGTATACACTTTAAGCATCGATTTTCAGATTATAATAAAATATTCTGAATACTGTATTTATGCTGTATACACTTTAAGCATCGATTTTCAGATTATATTAAGATATTCTGAATACTGAAATTATGCTGTATACACTTTAATCATCGATTTTCAGATTATAGTAAGATATTCCGAATACTGTAATTATGCTGTATACACTTTAAGCTTCGATTTTCAGATTCTAGTAAGATATTCTGATTACTGTAATTATGCTGTATACACTTTAATCATCGATTTTCAGATTATAGTAAGACATTCCGAATACTGTAATTATGCTGTATACACTTTAAGCTTCGATGATTATCAGGAAACAATAAAAATTTAAAATAATGAGATTTCTTTTATTGATTTCTCCTGGCTCTATTCCAGCAATAAAAAAACAGTATAAAAGATGAAACATAATAGCTTAAATAATTCACATGATTGATAATTTGACAATCGATCAAATTTGATCGATCAAATTTGACATGATTAATTGTCTCTTAAAAAATACTTTTTTGCCTTTCTGAATAACACTACTGCGCTGGTTATCTGACAATAGTTTCCTGGCGAAATTTCCTTTTGCCACTATCATACAGATAAATCCGATAAGATATGAATTTCCCAAAACTAACTGCTCTAACCGCAGTTCTTTCATAATTTTAGTATACGATGCTTCCTTTAAAGCCACGCATCTGGAACCTCGAGCTGGGTATCATACAGAAGCTGTATGAATTAATTAGAAAACACTATGCGTTTAGAGTTCGTTATCTCTCAGCGTGTTAAGTGGAGCATTGTATAAAAATTAAAATGCCGCAGAAAACGGAAGATAAGTGATAATGGATAAAAATTAAAAGGCAATGTTCAAATAAAAATTTATTATAAAAAAACATATTATCTATATGTTTGGGAATACAGTGCGCGAGCTCGTATGTATGTGCCTGGGTGCGTGCTGGGTAATTTTTAAATATTACCCGTGAATCGATTTACCTGACGGAAAACCGTTTTTTTATCAGTCAATAACTCTTCAGAAAGGAATTCAATATCACTTAATTTTAGATCTCATTCACATTAAAGTAAATAATGGAATCGATAGCTTAATCCTAAGATCTCATTTAAAGGTTTTAGACCCACAATAAAATTTTAAATAAAGATGATTGGTTTAAGAGAATCGATTTCTTAAAGGTGATTATTTTACCACATGTGAAAATATTCAACTTATTAAAGTATCAGGTAATATATATATATATATATATATATATATATATATATATATATATATATATATATATATATATATATATATATATTCATATATATATATATTCATATATATATATATACATATATTCATATATATATATATATATATATATATATATATATATATATATATATATATATATATATATATATATATATATATATATATATATATATATATATACATATATTTATATATATATATATATATATATATATATATATATATATATATACATATATTCATATATATATATATATATATATATATATATATATATATATATATATACATATATATATACATACATGAAATGTCCGGAGTGGACATCTCGTAATATTATCACATACATATATACATATATATATATATATATATATATATATATATATATATATATATATATATATATATATATATATATATATATATATATATATATACATATATACATATATATATATACATATATATATATATACATATATACATATATATATATATATACATATATACATATATACATATATATATATATACATATATATATATATATATATATATATATATATATATATATATATATATATATATATATATATATATGTGTATATCTATATATATATGTTAAACTTAAACTCGATCCACATCTGTTACGGTCTCGGATTTTTGCAGTCACGCTCTTATATCATACCCAACTTGAAAGTGTCATGCAATATGAAGTCTTTCGCAAAGTGCAATAAAACTCCGATGTTGGTTTTCTAAACTTATATTACGAGACTGAAGATGTAATGGCCCAGTAGCGTGAGCTGAATGCACTTATGTCATCATCAAACCTTGTGTAGTTCTGGGCACACGCTGAGAGTTTCGACGTTTATGGCATTTAAAACATTGATATTTACGAGCATGATTTCCATTTTTTTAATGGAGTGAAACTCTTCTATCTCGCAGGAAACTATCCTACACAATTCAAAGCACCGTTCATTGGCCTGAAAGAACTAGAACACGAGATACTGAAGTTTCCAAAACCCTGAATTGAAATTGGGGGATATTTGACTCTAAATAATGCACTAGTTATTATTCAGGAACGTTATTTCTGTTAATCAAGAGTTTTTGAGAATTAATATATCAGGTGCTTAAGAGAATATGTTCCCCCAATTTGTTCACAGTGCCCATATCACAGCATTTTAAACAGAATATTCGAATAAAATATTATAATGGGACAATATAAATTCGTTTCTTCTAGCTTATCATTTGAAAAATTGTTCATGATTAAAAGCAGTCTGGAATATTTTCTTTCGGAAACATAGAGTACCGTCTCAGACATTAATGTCTGCTCTCTTGTATTCTCGAGAAAATCCTTCAGCCTAACTAGTACATTCTTTTATCCTGTACTTTGTAATTTAATTTTCTATGTCTAAGCATATTATCAAATGCAGGATGATGCAGCATTCTGATGCAGCACGTTAAAATAAACTACAGAAATAACTTTCCAATAATGTTAACATAGAATTAATAGTATAATTTATGCAAAAGAATGGCTTATTTGAAGAATTCACTCTCCAAACAAGAGAAAAAGTTTTAATATAATAGAACTAAAATACGATAGAAAGGTTAAATATTTTCTGTTGAAGTCGTTCCAAGTTTACTATGAGATTTCATCACTATTATTTGTCGTTTAACTCAGCACAATGAAACAACAAATGCAATAATATTTTCCAAAATTCTACTTAATATATTTAGCATATTTGCTTTAAGATTTAATTTTAAGATTTATCCAAACCTGTAATTAACTCTTATATCTTACAGATAAATGATAAAAGGAGTTTTGAGAAAATTATGTAGCTTAATATGATTTCTTAAAGATTTAATCTATTTCAGGTATACCTTTTTCGACATATCTGGATTCTGATTTTACCAAATTCTGTAATTATTTCAGATTTCTACATATATTTGAACTCTAATAATTCCTAAACATTCAACCTTTCCGATTTACTGATTATTGAACGAGAATACCAATTCGAGAGCCTTCAAGTACATGTCCATGCATCAAAAGATTCAAATTTTTCTTCTTAATCTCTTCGTAAGGAACAGATCGCGCAAAAAATAAAAATAATATGCTAAAATTAAGAATAAAATTTTTTATGTAAAATTATGAGAAAATAATTGATTGATATTTTTACTCAATAATTTAAAAATATTATTATCTTTTAATTCAGATAACGTCGATAAATTGGCTCGAAGTGGCGCCTCTCTTTTGTTAAAAATTAATCTTCCAATAGATAGAACATGATAATACAACAAGGCATTAAGTACTTCGAAGATAACCCTAATTACGTCAGTGAAGGTCGAATCAAAATCGATTTAGCTGTATTAACAGTTAAAACAATTTTTACTCCTTATTTTACTCTATCTACGGTATGTCTGAAGGTAGGGTTTTCAGAAGGGAGGGATAAGTAAAGGACAATAAAATATTTTCCAATTAAGCTCTCTTTGATTTAATATCCTAAATTTCTTGGGAAAATACTCTGCTATTTAAAATTACCCTAACTTGAAAAACAGTTAAATTTAACGGCTAATTATATTAAATATTTTTCTTTTATATCAACTTTAAAGAACTTTGCAAATTATTCCTGTGACATTGACACAAGTGACATGAACATTTTTTACTTCTATCAAACATTAGAGCTTCGAGATCCTTGTGTTATTCAAACATCATCATTTTCCCAATCATCCCATCCTTAGCAAAAGTTGACCGTAGCTATCTCGACCAACTTCAACCTCATTTATACTGTTGACTCGTTTCAGCAACCATGTTATCTCTATGCAAGCTCCATTGACATTTTTCTGATATTTCCGGCTAAGCCTTGTGACACTGAAAATAGTCAGTGATGAAAAGAAAGAGCAAACATAATCCCAAAAGTCCTGACGTGAGGTTCTGGTATGTCGTCCTTGTAATACAGGGAATTCAAATTGTCTTTGTCTAACTCGTGAAGTGACAAATGTGGCTAACTCCGTCAACTCTGCTGGATCTTCGTGAAAAGATGTGACCTGACCTTTGTAAAAATCGTTCGGAACTCCTCAATATCTTCAACGGAAAATAATATGTCAGAAACTTTTTTCCGAAACAAATATTGATTTAAACGGAAAAGATAGTGAGCCTGTAAGACAAATGATCTTCTCAGTCTTATAAGAGGAAGAGCTATGCAAAACAGGTGTCTTATGATATCAAAGAAGAGACGTTGCTTGAATTATGTATACCCAATGTCCATGAAGTGATAATCACACAGAAGAGTTACTACAAACAAAACAATTTATCAAAATTTGACTTAAAATAGTCCACAAAAGTACATTTAAGGTTAACTTGATCAATACAGCTCAATCTAGAATTATCAGCCAGGATGACCTTATCATGCGCAACAGAATGATCTTTCTTGGCGCATTGCGTTTCACATAAATCCCTGAGGTTCGACCTTCTATCCTTCTCAGTTTTATGTATTTTTGTATCGGTCCCTGTGTGAAATAACCCACAGTGTACGTACACGATATTGACCTTTAGCTTACGGGCCCATTCTTTCTATTCTCTCTTTAGAAAGAGAAAGTTAATACCCACTTTGTAAGAACGGCCATTAAGGGGGTTGTATATTTATAAATATATATATATATATATATATATATATATACACATATACATATACAAACACACACACACATACACACACGCACATATACATATATATATATATATACATATGTACATACATACATACATAAATATATATATATATATATATATGTATGTGTGTGTGTGTGTGAGTGTGTGTGTGTGTGTGTGTGTGTATGTATAATATACATATACATATGTACATACATACATACATACATATATATATATATATATATATATATATATATATATATATACACTCATGGACAAAAAAATTAGCGCACCAAGAAGGAGTGGTCAAAATGAAACGAAATTTTACATACGTAATGACTACTTTGATATAAGTAAATGATAAGAAAATCAAAGAAAAGGGATAATTTATTTCAGAGAAAAAGGCAAAAGAACGCAGGAGTTAATACTCCGTTGGACCCCCTCTAGCGCGAATGCACGATGCGATACGATCGGGCATTGAGTCATACAAGTTCTGTATGATGTCTTGAGACATTTCGTTCCATATTTGTTATAACCTTGTCTCTAGTTCGTTCAAACTCGTGGGATGCAAAACTCGTCGTCCCAAATGATCCCAGATATGCTCGATTGGAGACAAATCTGGGGATCGGGCAGGCCAAGGAAGGGTAGTAACAGTGCGGAGACAGTCTTGTGACACCCTTGCCGTATGAGGCCGAGCATTGTCTTGTTGAAAAATGGCTCCTGGGAGCCGTTGCATGAGTGGAAACACATGTGGTTGCAGGATTTCATGAACATACCGCTGGGCTGTCATGGTGCCACGGAACAATACTAGGGGTGACAGTGTATTGTAGGCAATGGCACCTCATACCATCACACCAGCTGTGGGAGCGATGTGTCGCTGTACAGCAAAGGCAGGATTGAAGCGTTCACCACGGGCTCTCCACACACGAACACGATTGTCATCACTGCCGAGATTGAATCTGGATTCGTCACTTAAGACGACCTGGTTCCATTCCGCTGCAGTCCAGTTTCCTCGTTCGCGGCAAAACTCCAAACGGAAGCGTTGATGGGTGGGCGCCAAGGGCAGCACACGTAATGGGCGCCGCGATACCAACTGTCCTTCAGCCAGGCGCCATCGTATGGTTCGAGAAGACACAGAGGCCCCTAGTGAAGGTGCTACCTGTGCCAGGATGGCGGCCGATGAAGCAGTTGGCTGTACGCGGGCATTTCTTACGATGTGGCGGTCTTCCCGACGACTGGTCTTTCGAGGGCGTCCTGAGCCTGGTCTTCGTGTACATGACATCTCTCGGGTCCACTGGTCCCAACACCTCCTCACAACACAATCAGAGTGGCCTAATTGACGAGCTACTCGCCTAGCTGACCACCCAGCTTCCATCATCCCGACGATTCTCCCCCTCTCAAACTGCGACAACTGCTTACATTGTCTTCGAACACGGCGTAATGACATGTCTATGTCAGCTCTTCCTTTGTAAATGATTCAGCACACTCAAACAAGCTTTGGTTACCTGTTTTATACTCCACAGAGTACGATGTTCAACGCCCTCTACTGGCTATACGTAATGCGCAATCACGCTGCATTTCTAATCATTTGCATATCTCCTCGACATGTACCATCATTGTAAGTTTCGTTACGATCCCGCAATTATTTCTTGGTGCGCTAATTTTTTTGTCTATGAGTGTATATACAGAGGCTGTTCGCACATTTTTTAGACGATTTTGGTAAGCGGTAATAAAAAATCGTTTGCTGCGAAAGAAATAATTGCAATTGTACTATGTTTTCAAAAGTCAAAATTATCGTCTATGGCTTGAAAGTTTTGTTTTTTATTCAAAATGGCGTTTTTAACAAAGCAGTGGTTCGAAGGCTACATTTATGCTCTTTCCGAAGAGAAATATGCATACTCCGTTATCCAAAAACGATGTGAGAGTCATGGTTTTGTGATATCTAAAGCGTCCATAGGTAATATCGTCAACAAGAAAGGAAAAAAATGTCAAATTGGAGCCTCAAGTGGGACAAAAATTCCAAACAAGTATCCAAGGAAATAACGGACATCTTCGACTTTTGCAAAGGTACGTTGTTTAATGTTAAAAGAAAATCCCCCTAGTCAAAGGACAGTTGCAAAATCATTAAAATGTTCGGTGTCCACTGTAAACAAAATGATAAACGTTGATTTAAATCTTAAGAAAGCGAAAAAACGCAATGTGCATCGTCTTCTTCCAAATCATATCGCTGAACGCAGGACACGCTGCAGAATTCTATATGAGAAACACTTATCCAAAGAAAAATGGAAAACAATTGTCACAATAGATGAATCATGGGTGTATTTAAATGATTGCAACAAAAAAAAGAGCCATTTATTATCATAAAAGGGGAGAGAAAAAAATTTAAGTACATGGTTCAAAGAATCGAAAGAAAGTTTTTCTAAGGGATTCATGATTGTTGCTGGTTTTTCTTATAATGGTAAGTTAAAAATAAAGAGAGTGGAAAAAATGTCAAGATTAACTCCAAATACTATCAGGAATATATTTTATCGCCATTTTTTCTGAATGAAATACCATCGCTTTACCCACAGTGCCATCAATCTGTGAGACTCCATCAGGACAAAGCTAGCAGTCACACATCAAAATCCACTGTAAATTTCCTAAAAGAAATGGAACAAAAAACTGTTTTTAAGGCCATACCCTTCACTGATGTCCCTACTAAATCTCCCGATGTATCACCTATGGATTTTTATGCTTTCGGACATTTAAAATCTGCATTATCCAAACGTCGTCCCAAGAACCTTACAGGACTCTGGAAAGCTGTTCAGGAGGAATGGGATAGAATACCTCTTCTGACACTTCAAAATGCATTATTATCCTGGAAATTACGGTGTCGAAAGATAGTTCAGAATAAGGGATGTCAAATAGAACATTTAAAACACAAGAATTTTATGTAATTTAGTTTTCTGAATACAATATACATCGTCTAAAAAAATGTGTGAACAGCCTCTGTATATATATATATATATATATATATATATATTCATTCTTGGGCCGTATTCTCAGGATGCATGCTATCCCACCCCGTAAGGAAAAGGTTAATAACCTAAAAATAAGGCTTCTGTGTACAGCGAATAGAGATGGTGTCAGCCGTTGAGACAGCGATTTTGTAAGTGTTGCAACAGCAAAGTGAAATAGAGCTAGATTATTTTAAAACATAAAAAAGACGATGTAGTTAGACGTGACCCAGAGTAAGATTTCGAGTAGAAATATCAACTTTTTTTTTCAAACTTGAATTTAGATTATTGACTACTACTTCTGTAGAATAATATTTAATCAGAAGATATCAAAACTGAAGAAGAAATTAGAAAAAATATCGTTAATCTAAAACAGAATTGAAATGTTTCAAATTCCTTTAATTAACTCTTTAAAAATATAATTCTGAGAATTACCACCTTCTTAAATACAGCTTCTAACTGATTATTTTAATATTCAAATAGCGAAGTGAACTCAAATGAAAACATTATATTAATTAAAATTTTCTGTTAAACGTTAAAAGCTTCATAAATTCCTTTGGGGGATTGTTTCTTGTAAAATACAAGAGGAGAATTTTTGTTTGATTTAGAAAAAAAAAATACTTACTTTTATCATTTACTACTATTTGCATGCGTTTATTGTTGACGAATATTAAAAAGGAAAGTTTAAAAGTACTTCAGAATGTGATTTAATTAACGTATTCAGTTTAATATAAAAAATTTGTCTTTATATTAGCACAAGATTTTAAGCTCAGTTTGGATCTTAATATTGTTCGTTTTACATAATACATTAATTAAGTGGTATTAAATTTTGGGAAACGTTCTTATTTTACTGCAAGATATTTTTTTAAATACTTTCTTTATTCCATACAGAAAAAATATTCATGCGTATATTTCTTTATTTTTAATTAATTTCTTAAAAGCCAGGGAAATCGTGGTTACTAAAATCAAAGCTAGAGAAACAGTGAATAAGAAACAGTAAAAATAAGTACTTGAAGAGAAATCTTTCTGCTTGACGTTGATATAAGAAAATTTTATAAAAGGATATTTCAGAGTGAATTCCTCTGGTTACCGTCTGCTGGTATTTTGTTTCGATAAGAATTATAAGTTCTGATTAATTATAGCAGTACAGCAGGTTTACAACAACTTGAGGATTCTGATTTAAACCTTAATTAAGGATATTTCAGATTGAAAACCTCTGGTTAGCGTCTGCTGGTATTTTGTTTCGATAAGAATTAAAAGTTCTGATTAATTATAGCAGTACAGCAGTTTTACAACAATTTGAGGATTCTGATTTAAACCTTAATTAAGGATATTTCAGATTGAAAACCTCTGGTTAGCGTCTGCTGGTATTTTGTTTCGATAAGAATTAAAAGTTCTGATTAATTATAGCAGTACAGCAGTTTTACAACAATTTGAGGATTCTGATTTAAACCTTAATTAAGGATATTTCAGATTGAAAACCTGTGGTTAGCGTCTGCTGGTATTTTGTTTCGATAAGAATTAAAAGTTCTGATTAATTATAGCAATACAGCAGGTTTACAACAATTTGAGGATTCTGATTTAAACCTTAATTAAGGATATTTCAGATTGAAAACCTCTGGTTAGCGTCTGCTGGTATTTTGTTTCGATAAGAATTAAAAGTTCTGATTAATTATAGCAGTACAGCAGCTTTACAACAATTTGAGGATTCTGATTTAAACTTTAATTAAGGATATTTCAGATTGAAAACCTCTGGTTAGCGTCTGCTGGTATTTTGTTTCGATAAGAATTAAAAGTTCTGATTAATTATAGCAGTACAGCAGGTTTACAACAATTTGAGGATTCTGATTTAAACCTTAATTAAAGATATTTCAGATTGAAAACCTCTGGTTAGCGTCTGCTGGTATTTTTTTTCGATAAGAATTAAAAGTTCTGATTAATTATAGCAGTACAGCAGGTTTACAACAATTAGTGGATTCTGATTTAAACCTTAATTACTATTCATCCAACTATTTTATCTAATTATTTTATCTATTAGGAATTTATAGTATTCCAATAAACGAGCATATCTTATCAAAACTGTTCAAACAATTTTATGGGTAACATATGCATAATTACTGAAAAATTTCCTTTAGATCATCGAGTAAATAAACTTCAGATTTTTTTCTGTCTTTCAACCTATTTTTCGTGAAAAAAAACACGTGATCTAAAGTAAAACTTTCTTTTGAGGATCAAATGTAAAATTATGCGAAAATTTTTAGAATGTTTAGAGGGAGGATAAAACATTCAAAAGAAGATTATCTCTCGTTAGTAATCGCTGCCTTAGCATACGGGGCCCATTTTTCTGATTCCCTCTTTGGAACGGGAAATTCCATTACCCCTTTGAAGGAACGGCCATTAGGGGTGTTTTATATATATATACAGTTGGCTCTCTGTTTAACGACGCTCTACTTAACGACGATCTCTATTTAAAGACGATATTTCCCAGTCCCGTCCCCTCCGACGTAAAAAAATTCTCTTTAAAGACGACGTTGTTTCTGTTTAACGACGAATTTTGTTATATGAGTTTCTTCATCTACAATAAAAAACTGCTTTTGCGTTGCTGAAATTCACAAAGAACTTGTAGTGGAACTGCAAAGTACGGATGTAGAAATCAACAAAGATGACATTATCCCTGAAGAATGGAGAAGTCTTGTTGAAGATGAGGTTGTTTCAATTCAAGATTTCTACAATTGTGATGAATCTGTTTTAACAACAGATTACAGAAATGTAGAGCATATTTATGAAGATAAAGTAAACGAAAACACAGTATCAAACGAAGAAGGTGAAGACACGAAAAACAAGACACTGCCACCGTCTTACACAGAATCAACTTCTTCTCTAGATGTTCTCCGACGCTATATTACATCGAATATGGAAGATAACATATTTAACATTTTAGAAAATCTGGAAAAGGGAATAATGAAAACAAGGCGAAAAAGGGAGCCAACAACACTTTTTGACTTTTTTAAAAACCTAATTTATTGTATTGTTTGTACTCTTCTTTCAATGTAATTTAAAATAACTTTTTGCAAATAAAATAATAAGAATAAAAATAACATACAGATATATATATATATATATATATATATATATATATATATATATATACATACATATATATATACACATATATATATGCATATATATATACATATATATATTCACACACACACACACATATATATATATATATATATATATATATATATATATATATATATATATATATATATATATATATATATATATATATATATATATATATATATATATATATATATATACATATATATATACACATATATATACAGAAGGTCGTTCGCACTTTATGGAAGCGATTTCGATAATTAAGTTTTATGTATAAATGCTGTATTTTATGCGGTAATTTTCTTATATATATGTATATATATATATATATATATATATATATATATATATATATATATATATATATATATATAAATATATATAAATATATATATACATATATATATATATACACATATATATACAGACAGACAGACACACACACACACACACATATATATATATATATATATATATATATATATATATATATATATATATATATGTATGTGTGTGTGTGTGTTCAATCTCGAGTCCGTATTCTTGGGATACATGCTATCCCACACCGTAAGGCAAAAGTTGAATGTTGTACTACGTATCGCCTTTCTGCTAAATTCATTCCATTCAACTAAATCTCTTCCCCTTTGCCTTTTCACTTTTCTATTTTTTTATTTCGATTGCAGATTGTTATTTTTTCAATTCTTAAAATGTAGCCAATGAAATGAAAGACAGGATTAGCAAAGTGAAAGAAAAAAAATAAATCAAAGAAGTTAAACAAAAGAAGCCGTTTTCGCTTTACTCAATATTCTATCCATTTTTAATTTTTTCACATCTTTCTTTCCTTCCGGTTACCTTCCTTTCTCTAGTTTCAGTTCTATTTATTTACGTTTTGTCTGTTCTCGGTTTATTATTTGATTCCTATCATGTGGGAGGTTTCTAGAAAACTCAGCTGCGGCGGTGTAATCATCGTTCGTGCAAACTCAGGCGGTTTGGAGTTCCGACTCTCATGCTGGTTGACGCTTGAAGCTGAGAGAGTGTCGTTGGTGACACCTGCGCCCGAACAAATTAAGCCATTTCGATAGAAAGCTTGGGGGTAACGTAGATTACCATCGAGAGCGAGACTTTTCGGTATTTGGAGAAGCTAATTGCATGACGATATTGGCATTATCCGTAAGCTCGCCTATCTAGGAGACAGAGGGTTTCGAGTTTCAAAATTTGTCCCCCCTATAGTCCTTATTTAAACATACTAAACATTTTCTCCCAACTTCTAATCCATATTACCTTGAAACCAGTGATTGTATGTCATAACTACATGAATGATTTGTATGAAGTAATGTAAATACACTCATGGACAAAAAAATTAGCGCACCAAGAAATAATTGCGGGATCGTAACGAAACTTGCAGTGCAGGTACATGTCGGGGAGATATGCAAATGATTAGAAATGCAGCGTGATTGCGCATTACGTATAGCCGGTAGAGGGCGTTGAACATCGTACTCTGTGGAGTATAAAACAGGTAACCAAAGCTTGTTTGAGTGTGCTGAATAATTTACAAAGGCAGAGCTGAGATAGACATGCCATTACGCCGTGTTCGAAGACAATATAAGCAGTTGTCGTAGTTTGAGAGGGGGAGAATCGTCGGGATGATGGAAGCTGGGTGGTCAGCTAGGCGAGTAGCTCGTCAATTTGGCCGCTCTGATTGTGTTGTGAGGAGGTGTTGGGACCAGTGGACCCGAGATATGTCATGTACACGAAGACCAGGCTCTGGACGCCCTCGACAGACCAGTCGTCGAGAAGACCGCCACATCGTAAGAAATGCATGCGTACAGCCAACTGCTTCATCGGCCGCCATCCAGGCACAGGTAGCACCTTCACTAGGGGCCTCTGTGTCTTCTCGAACCATACGAAGGCGCCTGGCTGAAGGACAGTTGGTATCGCGGCGCCCATTACGTGTGCTGCCCTTGACGCGCACACGTCGACGCCTCCGTTTGGAGTTTTGCCGCGCACGAGGAAACTGGACTGCAGCGGAATGGAACCAGGTCGTCTTTAGCGACGAATCCAGATTCAATCTCGGCTCGCTCCCACAGCTGGTGTGATGGTATGGGGTGCCATTGCCTACTATACACGGTCACCCCTAGTATTGTTCCGTGGCACCATGACAGTCCAGCGGTAGGTTCATGAAATCCTGCAACCACATGTGTTGCCACTCATGCAACGGCTCCCAGGAGCCATTTTTCAACAAGACAATGCTCGGCCTCATACGGCAAGGGTGTCGCAAGACTGTCGACGCACTGTTACTACCCTTCCTTGGCCTGCCCGATCCCCAGATTTGTCTCCAATCGAGCATATCTGGGATCATTTGGGATGACTAGTTGGGCATCCCACGAGTTTGAACGAACTAGAGGCAAGGTTACAGCAAATATGGAACGAAATGTCTCAAGACATCATACAGAACTTGTATGACTCAATGCCCGATCGTATCGCATCGTGCATTCGCGCTAGAGGGGGTCCAACGGAGTATTAACTCCTCCGTTCTTTTGCCTTTTTCTCTCAAATAAATTATCCTTTTTCTTTGATTTTCTTATCATTTTCTTATATCAAAGTAGTCATTACGTATGTAAAATTTCGTTTCATTTTGACGAATCCTTCTTGGTGCGCTAATTTTTTTGTCCATGAGTGTATAAACCTTTATAAATGTCTGAATACCGAGATGTGTCAGTATATATATATATATATATATATATATATACTAGAAGGTAACCCGTCATTTTGACGTCATAATACTAATAATGACGTCATAATGGAAAAAGTATATGAAAGTTAAAAATATCCCGAATTATCTAACAATATTACATTTAATCCACACCTTGTAAAAGCAAACCCTTTCATTATTTTTTATTTATTTAGTTTTTCATGCGATTGGAGTAGTAGATTGCCATCCAGTTTTTTAAAGATCACTACGCGATATGAATACTTGAGCTATTTGATTCATTCACATTGAAGTTTGTTTACTTTCAGAATTCATCGCAAAAGTAAACAGATTTTTAAAAACTGTTAAATATACAGCTAAAAGCATCCACTTTGTTTTTGTTCTGAATGTTTTATAGAAAAATAGGCTGAACAAACGTGATTTGATGGAGAAGATATAAGTTTTTAGGTAAGAAAAAATTCTGATCCACATCTGAAATTGAAATTAAGCCTAACCGGCTGTTTGTTTACTGAGGGCTTCAATTGAAAGATGAGTACTGCCCGGAAGTGTTATACAGAGACAACGGCTATTTTATATATAATATGTATATATATATATATATATATATATATATATATATATATATATATATATATATATATTACGACGGCTAAGCGGGGGGGTGCCTCTTTTCCTTTGAATGTCCTTCACGATGATTTGTAAGTTACAAGTTGACTTTAAGTTTATTTTCGTTATGAATAATTTTTTTACCTAAAGTATTATATTTTCCAGAAACTTCATGCTTTATTATATCTACTGTATTTAAAGTTTTGTTCACCTGGAACTTTTCAGAAATCTTGATAACATCCCCCACAAGAATTTTTTTTTTTTTTTTAATGGATGGGACTTGTATAATTTACCCCTTCCCCCAAGTTTCTAATTCTACCTTCATTAAGAAGCGTAGTATTAATGTCTGCAATACTGAATATTTTGTATGCTTAAAAATAGAAGTATTTCTTCAAAATTCAGGGCTTCTAAAGTACTTTATGTGAGGTAAATCAAGGCCTATTTCATTTATCTGTGTGCAGCTACATACCGTATTTTTCGGCCGATAAGACACAACTCAAATTTATGGGAGAATTTTTAGAAAAGAATAACCTGTTTTGTTAGGTATATAAAGATATTTTCGATTTCTTACATAATAAAGATGAAAACATATATATAATAAATAATACATATAGTAATGCATACATACATACGTACGTATATATATATATATATATATATATATATATATATATATATATATATATATATATATATATATATATATATATATATATATATATATATATATATATATATACAAGTGGTTATCAAAATAATGAAAACACCTATCAATATTAGTGGTGTTTATGAATGTGCTTCGTATTCCTTAAAAAACGAGTCTGGTCACCGGTATTTTTTATATAATATAGTGTATGTATTATTCTACTATCAGGTAGCAGAATGAAGCCAATGTCATCGTGCTTTTGGGTGGGGAACATCATAAAATGTCAAATCGTGCAGACCTTGCGAAAAGGGCAAATTTTTGGAGTGCATTTAAATTGGAGTATCTGTTACTGCAACCCCCAGGCTAATGGGTGTTTTTCGAATTATGGTATCGAAAGTCATGATAGCATACAGAATGCACGGAAAAACATCCATTGCCAAACAGAATAGTGGTCGAAAGGGAGAGCTGAGTGAAAGAGACGGATGAGGTATTGAAGCGGATTGTGACATGAAGAAAGAAAACCATTGCAACCGATACGATCGAAGAGCTCAATCTGCATCTACATGGTCTGGTATTAACCATTATAGGTCGAAGGGATCTTCACAAACAAAGCATTTACGGAAGAGTAGCTATTCCCAAGCCACTTGTAATAGATGCCAATACAAAATTTCGTCCACAATGGTGCCATAAGCGCAAATCTTGGTCTAGTAATATGTCGAAAAACGGCATTTGGTCCGACGAATCATTGTTCACATTGTTCCTCGCAACAGGACGTTCGTCTGTCAGAAGAATGCCTGCACCAGCGTAAGATTCTGGCTGTCTCATCTCAACTGTCAATCATTGAGGTAGATCTATCAGGGTTTGGGATGACATCTCAGGGTTTTCTTCAGGCCCTATTGTTACCCTAAAAGGGAGATTGAATGGGAAGGAATATGTCAAAGTTTTAGCTCACTAGTCCATCCTAAGGTGCAAAAATTGTTTCTTGCAGGAGATGGCGTTCTTCAGGATGATAATCACCCTATACCTACACCTAAATCCATCAAGTACAGGTTTGAAGAGCATGAAATAGAAGTCAAAATCTTATCTTGCCCTGTAAAATCCCCCCGACTATATATCTTCCAACCACCGTGATCTGTATAAGCTGATAGAGCCAGGTATCGATATCCACCACAGCATCTCTACAGGAACTTTCATTATTTTTCCCTGAAGAATTGTATAATATATTCTTAACCACTATTCATGACTTGTATAATCGAATTCCAATGTGAATCAGGTGGTAATTGATGGAAAGGTGATCTTGCGCCGTATTAATAAAGGTTTTCACGATGTTTCTTAGTGTGTCCATTATTTTGATAACCACCTGCATATATATATATATATATATATATATATATATATATATATATATATACAGTGGAATCTCGATCGATCGTTTTTCAAGGGACCGTTTGAAATGAACGATAAATGCGGGAAAACGATAGATGCGGAAACATAACAAAGAAATATGATCGTTGGGACTGGATAAAATGAACGACACATACGGAAAAACGATGGATCCGATAACGATCGATCGAGATTCCACTGTATATATATATATATATATATATATATATATATATATATATATATATATATATATGTATATATAAACATATACATATATATATATATACATATATATATACATACGAGCCCGCTTAATGGAATAGCCAATTTGCCACGAAAAATTATTCTAATAAGCGGGATATTCTATTATCGGGGATCACATTGACACGCCCACAATGTTTAAAGTTACAGGTAAACCTAGAAAGCATTAAAAATTACCTAAACAAACAATTATTAATTAAAAGTAAGAAACTATTTAAACACATTAAAATTTAGAAAATTGATGAAAAATTGGCTAATTTTATTGTAGAATATGCAAATTTCCCTTAATTTTTTTAAAATAATTACAATGTTACTTACTTATTTGTTGCTAAAGAAGTCGGATATATATATATATATATATATATATATATATATATATATATATATATATATACATTTATTTTTTTTAATGTTACTTTCGGACCATAAGTCGCACCCCAATTTTAAGTCAATTTTTTTATGTAAAAATGTTCGTCTTATGGTCCGAAAAATACGGTAATCTCTTTTCTTTAGAGGCCTCTTCAAATATATATTTGTAAGGCAATAAAACACTTGCTTGTTAGTTTCAAAATTTTATATATATTTACTTTCAATATATATTTGTTACCATATTTGTCGAAAGTTTCGAATAAATCCCTGATACTTTTTAATTTTATCTCACGTTAAATAAAACACCTTTAATCACAAATTCATGAGAATCTCCATTTTGATACTGAGAAATATGCGTTACCCTTGTAACTGTCTGATCTTTTCTATCCTGAATATGCATTGCATTTAAAATTCAAGATACCTTATTCATGAAGTATTATATAGCTTTATTTGCCCCTTGTTATAACGGCATTACTTCGTCAATGAGGATGTTCAAATCAACTTTGCTGAATTATAATATTTTCCAGGTAGTTGTTTACAGAGGAATTGAAAACACGACTCATTAAACTAGGATTTGAACGTTACTGGATATATTTCGATTAGTATGTATGATGTATGCGAGCTAAAATTAGAAAATGTAAATTATTTCATATCTTATTATACTCACAAAAAGTGATAAGATCTCTTTTTTTGTTTCAGTTTCTTTACAGCAAGAAACAAATAGACACTGTAATCTGTCGAAAACTGGGTTATGAACAAATAATTCTATTTTACTTAAGACTGCTGTGTACTAACCCTATTAGATTCGCTCACCTGAATGTTGTCCTACGGAGAAAATGTGCCCAAGGATAGCCGGCATGGATTTAAAGATTTTTCTTTTAATTGTACTCTGTAATAGAGAAAGAAGTTTTACATCTTTGGACATTTTTTCGATTTTTAAATGCAAATAATATTTTAAAATTTAAATAATTCGGAGAAAAATCTGGTATAGTGCGTTTTAGACACTCATCAATTCCTTTCGTGGATGGAATTTATAAAATGCATTCTGTTGCAAGATGCTCAAAAGTTCAGGCTATCTGATAGTGCCCTTTTCATATGATAATCAGCATTTATGTAGATGAAAATAGTAGACACATTTGCTCCATAATTTAACACTGAGCTAAGCGAATCCAGTAGGTTTAGTAGACAGCAGCCTTAAGTTTCATTTTTCGTACAAAATTTTGTGTCTATGTACATTATGTGATTCTTTAAGAAGCGTTAGTTAAACATTCAAAGTAGTTCTCCATAATAGTGATGGAATACCGCACATAGAGATATATACTACCATATATAGGGTTCCTACCTATAGCCGTTACACCCCCCTTAACTTCTAAACGGTGACAGCTTAGGCCAAAAAGTTGGTGTCTAGATATAGTAAAAAAGCAATGAGCTACTCGATGAGAGAACTTACAACGCCATCTATCAGAAAATATTTGAATTAGCGTTTTTATCCCAAAAACGGTACGAGATACGGGAAAATGTCAATTACAAAGATGTTTAGTATCATCGATTTAGTAAGAAAAGACACCTTGCGCACATTAATGCTTAAAACAGATTGTAGAAAATGAACATTTGTTTGGTCACGATTTCAAACATTGTCATGCCATAAAGAGTGGAAGAAAGAAACTGAGACACTTCCCTGTCTTCAGGATCATTTATTTATGTTGCTGAAATTATGTTGCTAGCATTTAGACCGTGAGGTGGTCTTTTCGAGCTTCGCTCACGTTTCACGACGCCATTGTGTTGAAAATCACGACCAAACAAATGCTCATGTTTTACATTCTGTTTTGAGTATTAATGTGCGCATGGTGTCTTTTTTTACTAAATCGATGATGCTGAACAACTTTGTAATTGACTTTTTCCCCGTATCTCGTACCGTTTTATGGATAAAAAAGCTAATTCCAAAATTTGCCGATAGAGGGCGCTGTAAGTTGTCTCATCGAGTAGCGCATGGCCTTTCTACTATACCTAGACACCAACTTCCTAGCCTAAGCTGTCACGGTTTAGAAGTTAAGGGGGGTGTAACAGATATAGGTGGGAGCCCTGTATATGCTGTAAGCCACAAATAATAAACGAACCTCATCCCGAAGTCAAGCGGCGTGAAAAAAAAAAAAAACTGAAGATCAGCCGCTGTGCAGAAATCCTGAATAAGCAACTGAGGTCCACCTGTTCGCTAACTAATTTAGGACTTACGAGCTGTGTCAAGTACTACATACTATCAACTTTTGGCCCCACTGTCCCCTATGTGTATATATATATATATTGTAAGTCGAAAACAAGCTTTTTTTTGCCTGACTTGACTTACTCTGCAGGAATTTTCTTAATCTACTTCTAAGGAAGAAAGCTGAAGCGAACGTCTCATCGCCTCGTCTAAGCCAAGACAGACATTTTATTTATTTTTTTTTATTGTGTCTATGCCTTCTCCCGCACTGCTTTGGGCAAGAAAACTGAACTCTTAAAATTCCTACCTCTAAATTTAAAATTTTTAAATCCAGGGCTCATTGTAAATAGCTTAATTATTAATTATTTATTGTGTATATATTAAAATATTTCTAATTCTTAATTCGTTTCCTCTAGTTTTCGTGTTCTCTTACCTGTTAAATAGGAGTGGTTCTTTTATTTAAAAACTTTTTTTAAAAACATCAATTGCTCCTTTTTGACATTAACGAAGGAAAATGTTCATTTATTTAAATAAAATATTGAAACATAATGAGATTAAATATTTAACAAGAGGAAAAAAAATACCTAAGCTAAACAGTTCGAATACATCCACTTTGATTAAATATAAGCAGTAAAAGCTATACTTATTATTTTACGGTAATTCAGATCACATCGTTTTCCAAATCTAAAAGATTCTAAATTTAGTTCAAATCCAATAGATTCTAAATTCTCAAATAACTCGTTCATTTGTTGAATTGTTTACCAGTCTATCTTTTTATACAGCCCTATACTCCAATTTAAAAAAAAAAATTCAAATAAAAATGAGGAAGTAAACAGCCAATGCATTTTCAGAACAAGACAAGCATATCCACACACTCCATACACATGGCTATAATATGAATCAAATCCTTTTTATATGTGTCTAGTATTTTTAGGAGAAAACGAAAGTATGATTTTTCATTATAGACAATGAAGAAATACAAAATCTAGGCGTCTCATACAGAAAAAAAGCTAAAGAATCGAAAATTTCTACATGAGGCTTTGGGAAAAAGGATTTATTTGTCTTACACAAAGGAAGATAAATGGATCTCGTTTAGTCTTTCTCTCCGAAGTTCTGTTGTAAAACGTCAATGAAAGGTAATGGAATTCAAATTTATCTTTACTGTGACAAAGACGTGTAAAATCTGATAGCTTGCCAACGTAATACTGAATGGAAAGGGATATAATGTAAAGGGACTAAATTTTATGTATATACGTGTTAGTAGGAAATATTTCTCTGATCTCAAGAATAGAAACTGGATTTAATTCACACATTCAGAGACAGAAAACAGATGAAAAGTGAAAGACAGACGAGTAATTAATAAAAGAAAATAAAAGAGAAAAATTCACATTGGACATAACATATGATAATATTTCTCATACCCTCTCCTTTATAAATTTACCATGAAAAATAATATAAGTGTATTAAATAAATTTCATTAGGAAAAATGTAAAAATACAAATTTCATTTTCAAAAATAACTTTAGTCATAGATAATTTATAGCATTTCATTAAATTTTCGTTGTTTTAATAACAACATAAAATTAATGTAATTTCTTATATCCAAGAATTTATAAACGACAGCTTCTTTCATTAGAATGATCTTAATATTAATATTTGTTTAATATTTTCTTCGATGGATTTTAAGTAGTACTTTTAAGAGTGAATTGTACAAATGAATTTTTCTTCAGGCTGAAGAAAAACTACTTTAAGTATTACTAATTGGAAATATTTTAGCCTTGGCAACTCAATGTAATAGTTATCTACCTACGCATTATAATTCTCGTCTTTGCTTGAGGAGTGGTTTCAGCTTCAGAAGTATAAAAGGCCTTTTCTTTAACCTTACAGTCACATTTTCTTTAACCTTACTTTCATTAGAATGATCTTAATATTAATATTTGTTTAATATTTTCTTCGATGGATTTTAAGTAGTACTTTTAAGAGTGAATTGTACAAATGAATTTTTCTTCAGGCTGAAGAAAAACTACTTTAAGTATTACTAATTGGAAATATTTTAGCCTTGGCAACTCAATGTAATAGTTATCTACCTACGCATTATAATTCTCGTCTTTGCTTGAGGAGTGGTTTCAGCTTCAGAAGTATAAAAGGCCTTTTCTTTAACCTTACAGTCACATTTTCTTTAACCTTACTTTCATTAGAATGATCTTAATATTAATATTTGTTTAATATTTTCTTCGATGGATTTTAAGTAGTACTTTTAAGAGTGAATTGTACAAATGAATTTTTCTTCAGGCTGAAGAAAAACTACTTTAAGTATTACTAACTGGAAATATTTTAGCCTTGGCAACTCAATGTAATAGTTATCTACCTACGCATTATAATTCTCGTCTTTGCTTGAGGAGTGGTTTCAGCTTCAGAAGTATAAAAGGCCTTTTCTTTAACCTTACAGTCACATTTTCTTGAACCTTACTTTCATTAGAATGATCTTAATATTAATATTTGTTTAATATTTTCTTCGATGGATTTTAAGTAGTACTTTTAAGAGTGAATTGTACAAATGAATTTTTCTTCAGGCTGAAGAAAAACTACTTTAAGTATTACTAATTGGAAATATTTTAGCCTTGGCAACTCAATGTAATAGTTATCTACCTACGCATTATAATTCTCGTCTTTGCTTGAGGAGTGGTTTCAGCTTCAG